>VWZX01011350.1:46213-86491 GCA_013399015.1 Galbula dea
AATGGAACAGACTGCCCAGAGAGGTTGTGGAGTCTCCTTCTATGGAGATATTCAAAACCCGTCTGGATGCGCTTCTGGGTGACCTGGTCTAGGGAATCCTGCTGTGGCGGGGGGGCAGGACTAGATGATCTTTCAGTGTCCCTTCCAACTCCTAATATTCTATGATTCTATGATTTTATGCCACATCAAGGACAAGAAAGAACAACTAGTGAGTTCAGCTCACAGAGGAAAATGATAATCTACTTAAAGTTTAAGAGAATACCTAGGAGGCAACTCACTGGCATTTTATACTGCAAACTTCTTATCTTTCAGTAGAGTTAAAATTATGTATCATTCTAATTTGACAGAATTAGGATTTTTATAGTCACAATAAGTAAAGCCTTTAACACATGATTATTTTTATCAAAGATTTAACCAATGTGACTTTTTCATATTATTTTTATCTGTGTGTATGTATGCTCTTATATGTGCATATAATCCATATACAAATAGCCACTAAGTAAATACACAATAAATATAGAAAAAAGGTCAGCCAGTAGAAAACATCATTACATTTACTTTTTTTTTTCATTTTTGAAAGAACAGTACCTCTAAGCCAACACTCAGCCTTCAGGAAAAAAAGTAATAGATCCTTCACTAAACAGACTCACTGCAAGGTTCACATGTGCTTATATTAAGCCATGGATATGAACAAGTTCTCAGACCCCAGCAAATTCATCAGCTGCCCCATAATAATTTTAGGGAAGGAGGCAGCACATCAACTCTGTGTCACAGGAGTTCCAAAACCTCACTTTGGCAGTACGTATACTACAATTGAAATGATACAGAGAAGATTAGCATGGGCTCTGCACAAGGATGACATGCAAATTCCTGAAGGTTTCCATTTTTTTTTTTCCGAGAGAGTTGTGACTGTTTTAGGGAACTGCCCCTCTTTTTTTTTTTTTTTCAGATTTATGTCAAGCATGACATGTACGGAATGGAATACCCAGTTGTCAGCTTGGGGTCACCTGTCTTGTCTGCTTCTTTCCTGTAGGTGCAGACTTTTACTCTGCACCTGCCTGGCAGTATAAGTCAAAAAAAAACAAAAAAGAAATTCAGCAGCGTCCCTGGTTTTCATACTGATCCTCGGCAGTAAACCCAAACACTAGAACTAATCACTACTGGAAGCAGGCACTGTTTCTGAAAAACATACTGCCAGCTTCAGAAATGCAGTCACCAAAAGGAGCCTCGGCTGGAAAGCAAGGCCACCAAACAGAATCAGTTTCACTCCAGCCCAAACCAGGATATCCATGAAACAAAATCACCTCTAAGGAAAAGTTTGATGCTGAATAGAAACCTTCCTTATTACAGTTTGAATATTAGTCATAGTAAGTTTCTTGGGGGAATAACACTACCTCTAGTGATTTTATCTTCAGAGGAGTCTCTATGCAAAAGAAAGAAACAATAGGAAGAAATATTACGTTTAAGGCTATGCTTTCTTTTCACAGGANTTTCCTGTAGGTGCAGACTTTTACTCTGCACCTGCCTGGCAGTATAAGTCAAAAAAAAACAAAAAAGAAATTCAGCAGCGTCCCTGGTTTTCATACTGATCCTCGGCAGTAAACCCAAACACTAGAACTAATCACTACTGGAAGCAGGCACTGTTTCTGAAAAACATACTGCCAGCTTCAGAAATGCAGTCACCAAAAGGAGCCTCGGCTGGAAAGCAAGGCCACCAAACAGAATCAGTTTCACTCCAGCCCAAACCAGGATATCCATGAAACAAAATCACCTCTAAGGAAAAGTTTGATGCTGAATAGAAACCTTCCTTATTACAGTTTGAATATTAGTCATAGTAAGTTTCTTGGGGGAATAACACTACCTCTAGTGATTTTATCTTCAGAGGAGTCTCTATGCAAAAGNAGGAGTCTCTATGCAAAAGAAAGAAACAATAGGAAGAAATATTACGTTTAAGGCTATGCTTTCTTTTCACAGGATCCTTAGGCATCCAATGGGAACTCTGAGACACCAATCAATTTCCTCCTTTGTCTAAAATATTTTTTCTCTTTCAATCCTTGCCTGTCTTGTTTGTAGCAAACAGCTGATTTTTTATTGTGTTTTGGTTTCCTTTGTTTTACACCATCCTAAAATGCAAAAGTTTAAGAAAAAAGGGAGCTAGCCAAAATGGGGCAAAACATAGCATGTCTATTCTTTAATACCTTGGAACACCATAAGATCAAAAAGTAGTGTGCTGTTTATTTTATTTAAAATTTATTTTGTCTGTTCAAAACACATGAACGTGCAAAGGTCATGTTCTCAGTCTACTCTGCATTCTGATTAAGCCCTGCAGTATCCATTTTTATCACCTTCTTATCGTTCTGGTCATTTCTTCACATCTTTCCTCAGTTCATGGACTGCTCTGATACTATTCCAAAGAACTGCTTGCAAATACACAGAATATGAAGCAGCCACCTGCTCTACTCTTTCATGGAGATCTAAATAATGCACATGAAGCCATCTTGAAGAAAAACAAGCATGATGTGAGAAAAAGACAAAATGAACAAAAATGTGCTGAGCTAGCAGTTAGACAGAGATCTCACTTATTCTACTGGAAATGTGGACTTGCTGAAAAACTAAGAAATGCGGGTCTAGTTTATTTTTTAACATTCCGCTTTGTTGATTAACCTGTTTCTGTCTATAAAATGAATTACGTCACCTTGTGTCCCCACTGTATAATTTTATCAAGGAGGTGACAAATCATAATGGCAGTGATGGTCTGCGCTGAAGTAGAATGTACAGTGAAATACAGTTTTCCTCGAATTGCTGAAACTGTTAATCTTAATCTAAATGCCCATAATAACGGTTTTGTTCTCTGCGACAGTTGAGAGGGGAAAAAAAAAAAAAGTCTTCCAGAAAGCATTTTGGCAGCCAATCTGTTTGTTAATGAACCTGGAAAAACATTTGTGATTAATATAAATTACTAATTCCACTTTTAATGCCTAAACCTGACAGTGACTAATTTACAGTTTTGCTTCAGCTGCCACAGAGTATTGCAAGTGAACAAAAAAATGCTCTTGCACTGGTGTATGTTCCTAAGCAAAGCTACGACAGCTGAAAAGCACTATTGATGAGGAATCCTATCTCTGGAAATAATTTCTAACCATAATGGCTGATAGCTCTGCTTGGGCTGGAGGGAAAGGATCAGTAGTGAAAGCTACCTAACACCCTCTTAATAAAAGTTGAAAGTGGTACATTTTGTACAGACTGGGAGCTGGCTACAACTGTAAAGGTGTGAGATAGGTATTTACCTAGTAATCAGCATTTTTTAGTGCTACAGTGGGAGACAGCTAAACTCCTCCCAGTTTAAGTCTGAAACTCAGTACTGAAGCAACGCACGTGGGCTGGAACAGCCTCAGATGTACTCTTGTGATCACACAGATCACTCCAGTGAGACCCATATTACGGACAGACACATCACTAAAAATGCTTAAAAATAAATAATATCCACATTCATAAAATCACAGAATCATAGAAAGGTTAAGAGTTGGAAGGGACCTTTAGAGGTCATCTAGTCCAACCACCCAGCAGGGGCACCTATAACTAGATCTGGTTGCTCAGAGCTCTGTTCAACCTGACCTTGAATGTTTCCAGGGATGGGGCATACACCACCTCTCTGGGCAACCTGTTCCAGTGCCTCACCACCCTTACTGTGAAAAATTTCTTCCTTATATTCAGTCTAAATCTCTCCTCTTAGTTTAAAGCCATTAACCCTTGTCCTATCACAACAGGCCTTGCTGAAAAGACTGTCTCCACCTTTCCTGCAGGCTCCATTTAACTTCTGATAGGCTGCAATCAGGTTTCCCCAGAGCCTTTTCTTCTCCAGGCTAAAAAACCCCAACTCTTTCAGCCCATCCTCATAGGAGAGATGCTCCAACCCTCTGATCATCTTTGTGGCCCTCCTCTGGACCTGCTACAACAGGTTCATGTCCTTCGTATGCTGAGGATACAGCACTCCAGGTGGAGTCTCAATAAAGTAAGTAGAAGGAGCAGAATCACCTCCCTCAATCTACTGGCCACACTTCTTTTGATGCATCCCAGGATTCAGTTAGCCTTCTGGGCTGGGGGTGCACACTGTCAGATCATGTCAAGCTTTTCATCCACCAGTACCCCCCGGTCCCTCTCTGCAGGGCTACTCTCAGTCACATCATCTCCCAACACCTACCGATACTAAGGATTGCCCTAACCCAGGTGCAGGACCCTGCATTTGGCCTTGCGGAACCTCAGAAGGTTCACACAGGCCTTCTTCTCAAACTTCTTCAGGTCCCTCTGGATAGCACTCCATCCCTCAGGTGTGTCAACTGCACCACTCAGCTTGGTGTCATTTGCAAACTGGCTGAGGGTACATTCTATCCCACTGTCAATGTTGCTGGTGAAGATACTGAATAGCACTGGTCCCAGTACAGATCCCTGATGGACACCACTTATTACAGATCTCTATCTGGATATTGAGCCATTGACCACTACCCTCTGGATGTGACCATCCAACCTATTTACTGAACAGTCCACCCATCAAACCCATCTCTTTCCAATTTAGAGAGAAGGATGTTGTGGGGAACAGTGTCAAAAGCCTTACACAAGTCCAGACAGATGACATTCGTAGCTCTTCCGTTGTTCACTGATGCAGTCAGTACAACATAGAAGGCCACTAGGTTGGTTAGGCAGGACCTGCCCTTAGTAAAGCCATGCTGGCTATTTTTAATCACCTTCCTATCCTCCATGTGCCTTAGTATATCTTCTATGAGGACCCGCTCCATGATGTTCCCAGGCAAAGGGATGAGGCTGACAGGACGGTAGTTCCCAGGGTTCCCTCCTTACTGTCTTTTAAAAAAAATAAGTGCAATATTTCCCTTTTCCAATCATCAGAGACTTCACATCTGCCAATTCCCTCAGGACTCTGGGATGCATCCTATAGGAACCCAAAGACTTACATATGTTCAAATTCCTAAGGTGGTCATGAATCTGATCTTCACTTACAGTATTTCAAGGCTTCAGACAACTGTTTTGACAACTTTGCTGACAATATCTTTGTCTTGTTAGAAACCAACTTTATATGTATTCTTATACTTGATTATTGATTTCAAACTGCAGTAGCATTGTAATTTGGTGATTAATTTCAATTGCTAATAACAGAATTTTAAAACTCTTGTGAAATATATGAAAATTTGAGAAAAGAGATTACTAAACAATAACCTACTCCTGGCTGAACTACAAAACATAGTCACTGTAACACCACATCAGTCATCACTGGGACATAACTTTATTTCCAGACAAACATATGCTTTGCACCTCTCACTGAGAAACACATTTTCTACCTTGCTGATATGCCTATGGAGTTTTGACCATGACATTCCTCCATTCTACTTATTGATGCTCTTTACAGGAAGGACCTAAGGAACTCGATCCCACCTCCATGAAGCACCCCTGGGAACTGCACACATTACTCCAAAAAAACCAACTTCATGACTTTTCAGTGCATCACCTGTCAGAAGCTGACAGGTGTTAACACTAAGCACTCTTCAAGAGAAAGAGATTGCATTATTTTATAGTCCACAAAGATACAACATCTTTTTCAGCCTAAGGCTACTTTATTTTCACTCAAGATTTCTTGGGCAGAAATACATTTACATGTTTACAGATAGCAAGCCCTGCTGCAGATGCTGCTAGGGATCCTGACTTCAGTCCCAACGCAGGGCTCTATGCTGTAGAACAGTACATTCTTTAATGCCTCACAGCCAAACTTCTTCTGTAAAACCTTAAAATATTGGAGAGTTGTCTACATGAAGTTTTTAATGATACAGGCATCAAGGTACAGGAAGATTACCCAGTACTACTGAAAGTGTATGTGTCAAAAAACACATAAGAAATCCAGGCTCATATCTTCGCAATATTCTCACCTACAGCTCTTATGTTAAGTCATTGTGGCTTACTTTTCCCTGACACATTTGAATGCTACTAAGACTAAATTGTCAAGAATCGTTAATTCGATCAATATACTGCCATTCTAATTATTTTTAAATAATTAAGATCATTTCAACCCCCCAAAAGATCAGCAACATTATTCCCCATACCCACCAGCAGCAGCCTCCTTACTTTTGTGCAAAGAGGTATGTCACAAGTGAGATACTGATACACCTTCAAACCATTCTTAATTCCCTAAAGCAATGCTGTATCTAGCTGACTAAAGCACTTCATACTTCAAAAATTAAATATCCATGATGTAAATTGAAGCCAGGGAGATTTTCGAGGCCAATAGTACAGATTTCATAGAATCATAGAATTATCAGGATAGGAAGGGACCTCAGAGGTCATCTAGTCCAACCCCCTACAGTGAGTAGGTAATCTCTAACTAAACCAGGTTGCCAAGCACCCTGTCCAGCCTCGACTTGAACACCTCCAGGGACAGGGCCTCAACCACCTGCCTGGGCAACCTGTTCCAATGTTCCACCACCCTTATGGTAAGGAACTTTTTCCTAATATCCAATCTAAACCTGCTCTTCCCTAATTTAAACCCATTACCCCTTGTCCTATCACTAGAGGCCTTTGTAAACAGGCTCTCCCCAGCCTTTCTATATGACCCCTTCAGTACTGGAAGGTGACTATTAGGCTCCCCCAAAGCCTTCTCTCCTTGAGACTGAACAATCCCAGTTCTCTCAGCCTATCCTCATAGGGGAGGTGTTCCAGCCCCTTGATCATTTTAGTAGCCCTCCTTTGGACCTGCCCCAGCAGGTCTACGTCCTTCCTGTGTTGAGGGCTCCAGAGCTGGACACAGTACTCCAGATGAGGTCTCACCAGAGCAGAGTACAGTGGCAGAATCNTGCACTCAATCCCACTGTCGATATAATTTATAAAAATATTAAATAGGACAGGTCCCAGTATGGACCCCTGAGGGACACCACTTGTCACTGGTCTCCATCTGGACTTTGAGCCATTGACTACTACCCTCAATTTTGATTGATTTGAGGATGACTTCTTTCCTGAGGAAATATGGAAACATTTGGAAGTCTGAAAAGATTTTCCTGCAAATTTTCACAGCAAAGCACTTATATGCATTTCTGAATACTCTGTGAAAAATCTTCTATGTAATTTATATTGACTTGCCAAGAACCTTGGAGATAGGAGTATTAACCGCACATGCCATTTTAAGCCCAGAGTCTTGGCCACATTGTCTGAATAGTACGTATTACTGTGCAATAAAAAGTTACTGAGATTCTGTAACTTTCCCCTATTTTACAGCCTCCTCTATTATCAAACGGTCAGCTAGCACAGAAGCAAATTTGTTTCTTTTAAATCCATGTATTTATGAAAATACAGAGTCGAACATTGAATACTAACTTATGAAACAAGGTCATTAGCCAATTGCTTAGCATGTGGAAGCATTTTATACTGAGGGAGTTGGTTTTGGTCTGTTAGTTGCAGGCATGCATACACAACTTGGTATTATGATACATAGATGGTATCAGCAGAGAAAGTGCTGCCTTGGTGAGTTAGTCTGAGAAACAGGGAAACTAACATGCTGATGACATGAAGGCAATGAAGTACAATGCTGTTATTCCAAATGTCACTGCTACATTATTTCCATTTCTGCTGGCATCTGCTCCATGTTACAAAACACATACTTCCAATACAACAGCTCATTAAACAGGTTTCAGTTTCCTAAGAAATCAAATTAGAACACTGTTACAGAGTTGTAAGTCCTCAGATAATTATTAATAATACTTACCACTTCTGTAAGCTCTTTCATCCAAGGAATCCACACGCTTCACATTATTAATCCCATAAGATCCCAGTGAAGTAGCACTACAAAAAGCCTCACCCACCACTGAAGTGCAGCTGCCTCTGAGATGTTAAGTTGTAGCTCCTGAACATCAAATCTGATTTAAAGTAAGGAATGATGAATAGTCCATCAGGATTTCAAGGGCCGTGCGCAATTCATTCAATTGCACTTCCAGCAGAACACTGGAATTTAAATACCTGTTTTTAAGAAAGTTTCAATGGGATTTTTACAAGAATAACAGACATTCAAAAATTACAGTTGTCCATAGTCACCCGTATGGAATATTTAGCCACCATTTCCCATTAAGGCAAGTATGTTTTATCTTTTAACATTTGTGATTTGATGATCACATAACAACATCTAATATTTGCTTTGTTTTCACAAACAATGAAATAGTCATTGTCCATCACGTTAAATAAAAAAGCAAAAAAGACAGAGGAAAGAAAACCCTGGTTTTCATCCACTCTGTCTGTGGGCAGTCCCTCATTCTTCTAACATCCAAAATCAGTACTTTAGGAGAAATCAGCAAAAGTTACTGGTCTTCCTACAGGTGTGAAGACCTTATGCAATATGCTCACGAGACAACTTTCAAAGTTGCAGATATAGAGCATATTCTTCCCTCTTTTGTATTTCTGCTGCTATCAGGATCTTAATGGGACTTCGATTTTTGAAGCACAGGAATCCAAATAATTTTCTTTTAACTTGTTATCTGAAAGACATTAATTCCCTTTGAAAAACTTAGGTAATAGAGACCAGCACTTCAGTGGGTTAGGTCTTCGTTTTCTTGTATGGATTTGTCCCAAGTCACAAATTATTCAAAAGCTTTTAATGCTCCCTTTGAGGATTCTAAGCACAACACCAATATCAAAATCTATTAGACATTGGTGATTGTTCCTGCTTTCTTTTTAGGAGGACCAGTACTTAATTCTTCTGATGCTTTCTGGCAGAAACCAGCCTTTAATCTACACACTAGGCTAAGCATGAATTCCCTTTTTAAAGGTCACCTTCCATGTCTGTCTAATGTTATCACACAAAAATATTTTTTAAAGTACACATTTATCAAACCCTTTCAATTGTTGTGATTTCGCTTAGAACATCTCAAGTGACAGGACATGAGGGAATGGCTACAAGCTGAAGGAGGGGAAATTTAGGCTGTAGATTAGAAGGGGGTTCTTTACCCAAAGGGTGGTGAGGCACTGGAACAGGTTGCCCAGAGAGGTCATGGAGGCCCCATCCCTGGCAGTGTTTAACGCCAGGCTGGATGTGGCCCTGGATGACCTGGTCTAGTGCATGTGGCGTCCCTGCCCATGGCAGGGGGGTTGGAACTAGATGATCTTTAAGGTCCCTTCCAACCTGAGCCATTCTACGACTCTATGATTCTGGTAAACTAGCTATCAAAGCAGGATTCATTGTAGAGTGATATGTCTGAGCCCACTTCTGTCAAAGTAGCATCAGAGTTAATACTGATCAGATCTTGACTGAAACATTCATGGGAGATCAAGGAATAAACAATGATTTCCCAAAACAAACATGCCATTAGCACACTGAAAATTCCTTCAGCATCCTTTAATAACACTCTCCAGTTAACCTTCATTTTTTGGCTTTTGTGTAAACCAGGATGTCTGGAGATAGAGTTCCAAAAGGGATCTTCTGTGGCCTCATGTCTTCTAAAAACAATGAGAAACACCAGCAGTACCTGAATTAACTAACTCTTGGTGAATTCAACACAGAAGGTCTTCTTCCACTTGCTGAAAGACAAATCTAGTCTTCATTTTCAAAGCAAAGTATCTGCTACTTAAATCAACCATTTCTGTGAGCACAACCATTTATTAATAAAAGCTTAGCCTGCAGAGTAAATACAGTGACTTTGCTGCCCCCAGTATAAGCTAAGAAGACATATCAGTCTGCTCTATTGTTTTCTCTACAGCTCACAAAACTCCCTAAACCTAAAGTTTCAATTTTGCCCTAAGCTAAATCTTTGACTTTGAGTCCCAGTATTGAAAGATTCAAGGTGGAAGAATACCCAAACCAGTCCTTATACAGCATACAAGTTATTGATATGAGGGAAAAAAACACCCAAACGGGGGTACGTATGAGAAAGATCTCATACAATTGCAGACTGTGATCAACGGAAAAAAGCAAAATAATCTGGTTTTATGTATGGATAGTCTACTTCGTCCTACAAAAAAAGGTACCATAGGTATTGGTCAAGAAGTCACATACACACTTAGCTAAGGACTTTGTGAGACACGGAGCACTGAGGGCACAAAATGACCCACTGTCCTAACAAGCAGATACACAAAACTCCAAGTGTTTCTAAAGTGTTATTAGTTACACATTACTATGCTATCCCAGCTGGGATACATTAATGAAATTAACAGCTGACTTCCTCAATATGTAAATAACCTAACCATTAACAGAACTGTCTACAGTAACCATAGGTTGATTCTAATATTCTCCAAGAGGCAACTGAGTTTCTTCCCATGATCTCCTTTTCCAGCAGGAATTTCTTCTAGTAAGTCAGACTCAAAACCTGAGAAATGCTATACTTATCCCCTCAGACAGCACCTCCTACCAGCAGATCTAGTCAGTGGTATAGCTGTGCTGACATCAGCTGGTTCAGAAAAAGTGGGATTCTAGGTATGTAATGGGATGAAAAAAAGAGAGTATAGTGTAGTTTTTCTTGGATGGACTCATATTTATCTTTTTTGATAGGTGTCCTGGTTTGGGTTAGAACAGAACTAGTTCTGTTCAGTGATTTTATTTTCTAAAAGTATTCCATCCCATATACTTCATATTCAGTCTATAACTGGGGGTCAGTCCCCCTTGCTAGATTGCTCTGCATCAGGCACTTGGAGGTCATCCCTAAGTTCCTGCAGCAGGCAGTTAAGGATGACTCCTAAGTTCCTGCATCGGGTACTAGGACCCTGCCCCCAGGGGAGTCGGACTCCTGGGGAGCCAGACTCATGGTGGCACCTGGAGAGCTGGTACCAGGAGGTCTAGTAGTGGGACATCTGCTGCTGCAGCTTAGCTGATGACGTAGTTATCATTGAAAGGGGGTTTGGGTTCGGTATTGGGTACTGTATATATATTTATGTATATTTCATTTAACATTGTTATTACTATTATTAAAGCAGTTTTAGTTTTATTTTCCAATCCACAAGTCTCTTTTCTCCATTATCCCGTTGGGGGGTAATAAGGAGCGTCTGTCTGTGGGTTGGTGGTCAGCTCAGCCTCTACCCTAGACAACAGGTCAAGATTACAGTTCACTGTCTTTACATTTTGTGCTTCTATTACATTAAATTAAACCTGTGGCACATATGTAGCAATCCACACATCTTACAGTGAGTTGTATCTG
The DNA here is from genome assembly GCA_013399015.1 of Galbula dea. Classification (NCBI taxonomy): domain Eukaryota; kingdom Metazoa; phylum Chordata; class Aves; order Piciformes; family Galbulidae; genus Galbula; species Galbula dea. The sequence continues at coordinate 57,385 of VWZX01011350.1, forward strand.
TCCATGCAAAACACTGATATCCACTAATATAAAGATGGTTCTTGACCAAGAGCAATGAGCTCTATGAAGCTGTTCAATACGATCCTTTCAGCACATGAAAAATACCAAGTAACTGTTAATAAACTAGTGTAAAGATTTCAGTAGTTTTCTCCCATATAGTATCACAGGCTGTTAAACCTCGCCTCTAGCAAGTCTCCTTGCTTAATCCTTGCTATACCAAAACCAATCCTAAAAGAGTAAGAGCCAAGCTGGCAATATGAGAAGCTATTTTAGGTTTTTAGTCATAGAAAGCTTTTGTTATGTATGTGTTAATTTCCATAAAAGTGTACAGTCCCACTCCTATGCTAACTGCTGATTTGTATAGGGATATGTACACTTCCTGTGAATTAAACTTCTAAACTCTTGACAATCATGCTTTATCAACAAACAAAAATCTTTATGATCACCAGCACCACGACGACTACCACTAAGCAGCGGTCATTTTGTGTTCTCCTCTGTCTCCAGAAATTGAGTAGCTACACCAGCTGGAGAAAGCATTTCAGTACAGGCTCTACCATAAGGCATCTCAGGTGGAAAGGAGGGGAAAGGAACAAGGCAACTTGATGTTAATGACTTTAAAATATGCTTACAGCTTTGAGACAAAAATCCAGTAACCCTCCTAAAAAGTAACCTGGTCATGAAACATGGAATTGCAGAGGACAGAGAAATTGCTAGATGATTGTAGAAGAGACTAAAGAAACAAAATAAACAAACACTGAACACTTAAGCATACACAAAACACAGTGGAAGGGTGTTATGGTTTGGATTAGAACAGAATTAACTCTGTTCAGTAACTGTGTTTTCTAAAAGATATTCCACCACCACATACATAGTACTGTTATTAGTTATCCCCCCCGACACACACACACCTTGCCTGAACTGTCCCTTTAAGAAACCTGAAATTCCTGAGTTGAGGACGCTGCAAACCCCCCTCCGGGGGGCGGGGGGAGAATGCTGGGTTTCTCCGGGGGACTTTTGTTGATTGGGACCACGAGGAAGCTGTCTTCCTGCTGGGACTTTCGGCCGAGCTGCGTGCTGTCTGCCTGTGCTGAAACCTACGGGTGCTATCTCACTGCTTTGGACTGCTTGTGCTGATTCCACTGGGAGCTGGCATCGGGACGGTTCAGTATCTTGGGTCCTGTACCTGTTTATATTTTGTTTCATTTATATCTGTTATTATTATTAAAGCAGTTTTTAGTTTTTAACTTCCAATCCAGTCTCTCCTTTACCTGCTGTGTGTGGGGGGCTGGGAAGAGCCCTTAAACCCACCACAAAGGGAGAAAGGAGAATTAAGTTAATTACTAAGTTGAGCTAAATACCTAATTACTAGGCAAAAGTAAGATAAAAAAGAAGAGGAGCTATTAAAAACATTTTTATTCTACTACTGTTTTACTGTTTTCTATAATATCTTTTGAATCAGAGAAGTCTTCACGGGTATGCAGATGGTTGCCAAGAAATGGTCAAACTACGTGGCAGATGTTAAGAGAAAAATGACAGGAGAATTCAAACAGTTCGATAGTTTTTGGATCATGGTAAGGACAACTTCTGGTCACAGAGATGGAACAAGATAAGAGAAGAGAGAAAATTTTGTATTTAAAATTATGAAAATTATGAGTTCTCCTATACAAGCAGCAACTAAGATCAGGGTGGAATGTCATTTGAATAAAAGCCGTTAGGAGATGAGTCAGAAATTTCAGGAAAAAAAGAGAATTAGAACAGAGAAACAAAGATGATGCAGAATAAAGCAAATATGAAGAAAATCAAAGGAACAGGTAACAGTAGGTTCCCTGGGAATATATTCTATGAAAAAAGGAGTACAGGAGAGCTGGAAGTTATTAAGAAATGTATGTACAACCATAAGTGCAAATTTAAAAACTCAGCTTAATTTCAACAAAATTTAAGAACTATCAAAAAATATTATTTTTAACTATAATTAAATTCAAATCATAAAAGCCTGCTACCCCGGTGTAATCAGGTGCAACACTGTTACAACAAAAGCCTCCTGAATTGACAATCAGAAACTTTCTGCAAATAAATAGTAACAAAGATTCAGTGATAATGACACATAATTAAAAGTGATACAAATAAACAGCGTAAGCATTTTGAAATAAAATCACAAAGACATGCGTGAGATAGAACTAGAAAGAAATAGTAACAGAAGTGTTACAAAAATAAATCACAGGTAAGACAACAGTATTTTTAAAAGAGGAAAAGAATTCTTTCCTCAGTAAGAATGGAGAAAAAGACAATTTATGTTTAGCTACCTTACATGTAAAGCATAGTAACTGCTAGCAAAAACCTTCAAGATATTGCAGGGAACAGAAGAGCAGCAAGAAGACTGTGAGGAAGAGCAAACCTACCTGGTCTTTTGAGCAAAAAGGTAAAAGCATATATAAATGACAATACACACAGTGACCAACTGATTAAATAATCAATACATGTAAAATCATGGAGGATATGATGATAAAAACAGCATAGCTTTCTTAAGGGTAAATCATGTTGAATACTGAATTCTTTGATAGAATAACTTGATTGATTGCCCAGAGAAAAGCGTAAGTTACAGCTTAATATTAGTACAACTTCTGACACTACACCAATGATACACCGATTTCAAGAAAGGAGCAATGTGGTCTAGATTAATTGTCATAGGAGCTTGGTTTAGAAACTGTGGTCATGACTCAGTAGTAGTCTGTACCACTCTGTTTCTAGCTGCATCTTTTTAATTTTTATTATTTCAGCAGCTCTGATTTTTTTTTGTCAAGTTTTTACTGGTCTTTCATTCAATACTTAGCACATTAACAAAAATAAACCACCCATAATTAAATTAATGAAAATGTATAATTTCAGATTATATAATCATATAGCTTTGTACATTTTATACATTTCTTTCTCCTTTCTTACTTTTGTGTTTGTCCCCCCTTGCACAGTACCCTACCTTAATCTGCATATCCTAATGCTCCCTCACATTCCTTTCCAAAGGACATTTAAATCCTTGTCATAGTAAATACTAGGTATTTAGTTCTTGGTTTCTCTAAATTTCATTTGCTTCTCTTTCTGTACTAATAATATTTTGCCAGTTTTCAGGCTAAAATACACTAACCTGAGGTGAGCACCTTCTAAGAATTAATTAAAAATTGAGACATCAGGCCATGATCAGTACATTTACCTCCTCCAGCCCCACACTGTACACACTCTAACTAAATAAAAATTAGTTTCTCTGTAAATATTTAATAAACTTGTCTTCTTTCAAAAGTAAACACAATCAGTACGTGTTGACTCCATGTTTGTAATGTTGAATTCCATTCTTCAATATAAATTTGGCATCAGAAAGACAAGGTTTTTTCCCTGTATTCTCCTAGAATGCACATGCAAAGAAGGCCGATCCAATTTCATCTGAACAATATATGAAGGCAGTGGTATTATAAAGAAAAGCAACGTTTTCAAAACCTCAAATTATTTTTCAAATTATTGTGTTTTCTGAAAATAATGGAAGGAAGAGAGGCAAATCACACCCTTAAAAGGTAAACTGTGAAGATTTTCGAAAAAGCACCAGACAGTAATCAAGCTATGTACCTTGTCAACCACATATACAGAATATTCTAGATTGACACTACAGTCAGCCTTGCCCCTCTCCTGAAGCAATGGTAAAAGTTTCAAATCTGCTGAGGAAAGGAAACCTTCCCTAGTGAAACAATAGTTTCTTTAACATGTAGATACAGAAAGGTAACAAATGTGTTCTCCATAGCCTCCATTAGAGCCTGCTTACAAATTTTAACAAGGAAACAAGGAACAACATTTCATCATCTTGTTTCTTCAAGAGAAACTAAGAGAAAATATTCCAGGATAGACAACTCTCCCCCGAGAAGGTCTGCACATAATTGTTAATTTAGTGTACAGTGCTTCCCTGCAACTGTGGCAAAGCCAATTTTGCTACTGTTCTGAGCAGAGTGAAGGATGAAGGCAAAACTAGAGAAAAAACTACAGAAAAGGAGGAAAAATACTTTTGAGTCTCTGGATCATGGCAAAAAAATTCATTTCAGTGAATATCAGGCCAATAACCTACTAGCAAATGAAGCTGTCTTTGCTGATAATTTTTTTGCCATTTTACCTTCATTAGAAAAAAATAATTTCATCCAAATACAGCTGAGCATCATAAAGCTCTTCACATTTTAAAGCACTTTGGAAAAATTATTTTGAAGGGAGCCCTTGATGATTAAATGACACAGTTAAATGAATGTTATAGAAGATACAGAATGAATTTTAGTGAAATACTGAATTTAACTATAAATGAGGAAAAACAGGCACAAGCAACCAGGGTGTATTTGAATAGTAACATCTTTCCTGAGAGTTCAGTGGATTTTTTATGTTCTAACAATGAAGCTGTTAGCTAGACAGATGGAACTGAGATTTCTCATATTTTTTCCCTTCACCTTCATGTTTGGTTTTCAACTTCTTTCTTTAGCACTTTTCTTTATTTTTTCTTTTAATATTATTTTAAATGCTTGGAGCTACTGATGCTACATTTTATTGTGATCATGTGATGGTAAAGACTGCATTTCTCAGCTTAAGTATTTCTGCTTATTTTACCGATGATGCTCAGGAATAAAACCTAACCAACCAACCAAAGAAACAACCAACCGAGCAAACAAAACATCACCAAAAATCCAGTGCTCCTAGGGAGCCCAACAGAAGAATTTTGAATGACACAAAACTTTTGTCAAAGCTAATGGGAAGTTTTTTTAAGTGACATGAGTATGACTAAGCCCACGCAGGACAGATTTATTTCTCCTAGATTATTATCCACTTAACTACAGTATCTTATGTATGACTTCTCATGAACACATTAAAAATCAGTTTTAAGTAACAGGACAGTTTTCTTTTAAAATCTATTTATTATTACTATGCTCTTTCAGCACAAGAACAAGGCATTGTTCTTCTGATGCTAAACCACCACTCCATTAGAGGTTTTTACTTGCTAGAAGAAAAAGAAATTAATGGAAATCTATCCACTAGGAATATACTTCCCTGTAGATTTAGAAAGGGAAAAGAAAATCTCGATGCTGAAAAAATGATGCTGAAAAACAGTGATGATACATACTATGTTTCTCTGGTGGAAAGACTTTCACAGTAGAAAGGCTAGCTACACATATGAAGGCAACATTTCTTGGGATCTACAGTCTGTCTACAGCTTATAATTCTCTAATATTAAAAACAAGAAACAAAAATATTGCTAGAGCAGTCAAAATGTGGAAGATTTGAGATACAAAACAATTTCATAAGATCTTTGCTGGAGGATTAAACATATAAGACAGCTGAAGCAGTATCAACTGCATACTGGGGTTAGAAAACTAGTTTGTGCAACCCACCGTTTTTTAATCTCCTGATGCTTTTACTTCCTTAGCCCCAGATGTTATCTGCATATCCTCTGGGTGCTTAGAGCAGCCCTGATGCAGGCCTTCATGGAGGAGAGCACAGAGCTCTGGGAGGGTACTCCCCATTGCTTCAGGGAGAGGGCATGAAGTTGTGTGAGCCCAATCGCACTTCCCTGCTTGCCAAGTGTGCCTGCTCCCAAGGCACACTACATCACCAGTGCTGACAGAAACAGCCCATCCAAGAAAAAAGGGGGGGAAATACTTGAAGAAAACCAAAAGAAGCCACTTGGCTTGAAGCTAGGTGTATTTACCTTAAAAATCACAACCTTAAATGTCGTTGGACTACTGACATCAGCAGCCATACCACTTACAAACTACACAGGCCTCATCTTTCTTGGGTGATACACATTACAAAGACAAGAGTAGTTCACCTGAGCAAATAGGAAAATATAGGAGTTTCACATGCAAAGGATTAATTAACTTTCCTCATATTTGGGAACAGCTTCCACCCTATCCTTCTTGTCCCCTCTTCTCTTCCTCCACCTCAGAGTGCTGGAATAAATGTAACAGTGCATTTTGCTTTAAAAATCATCTATTGTTCAGTAGCTGCACACTATGTCATGTGAGAAAAGAAGCTGTGATTTAATCTCATTTTCTCTAGCTAGACTCTTAGCTAATGTATCTGTGGATAGTTGAACACAAATTCACTGTAAGATATCTGCGTTAAGATATCTGCATAAGATACCATTTGGTCTTCTGTATTTCCATAGAACATAGGTGAAAGACTAAGCTGTGTTTCTTGCACTCACTGTGCTACATTGATAAACCTCTATATACTCACAGATGTAGAAATATTCCCGGCCTGGCCTAAACTCAAATCCTAGTGAGAAGGGTGTGAACAGCTGGAACTTCTCCGAGAACTTCAATGGTCCATTCGGGGAATGTGGCCGATTACACTCCCACCTCTTGAACCCTTTGGAGGTGTGATCACAGGAGCTGTAGCCATCAAAGTTCACCATGTACAGAACATAGCGTTCGGTCTTATCTTCTGGCACTGAGTCTTCATAGTGAGGGCAGAACACATCCAGGTAGTCATTGATGCAAACATCGATGTGGTAGTCACCCCGTTGGAATCTGAAATCACAGTGAAAGTTCAGACATAAGCAAAGTGAACTCGGGATGACCTTGTCATAGTGTAATGTTCCCATAAAAAAGCATCACTCATGGCACTTCATTTCACTCCAGCTATGCCTATTCACTCTCAAAAATTCTTAACAATTCACTAGAGCTATCAGAGACTGCTTATGCAAGACTATGATCACACAACTTCCTGGACAAAGGTTTTGCTCTCGTCTCTTCCAAAATGAGTCTTTTGGTAATATACAACAAGATACAGGCTACCTTTCTCCATGGTTTACTGAATAAACAAACAAAGTGTCTGCTTCATTTGGTTGTGGGCTTCTTTTCTGTTTTTTTTTTAAATGGGATTGGACAAAGAAGTAGGAAACATCAAAGAAGTCAAAACTGTACCAGCTTCCCGAAATCAGTGTCTATATAAACAACTATATATGCATGCAAATAGATAACCTAAACAAATCTTTTTCTCTGAAACAGGCAGTAATCACTCCTGGGCCAAAAGCTGATTTGACTGCAAGCACTTATAGTTACTACAAGAATACAAACAAGTTTACTCTTCATGATTAGCAGCAGTTTGGCATACACAAAGAAAAGCCTGTATTGCTTTTTAAAGACAGACGAAAATTCGTGCATCTCCATTGCCAAAAGTACACAGTGGAGACACTGCTCTGTTCAGAGGGTTGTGGGGTATGAATTATCAGCACTCAGCCTAATGTGACAGTTCTCAATGAGTGCCAGCTGAGAAATGGAGTGCCAGGTACCAGCTCAGATACACTTTATTATTACTATTACTATTACTGAGGACTCCTTCGAGACGTGGAATTCTTGTTTTGTTAGGGGTGGGAAGAGTATCCTTTTTTCTCCTCTCCACGCTTCATTTACATTAGTTCTTTAACGCCTACCATACTATCTGGAAGAAACTATGGGAACAAATTCACTGCCTCCATGGGAGCTTATACCATGATATATCTAATTATTCTATAAACCAGGTCTCTACACCTATCAAACTCCCTGAGGCAGCTAAAGAAATCAACCACTGACCCACTTCACTTCAGGCTGACTGGGCTACTTTAGATTCTCTCTTTCACAGCTGTAGTTGTCAAGTATACCACAGAGCAATAAAAAGGCCATGACAGTTTTAACTGTAATACTTCTTTTTAGCTGAGGGGCATATTTTAGACACCTGATGGCCTTGAAATCCACCGTCTGGATCCTTCTATCTAATTTTAGAGAAAAAGCAATGATCTGCTGGCCCTCCAAGGATAAATTCAGAGCAAACTGCACCTTTTAATATCCCTACAATAATTTAACTTCATTAAAATAGCTTTTTAAAGGGGAAAATCTGAACATGAATCAAAGCAAGATGTATCTGCATAATTTCAGCCAGTGCACAGCTGCACAGTTCCATTCTGTAACATGTAAAAGCCTCTCTGAGCCAAAGTTCTTCCAGGAGAATTTACATTTATCTAAATCATTAGTTTAAAATATACTTTTGAACTCCAGTGCTTTCAAAACCTGTCATCTGAACAGATATTGTCTTAAAATATTTGCAAAAGTGCATTCTTTTCACATTGGTGTCTGTTCTCTATATTAGCTAACAGAATGCTTTTCTTAAAGATAATGAAAAAAAGTATTTTTTGTAAGTTATGAATAGGGAAGCAATGATATCTCTACAGCTTCAGCAAGTAAACGTGAATATATCTTTATACACATACATGTACCTGTGCACATTTTTACTCATGCGGGTGACAGACAACGCAGTTTTCTCAAAGGATTCACAGAATCACAGAATGTTAGAGAAGTTGGAAGTGATCATTTAGTTCAACCCCCTGTCACAGAAGGATTCCCTAGACCAGGTCACACAGAAGCAAATCCAGATGGGTTTTGAATATCTCCAGAGAAGGAGACTCCACAACCTCTCTGGGCAGTCTGTTCCAGTGCTCTGGCATCTGAACTGGGAAAAAATTTCTATGTGTATTCACACGGAATCTCCTGTGCTTCAGCTTACAGCCATTGCCTCTTGTCCTGTCACTGGGCTTCACTGAGAAGAGCCTGACCCCATCCTCCCGACACACACACTTCACACATTTAAAAGCCTAAATGAGGTCACCCCTTAGTCTCCTCTTCTCCAAGCTAAAGAGACCCAGTTCCCTCAGCCTTTCCTCATAAGGAGGATGTTCCAGCCCCTTCACCATCTTTGTGGCTCTGCACTGAACTCTTTCAAGCAGTTCCTTATCCTTCTGAAACTGAGGGGCCCAGAACTGGACACAATATTCCAGATGCGGCCTCACCAGGGTAGAGTAAAAGGGGAGAAGAACCTCTCTTGACCTACTAGGCTACCTCTTGTAGCAGGCTATGCCTGATAGTAATGCCCATTTATGGTTTTGTGACAGAAACTACATGCTTTCAGAACTACTGTTATGTAACTGTAGACATTCAAGGTCAGAGCAGTCTTCTTAACATTGTACTTTTACAACACAAACAGTCTTACATGAACTGCTTCTCCACATTATCTTTAAATCAATGGAGAAATGCTAACTTCTTGAGTCCAGTTCATCTGGCCTGTTTAGGTGCAAGGTACACTGGAATAAAACAGATCACACTCCAGAAATTGCTCTTACTCTCCTTTAACCTAAAAGAGAGTCTAGACAGACATTTCCCAGACAGAGTCTGTACTGTAAATAGCTGAATTTGAAGGGAAGAATCCAACCACCCATTTTATGACAATGAAGATGATATATACAAAGAGACTGACAACTAATTTGTGATCACACCTTAAATCTCCATTGGCAATGAAATCAAACTTGTAATCTGCATTAGTGAGCTGTTCTACCCAGTACTACCTACAAAGAGATATCTGACTCACTTTTCGCAAAGTCCCCTACTGTATTCTTGTTAAACAAACAAACGAACAACACAACCCTCCTTTTTGATCACTGGTATTTTTAGTAGACTCATGCTTATTTCTACTTCCGTAAGTACTGAAGCATGTGAGTGTCCTCATTCACCTGAGCACACCCTTGCTCATCAAAAACGTCAAAAGTAAGAAGCAAGCACTGCCTGTAAATCATGTCTGAGGGTGAAAGTCAGACAAAGTCCTTTTTATCACAGTGTCCTTCCATTCCTGCTCCTTTGCTCTCTCAGTATTTTCATTCCACAGACATTCATCATAGCCAGAAAATGTTTACATATATGCATCTAAAAAAGGAAGAAGACGATGCATATTTTAGGTGATCTAAACTTGCCTTTACATGATACTGCTGGCAGAGCAGTGAACTTGCTCCAGGGAAAACATGTACCAAGGTATTTTATCAAGCAGCTCTGAGTGAAGTCTCTTCACTCCATATAGTAAAGCAGTACTGAAAGAGGTTACTAGCCAACTAAGAAGTATAAAGCAGGTATTTTTTCCTCTCTTGTAATTCTTTAAAGAAGTCAGCAATCAAACTCTCAGTGTGATATGTACTGAAAACATGTAGAACTAATTTCATTTTTCCGAGACAGGCTACATTATCTCCAGCATGCCTCTTGGAGTGAACTGAGACGATTCTCTTTTCTCCAGCAACAAGGCAGTGTGTTAATAAATACTTACTTTCTTGAAGAGAAAACACAAAGGCCTCTAACCTGAACAGAAAAGCAAGTGATGGCCATGAGTAACTCACAAAAAAAATCATCATCTCTGACCCCTCAAAACTATTAAAGGAAACACTTCAGAAACACATTTCTAAGAATTTAAAACTATATCTGAGAGTAAACCACTTAACATTTACAGGCTGAAAATGTAATGTCAGGTATTAGAGTGAAAAAAAATCCTCTTCAAATGAAAGCATTTATCTTTGCTTAGTCACCTATATATGTTGAGGAGCACAATACGTAAAGTGAAAATGTAATCTGCTAACAGACACATCTGTAGAGATGACAGGAATAGCAGATCTCCTGTTGAAGGCACTTAAGGTTTAGTAAGTTTGTTGCTTTTTCTATTCCCATTCAGAACTACATTCTCTAGTAATGCTACTGATGTACTTTTCCTTTCCTCAGTTAGGTCTTCATCCTGTTCTGGCAAATCCTCACCTGGACTTCAATGCCCTTCTGGAACTACTCAGTAATCAGGATCTTTTTATATAAATCCCGCTATGAGGAAGAAAGCAGCCCTATCTAGATTTTGCACTAACAGAACACTGTGTTATGGTAGAAACCAACCAAAAAGGCTTCTCCAAAAGTCTGACAGGATCTACAAACTTTCGTGCAAATAAAGTCATTTTCCTTCATGTCCTCTGGCTTACCCTCAGCAAAATACACCTATTCTTCAAACATAATTAACCTTTGTTTTGTGTCAGGTGGCATAAAAACAGTGTCTTGGAAACCTGCACAGTACAAAGCTAGCTAATAGGTAGGGCTATAAATGCCACTTTGAAGACAGAGACAGATAGTTAAGTGGCTTCTAAATCTAAATATTTCCATAACCAACAAGCATCTGCTTGCTACACCTTGCTACATAAAACCTGCATACTGCTCCCAGCAAAGACATTCATATGTATGTTTCCGTACTCAAATGCCACTGATGAAATGTCCAGGTACTCAGGATGCAGAGAAAGAACTTTATGATGATTATAATGAAAGAAACACAAGACCAGCAAACGTTTTCCAATTAATTAATGCCTCTGTATTCTTTTTATCCATTAACACAAGTGGAAGTACACACTCTGTATGCATGCTTCTCTTCGTAATTTTAAGTTCTGAAGCACGTGTGGCTAATCTTGAATTTAATAACTTTGCTGGTCACTGCAACAAGTGATGATTTATTTAACAGATATTTGAATGCAAAACCAGTTTTGTTTTCTTCATTATTGCTTCTTTCCTCGTTTCTTTCTTAGAATAAACACTACAAAAACAGTTTAAGAACAGCACAGATAACAAAAATTGCCCATTATCATTTAGATAGATTAAAAATTTCAGCTTCTGCTTATTGCTTCCTGTACAAATCTTAGTAGTTATATTCTATCATCTTTCCTGTAAAATTGATACATCAGATGCTCTACTTCAATATAAATGTACTGTAAAGTCTTCCTTTCTTTATTTGGAGTCTGTTCTATCAAACAGGTGTGGCAAGGCTTCACTGTGAACCAGAAAGACTTCTGATAACTACGCTAACAATGAATTATGAAATTGTGGTCTTTAGTCTGGCATCAGAAGGNCTTGAGATACATACAAATCATATTTACCCACAGCTGTTCAGAAACAGCAAAAGCAGAAAGTTACTTGTTCTGTTTTCTAAGGAAGAAAAGGCTTCTGTGAGTAGCACATGTAAATACTCTTGTAACTGCTGGCACTCAGCTCCATCTTTGTACTTTCATGGCTACTAAGCCAGTTTTAACTAAATTTAATGAAGACAAAGAGGTCTCAGAGAGAAGTCCACTCCTACAACTATCACGAAAAAAGCAGCCAGATGAGAAGATCCCACATGTATCCCAAAAAAGGCTGAATCGCCTTAGATTAGATGTTATTAGACAACAGAAACATCTCTTACGAATGCTGTAGACACAGGAAAAGCTTCAACTAGAAAATTACAGATATCGCTTGCAAATTAAGTTTATTTCTGTTAGCTAGTTATGCAACTATTTGCCTGAACAAATATTAACAACATAGAAATGAATATAAAGTAGGTATTTCCGTATGCACTACTACACAAACCCCAAGTATTTTTTAGAAAATCTTAATATCTTTTAAATGATGTTAAGAACCTCTTATTAGTGGTTCATTATTTCAATTTTTTAGGATGTGATGGTGTCAGTTATTTAACATTAGACAATAGTCAGCTTTTGCCTTTGTTTAGGTCACAAGTGTAGCACATTAGACCACCCAAAGCTCTACTCAGATGCTGTGACTGGAACACAGCAGGGTAATTTGTGCCTCGTTGCTCTTTCAGACAGTCCAAGCCCTCTCGTTTGAACTAGTTGCTCTTTCAGACAGTCCAAGCCCTCTCGTTTGAACTAACGTAAAGCTCTTATGTGTGATTGGGGAAGTCTTGTCCTTGTTAATTATCTGAGCAGTTGTGGGATTAAGTGTACCATTTTACTGCAGATAATTTTAAAGATGCTATTTCTGTACTATTCAAAAGTAACCTCCTTAATGGACTTCTTCTCTTTTTATTGGCTTTGTTGTAACATTTAATAAATTGTTCCATTAGCTTTGCTCACATCAACAATGATTCTGATGCACAAACAATGAAGTAATCAAAGAGCTATTTTAATTTTAGCTCTATTCAAACCAAAAGAAAATTCAATATTTTCCAGATGCTACGAGAAGTGGGTTTGTTAACAGTAGCATGCTAGTGACACTTTAGATATCCAGCAGGATATTGCTAACCTGAGCAAGCAAACAACCCTCCCATGAATATTAAAGAGCTGTTTATGACCTTTGAGACCTTAGGCTACAGTTTCATGAGCTAAGACAAGTTCAAAAATCACGTGGAAACACTACATAGGAAGCAAAATACTGACCGACAAAACAAAAGAGAAACAACTAATCAAGGCTGTAGTTAAAAAAAATGGTATTCAAAAATTATTACTAGAAAAGACTGCAAGTTAAGTACACAATGCAGAAAGAAACTTATTCTCTTGTCATTAAGTCCTCTATTCAATTACCATTTATTGGAGTAATTAAACACTAGGAAAGGATGCCAGGCTAATTGTTAGATTAATATAATTACACAGCTTTGCTGTGCTACAGCTGATTAAAATAAGATGTGGTCACACGCACTCAGCTAAAGCTTCTCTGCAATCACCAGGCCTCCATGGGAAACTTATTACTATAATAGGGCCACTTATTAGTGGTTCATTATCAATCAGGCAGAGAAACTTATTATTTGTAACCTTCATTTTACTCTCCCACCCACTCTGCTAGAACAAACCTTCCAAAGGTTGTGCGTAGGTCTCTGCCTTCAGCTGGCTCCCTTCCATCACAATTACACAGCTGAGCAGAATCAGGCTCCTGAACTTGAAAGAGTTTATCAGACTTCAAATTACTATTTCACAACCGGCTGCAAGAGCCTATCACATTTCTTGTAAGAGCTGAGTGATCCCCCTGTGTTTTACTTCACATGCATCTGTGGGAGATTTACCTTTCCTTTTATTCCTGCTAAGCCCCTTTCATCTGGGAGATTTTTCACACTACTTGGATGGGTCCAAAATCAAAAACCCCTAACAAATGAAAATCAGAAAGAAAAGAGCTGCATTAAGCTGCACTTCATGAGAAAAACTGTCAGTTTTACGTGGCTTGTCTCCCTGGAGAATCTCATGTCCTTACCCCTTCTTAACAGCCAATGCTACAAGAGAAATATTGTGCTTTATTATCCAGAGAGGTGCTTTTTTTTCTTCTATTTGGTACTTCATACTGCTTATTTAAATGAGACAGACAAGTGATTTGCTATAGGGACTAGAATATGAGAAGAAACATGAAACAAAACAGTTTGAGGTAGCATTTAATTTTCTAAAGAAAATAACTCATAAAGCCTTGTGTAGCTCTGAGGAATCAGAAAACTTTTGGCCCGAACAGAATAAATTCACCAAAAGATACCAAACTCACTGTAATTACTTCTAGTCTGTGTTGATACAAGACTGGATATACCTTTTTTTTTGTTCCGTTGCCGGAAAGAAATTTCAGTTGAATCAGTACAGTTAACAGTAGCATTGAATTTAAAGTACAGACACAGCTTTTATTAATTTTCATGCATTAAAAGCTCTTCAAGAAATAAATTCTGCAAAAATATGTTTACGCCATTTACAGTTAATAATTTCCCCCTCACACTCATAACTCTGTTTATTTGTATAGCTCGGTCCTGTATTGACTTTTTATAGCTGGCATTGCAGAAAGATGTATGTTCAATGATAATCCAAACATTAAAAAATAGCAACTAATTGCACTTCCCTGAGTAGATATGAGGGAAGGAACAAACAAATCAACATTTATTTCCCCCCTGTAAGTCTAAGTACTTTAGAGATTCTCAAGTACCGCAACACCCTTGCCCACTTAACATCCCAACATTTTGCACCTCCTAATTGATGAGCCAGACATTTTTTCATTCTATTTATTAAAACTGTTTCCTTAGACACCGCATTTGTAAAATTTGTTCAAAGCTAGCATACATGACTTTCACTTATCTCTCAGAATTTCTCTCTTGCTGCAACTTATGAAGCAAAGCACTTATAGTATCTTGGGGACTTCAGTGACACAGCGTGCACGATAAGAGTGATAACAACAGGTCACAGCATTGCTTCCAAAGAGGTCTGCCTGTCATTCTCAACTGTCTCACCTCTGATAGCTTTAATCCCTATGAATGCTACCTGGTTATTGATTTTGTGTTGCTATGGGCATTTAACTTGCAGAGATGGATGAAGAGAGAAAGAGGAAGGAGAAGGTAGAGTTATTCTGTCAAAGGCATCACTTAGATTTACAGGACAAACTTGAGTATTGAAGAGCCTAGTAACACAATCTGAAAGGTACCACACCCACCAAGAACACGAAGGCAGCCTGAGAATTGTATTTAGACCCTCTATCCACACACTGAATCCAAAACATCTGGGCTGAAGCCAGTTTCTTTGTTGATTTATGGACACAAGCTCACTACTTATGATCACGGTACTCTGGAGTTCCCCACCAACATTTATCCCACTTTATCTGAGGTGGAATGAGGATATCTGGTAATTACTACTCTTTTTAAACATGGTCATCCAGACCATGCATGCATGGCTCTCCATTTGTCTACTTTATACACTAGCAACACACAAGATGTCAGCTTCATCTTTTATTCCACGCTTTTGCTTGAAAATATGAACCCTACCTCAACTACCTCTGGCCTATACCAGAAAGACTGCAGTTTCATGATTCATTAAGCATATCTACATTTCTTAGGAAAGCAAGAAAGTCAGACCTGATGTCTCCTGTACTAACACCTGAGACACTTTTGGAAGAAAATAACCTCTGCAGAGTATAAATTCTTAAAATCCAAACCAAAATAATAATAAAGAAACCCTCAGGTAGGAGTACTATTACAGAGTCCGAACAGGACAAGTGTTGACCATGTGTCTAAGCCAGAAAACACAATCTATCAGCCTTGACGGAATGTGGTTCTGGGACTTGTATTTGCTCACCCCACCTGAGGCATGTGCTGACATCTGTTAATGGATACGCAGAACAATGCCCTATCTGCAGAAAGATCTTGCTTTTCACACTCACAAAATGAAAGAAAAGAATACTTGCCCAACAAGCATGTTGACCTGTACACTGATAATAGAGATATACTGCAGTCTGTTTCTATAAGGAAGTGTAGATAATGCAAGTAACTTTCACAAATTTATTTGCCCACTAATATATTAAAAGCAGAGGGATGGCTAACTCACCTCCAGTGTTCTTCATACTCGTAGGGGGAAAATGGTGCATCATTGTCTGCCACTAAATGTTTAGGCAGTATTCGAGAAGAAACACACATTTTGATAGAAGTGCCCATTGTTGCATACAGTGTCGCTTTTCTCTGACATTAAGCTACAGCTTTTTACTATTAAACTCTCAATCTGATAATAAATTCAATTTAAAATATTTTGTGACTGCATTAGGATTTGGAGACTCGGGCATCCTAATAACTTATTTGTAAAATTTACACCTTAACTTCCCAGTATGCATGTGTATAAAAGCAAAGTAATCCTTAAGATGTTTCACAGTATTTTTGTTTAATAAACTGTGTACGGTTTATTAAGCTATGGTAATCCACATCCTCCATCGAAAAGGCATGTATCCAGATGTAATATAAAATAGCCTGATGAAAATGTAGGAAAAAAAAAATCACTGACCCAGACAAACAGACCTAGAAACATAACAACCAATTCCATTATCAAACCACGACTTGCTATTAACATGAATAACCTTTATATTCAAATACAATCTCAAAAGCTATTTGAACTTGTTCACAGAAAACCAAAGTTAAAATAACTAACAAGTGCATAAATGTATTTACAGACAATTTGCTATTAGGAAAGTGTACTCCAATTAATTATTTTATTTCTTGCTTCACAATTGCCTTGCATGTATTTAAGAGACTTCTATGAAAAATATTTCCTTTCCTGACTTGGAAATGGAATATTAGACAACATTCTATGAAGAAATCTAGTAATTTAATCATGTTTCTGTTACCCTTCCATATTAGTCTCTCTTCTATGCTAGGCAAATTAGCAAAAGAACACCCTGAGTTTTAGATTACAGACTCCAGTAACACCAAGTAGCACAGCTATTATAAATGTTAGAAATTATTTTCTTTTCATTCCTATAATTTCTTTTAAAGACTTACAGCACATAAACTACAAAATATTCCATCAGGTTTAATCTTGATATATACAGTCTCTGAACAATAGGACTTAAAAGTGTTTTTTCACCTAGAGAAATTATCTTAAGATTTGTACATCATATGAACAAGATAGGTCCCGACCCAAATTGGTTTGTCTGTTTACATTATGGCCAGAAAAGCTTTGCAGTATAAACGGCCAATCAGTTTGCAGAACATCTAAGACATTACAAAGATTACAACCTGATGGGCAACAACTTTGCTGTTGTTTTAAATGAATGAGATCAACACATGGTGGAATTCAGTGTCACTTTTATTTTGTTCACACACTCCACAGCCTTCTCCCTCTTTCCCCACACCCCCATTACCCCTTTTCAAATTATGAAGCTCCCATAATGTGGTTTCTACTACAGGGTTTTGGAATTCTATTTCTTTGAGAGTGACAGAAACAGCTTTTTAAAAATTATAAATAAAGCTCAAATTGATAAAAGGTGTAAAACCTGCTCATTTATATGCAAAATACATGTAAAATATTCATAGGGAGAAAAATAATGCCTTTCAGATCAATCAGAGATTTTAGAGAGGTAAAACTGTAGTTATTCTCTTAATTTCTCTACTGCATTTTTCCAAAAAATGTTTCCAAATCAACCTTAAACAAATTCTAATCTTCAACCTGTAGTAAAATAGGTTCATTCACAACTGAATGGTATCTACATAGAATATAGTAATGATTTTTAAAGTACCGATGCTAAGGTTTAAGATAAAAAGCAGAGAATTTCACAGGCAAAATAAACTGACAGTTTCTTCCCCTCCCCTCCTTTCTTCCTATTTATTATAAAGACACCAGAAAGCAAGTGTGAGGAAGGTACTGCACAGGTCTAGCAAGAACTATTACTGTCTAATGAATATACAAACTATTTCTTCCTTTCATTCTTTCTCTTAAGTAAGCAAAAAACCAAACCAACCAGCCAATCAAACCCTAAACCTCAAGAATGAAGCATTCATAGCTTAAGCATATAGTCGGGGCGTAAACACATAATCTGGGGCTTAAGATACAGTACATACAATTTACACCAATTGTGAGGGCAAAATCCCAGTTACAGAGCATTAATGTGGAAAGCAACAAGGGCAGACATCCAGGCCAGAGCAAATTCCTATCAAGGCCAACAAAGTACTCCCAGAAGTGGCCAAAAGAAAATGTCTAGACTACACAAAATACCTACAAATACATACCTCCCCAACATATTTTCATAATGGCTACCAAATTTGCCACAGCTATATATTCAGGCTCTTTGTGCCTAACAGACAATTATGGATTTTACTTCATTTGTTGGTCTGATCATTTTTTGAACCTCTGGAAAGTTCTGGAATTTGGTGCAATACAGTCTGTGGACACTGAGAGGTACAGCTTGGTTGTCAAATGGAAAGGTACCTGCTCTGCATTTCTGGGCCTGATACATGACAATTTCTAGCAGAGGTATGATTTGTACCACAAATTTCATGGCTAAGACAGTAATTTATAATCTATGATGCTGCATTGTTTAGGAGTGTCCTGGTTTGAGTTAGAACAGAACTACTTCTGTTAAATGATTTTACTTTCTAAGAAAGTATTCCATCCCATATACATCATATTCAGTATATAATTGGGGGTCAGTCCCCCTTGCTAGAGCCCCTTGCTAGATCGCTCTGCATCGGGCGCTTGGAGGTCATGCCTAGGTTCCTGCATCAGGCACTTGAGGATGACTCCCAAGTTCCTGCATCAGGCACTAGGACCCTGCCCCCCAGGGAACTGCCTCGTGATCGGTGCTGGGACTGAGCTGGTGCTGGGGAGCCTGTTGCCGGAGCCTGTCGGAGTTTCAGTGGTGACGCAGTTATCATTGAAAGGGGGTTTGGGTTAGGTATTGGGTTCTGTATGTATCTGTATAAATTTCATTTAACTTTGTTATTGTTATTAAAGTAGTTATAGTTTTATTTTCCAATCCACAAGTCTTTTCTGCCTCTCTCTTATCCCCTTATCCTTTTCCTGCCGTGGGAGGGGAAGAGAGAGGAGGTAATAGCGTCTCTCCATGGGTTGGTGGTCGGCTCAGCCTCTACCCTCCACAAGGAGAGTGGTAAGAAATCATACAGCTGATTACAAGTGTCTAAGCAAATGTAGTAGTCCTCAAATGCTTATCAATTGAACATTTTCACCTTTGCTACCCATAAGAGTCAAAGGCAGAGAGAACACCTGATCAACCCTGCAGAGACAAGAGTCATGTTTGGAGACAAATTTACACTGCTGGAGAAAGAGTAAGTCTTTCCATTATTCTAGTTCATAATTTTAATTAAAATTAACACTTTGTAAAAGAATACATCAAAAACTCCATTTAAATGCATCTCACTGGCTATCCAAGGAGGCTGCCACATAAAAGAAGCCTAGACAAATGCTGCCTAGTCTTCTACTGTCTGCAGTACAACTTTAGCTAATGATTGACTCAAACTGAATAGAGACTTTTAAGATTTGTCCTTTCATTTTGTACATTCCGACTCACAAAAATTCAATACAACTGAAATTCTTCCATTACACTTCAAAGATATCTTAGACTTTTATATTGTCCAGCTTGTCCTGTGATTTTAGGGATGAACACTTCATAACTGGATGATGATTTCTTTAGGAATACTATTCTACTGCTCAAGCTTGCTCTCTAAGGCTGTTGAGACATTATCTATGTCCAAAGATGCACTGCAACAATTTTTACAGTGAAGTAAATGTAATCAAACTTGGTTTACACATGTTTTTTCCTACCATATGGCCAGAGACCTCTACTTCCTCTCCTCAAATGAAAAATCTTCTCCTAAATTATGCCTTCTAATCTTCCAGGAGCAAAACACAATTTAAGGCTTTCATGTTCATCAAACTTGCAGAAAACATGCTGAACAGCTGGAGGTCCTTTGCTTTGTTTCTGTAACTTTTCCCTTCATCAGTGAAGTACAGAAATAATTTTTTAAAAAAATATTTTATAATTAAAGTATGTCAAACTACATACAAATAATTTTATATATATTATCAATGTTTTGATTTATTATGATACTATGTATATTATGCATCTCTCTACTTTAGCTTTTACATCTCAGAAACAACATAGCCTGAACCTTCCAAATCCTTTAAAAAATGTTAACAGTTCCTTAGATTACAGAAAGAAAGATGCTAAGAGAAAATTATTGCCTTTCTCTGATTTTGCTGAGTTACTGAATCAAGCTGCTTAACTGTTAGGGGTTTTTTGTTGTGTTGTTTCTTATTATTATTTTTTATTTCTCTTTCCATTTCATCAGTTATTTTGCCTTTGTATATGAATCAGTTCTTTCAATGATCAATCACCTTCAGTTTTTAGTGCATTTTCTCTGTTACACCTTGGCATTTTTTAACTCAGGTATGTAAAAACACTTAAAAGAGATCTTTTATATTACAGAACAGTCTGAGTAACACTACATGAATATTTATTCCTTATTTAAATCATAGTTATGACTGATGTAAAAAATACATCCTGACACAGTATCTCCAAAGTGCCTAAAAGGTTACCCATATGTGACTATTAAGGCCCTCTGTTCTAACAAGCACCACTGTTCAAGAAAGCAATTAGGCTGATGCACTATAATAAAGCCCATACTAAGCCAAAGGATTCAGACAAATGGTTAAATGCTTTCCTGACTTGAGGCCTAACTGTGCAAAAAGCATTCAACAAAGCAGTGAATCTGCATGGACTATATGGAGGTGTAAATTTATTCACTATTATGCTGAAGCCAGGAAACTAGCTCGGCTAAAGAAGAACGTGTGAACGCAGCATTTTAAGATATGAAACATGATAACAAATAACTTCATACTGAGAATCATTAATTACCAATATTATTACAGTAATTCATTATTATTACAGTAATTCATATGACTTTCATTTAATTATTCTCTCTCCAGAAAACTGAACTACAGGTATCTTAGCGGTCAAGACTTGACTCTTAATCTACAGAGGGAAAGAGCTAAAAAGCTTTTACTTTAATGAGTGGGTACCTTTTACAGCACAAAAGAAAAAATTCTTACCAGGATTAACATTTCAAATATGTTTCTTTGGTCCATTAGAAGGTCATGACACCACCACCACTATGCCCACACTAAGTATGATAAAAAATGACCTGAGACGTTATGAATAGACTCCCATTGAGCTTACCAGTAATCAGAACATAAGTGGCAGCATGTAATTCCTGTGTTTGAACATTAAAGCTTAATTCACATCACCCATGTAATTTTCTTACTTTTATGTGCTGAGATGATGGTCTTGATTAAATACCCAGACAGCAAGAGACTAAATTGTCTCCACTGGGCGTTATAGCTATGTTAGTCATAGTTATCAGCTATGTATGTGTGTTGCAGCACACTCAAATGTGTGTGCTTGTAACACATGGGGTATGGAGTATCTACTCTTGCTAATGCCACACAAATGAGTAAACTTGTACTAAGGCTAACTGAAACCTGGTCTTCCTCTCAAAATTGGTTATTTTAAACTTCTCAACCTGAAACACAGAAACCATTTTCCAGTGCAGCACAATAGAGAAGATGAGTTCTAATATGTTGGGGCTGACTGGTTAAACATTGTTTTACTCATTTATGTACCCTTAAAATAAGAATGTTTTGTCTGCTGAACATTGTTTAAATATGTCAAAGCAGATAAAACTTAAGATACCTCCTTACTGCTGTCACTCTACAAAAAACAGCTCTTGTTGCAAAAACTTCGTTCAGTTGCAATGCTAGCAAGACGACATAGCTAAAAACAAGCTACTATGCGTGCTGAGTTGTTCCATCAACAAATACAGAAAAGGAATAATCTTGTCATGAATAATTATTTTAATAATGGATTAAATTTGTTGTAAATCTCTTAGATTGTCCAAAGAATCACAGAATGGCCCATGTTGGAAAGGACCTTAAAGATCATCTAGTTCCAACCCCCCTGCCATGGGCAGGGTTACCACCCACTAGACCAGGTTGCCCAGACCCACATCCAACCTGGCCTTGATCACTGCCAGGGATGGGGCAGCCACAACCTCTCTGGACAACCTGTTCCAGTGCATTACCACCCTCTGAGTAAAGAACCTCCTTCCAGACCTCCAGTCTAAATCTTCCCTCCTTCAATTTCTAAGAAGCAATTGTTACATTCAATAATAACTGAAGGAATCTATATGCTGCAAAACAATCTTAAACATTTTTTGTCACTCCATCCTGATTTTTTTGCTAAAGAAATAGTATGAACTTTACATCAATAGTACTAACAAGCTCTAGAGAATCACGGCAGGTGTTGAGGGGAATTACTGGTCACCTTCTGTGCTCTACTTTTCTTTCACTTATGTTAGGTAAACACGTCTTTAATATTTTAAATACATTAGGCTTGTTTCATTTTTTAAACAATAGTAAACCACACACTATACAAAAGACTAGAAGTCTATGGAAGGGAAGCATTATTGAGTCATTAAGTTTTTTAAAGAAACAACAGAGAGGATAGTGAAGTTAATGTGACAGCTTGCAATTTACTTCATTTACACTTCATCTGATGATCTGAGGACAAAAAGACTCACCCCACAAGAGCTACTGGATAGAGTTTAACCTTCTGTTGCAGTAGGGCAAAACAGGGAGCAACTCCCTGGTTTCAGCACATCAATACATGAGATGAACAGGACAAAATCAGGCCTACTAACTGCAATATGCAGGTCATTAAGGTATCAAGTAGACCACATGGGTGGATAAACTGCAGCTAAGCAGAACAACATCAACTGCATGAAAAAAACACCAGAATTAATGACTGAAGTAGACTACCAGCAGAAGGAGCACGTTGCCACTTACAAACACAAAGGCTGACCACATGACATGCCCAAGCTGTATGTCTGGTTACATAGCTAAACGTTTAAATATATATGCTTACTTTGTGTATAAAAATATATGTCACTGATAAAAATTCAGAATTAGGTACATGCGAACATACACAACATATAAAATTTATGTCTACATTTTTATACCATACACTAGAAACTTAAATTCTGTATTTATTGTCTAGATTAGTAAGCTTTCTCTTCTATGGACAGCTAATGCCTTCCAATATGAGGGTAATATAAATAAGCAGACACACAAACCAGCACTTCAACAAAAGAAAAGAGGGTCTTAATAGCAACAGGTGGAGCAAAACAGGTATTATCCAAATACTTGTTGATACGATTCAAGAGTGCTCAAGGCCATCTGATGCTTAGGCCCACAGGAGAAATCAGCAGAGACCTAACCTAGCTAATTGCCTTGACTGTGATGCTTCTGATTAGAAGAATAACCATCTCTCAGCAGCCCTTAGGCAAAAAATGCCAATCGAGGGATTTTTTGTTTGTTTCTTTGACAATGATGCACTGCAGAATGAATGCCAGATCACATAATTAAACCGCTCTTCCAAATATGAAAGGGGTTCCTATATAAACAAAGCTGATACTTTCCTTTGTAATTAGCTTGAACATTCTCCTTCTGTCATTTTGAGATTGCATTCATATAGACTAAAAAAATGCTTATCTCCAGTTCTTCTTGGATATGGAGAATCAGTCACTTTGTGAGTGAAAAACAAAAGCTGTGAAATTCCAGCAGTCCCTGCTCAGCAAAAGGTTATTGATTGTTAAATTGAATTATTAAGAGCTGACATTTGTTTGAATTCTTTTCTGTGGTGTTTTGACTGATTTGATCTACATATGTCCATCCACAACTAAAAAAAAAAAAAATCCGTTTTCTTTTCTGTAACTGACTACATCATCTCTCCTGTTTTTTCCAGTACATAATTTACATTCCAAATCACCATGAGAACTTCAAACCACACATACCCAAAACAGATTTCATACTATTTTCTCAGTACGGCTCTCTTCTGTATTCTGAGACTTCTGGTTTCCAACTACAATAATTTCATCCTTCCATTAGTTGCTTGCTGCTGTAAAAAATGTAAGTATTCATTTGACTGCAGAGTAATGTGTATTGACAATTACGTTCCCAGGCTAGTATAAGTATAAGAAGTATACTTATGATCAATCTAGGCTAGTATAAGAAGTACATCTTGTCACCATTTTTGCACCATGGTAGATTAGGAGATTTAGTAACTTCTAAAACTGTTAAGCAGTATCACTGGGGTGTATTAGAAGGGGTGTGGCTAGTAGGTCAAGAGAAGTTTTTCTTCCACTTTACTCTACCCTAGTGAGGCCGCATCTGGAATATTGTGTCCAGTTCTGGGCCCCTCAGTTTCAGAAGGATAGGGAAGTGCTGGAAGGAGTGCAGCAAAGAGCCACCAAGTTGATGAAGGGGCTGGAACATCTTCCTTATGAGGAAAGGCTGAGGAAGCTGGGTCTCTTTAGCTTGGAGAAGAGGAGGCTAAGGGGTGACNTGCACGTTGTTTCACTCTAGAAGAGATGCCTGTGCTAACCTCCACTCCGGCTGCCTTCCTGCTTAATGTTTAGGTAGCCCTCCAGAGGGCAGCATCCCAGCTGAGATGCCAGAGCACTGGAACAGACTGCCCAGAGAGGTTGTGGAGTCTCCTTCTCTGGTGGTATTCAAAACCCATTTGGGCGTGCTTCTGTGTGACCTGGTCTAGGGACTCCTGCTGCGGCAGGGGGGTTGGACTAGATGGTCTTTCGAGGTCCCTTCCAACTCCTAGTATTCTGTGTGTGTAATTACATATACGGGAATCCTGACAGCAGTGATTTCTCCTGTGTCCATTTTGAGCTATTTGTCTTCCAAAAAGTTCACCAAAACAATGTGTCAAACTGTCTATTAAAGGGACAACGAAAACATGCAACAAGCACATCCATATTTTAGCCCCTCACCCTTGAAAACTGGCACATTTCTTGCATTCTTCTTGTCAGCACAAGCAAGCATCAGCTAGGTGTGCTTATCTGTGCCCCCATCTGCTCACATTGCTAACAGGTCTTGTCCAGGGAGAGATGTGCAGGACCCTTACATTTACAGCTGTCAAGTGCACTGCAGGAAATCATTTAACCAAAGAAGGAGTGAGTAAATGTGAGAAAGAGCTTAGTGCAGACCTAGTTTATAGATCCTCTATGTGTCAGGAGACCATGTGTCTTTGCCAAACAGAATTTTTATTGAAACAATAACCACCCCCTGCTTTCAGAATGCTGTGTTAAGTACTTAAAAGAGAAAATACTTTTTTCTTAACCTCAACTCCTTCCATTCAAACAAATGTCGATCTGTGAGAATTCACTGTGAGAATGCCTGATCTTGTCTGAGCTCAGAAGCTAAGCAGGTTTGGGCCTGGTTACTATTTGGATGGGAGACCTCTGGAACACCGGGTGCTGTAGGCTTTCTTGCTCTGGCAGGGGGTTGGACTAGATCATCTCCAGAGGTCCCTTCCAACTCCCAACATTCTGTGATTCTGTGTGATTCTGTGATTCAGTGTTGTAGTTGGGACTCAGAGTATTCTAGAAAAAATCTTTTTCAGATGGCTTAGTGTGAGCTGCTAGTTTCACCAGGACTGCTAATGAACTGTAAAATCAACATTGTGGTTCAGTTAACATCAGCATCTCAGCTCCCATAACAGATGACCACTATAATAGACAACTAACTGAAGCACAACCTCTAGATTTGAGTTTCAGTGTGTAGATTTCAGCTGCATCATTTTGTTCTGTTAGCAGGACATTCAGTCCATTTTTAATGCATATATAGAATCATAGAATCATCTGGGTTGGAAGGGACCTCCAGAGGTCATCTAGTCCAACCCCCCTATAGTAAGCAGGGACATCCCCAACTAGATCGAGTTGCTCAGAACCTTCTCTAGCCTCACCTTGAATGCCTCCAGGGACGGGGCCTCAACCACCTCCCTGGGCAACCTGTTCCAGTGTTCCACTACCCTCATGGTAAGGAACTTTTTCCTAATATCTAATCTAAATCTACTCTTCTCTAATTTAAGACCATTACCCCTTGCCCTTTCACTACAGGCCTTTGTAAACAGGCCCTCCCCAGCCTTTTTGTAAGTTCCCTTCAGGTACTGGAAGGTCCCTCTTAGGTCCCCCTAAAGCCTTCTCTTTTCCAGGCTGAACAATCCCAGCTCCCTCAGCCTGCCTTCGTAGGGGAGGTGTTCCAGCCCCCTGATCATTTTCGTGGCCCTCCTCTGGACCCGCTCTATCAGGTCCATGTCCTTTCTGTAATATATACGCATGCTCCTCCTTTACCTTACCATAGTAAACATATCTGTATTACTCCAACTATTCTTCTGATATGAAATCCAGTAAGGCACTCAACAACACTGTAATTGGAACAAATAGCTGATTAAATCAACTTTTGATTGCACTGCTTTTTTTTACTTACTTTGCTGATGCCTACTGCTTTACAGTGATGTGATTGACAGCAGTAGGCAAGGGCACTCCCTATACCCCTAACAAAGCTTAGCCACTGCCAGAATCTAAGCCAGCTTAGGATCTTGCTCCTCTGTCTATCACTTGGTTCCCATTCTCCAGAAATGCTGGTGGACCTCTTCTGCAAAAGTGTTTGTAGCCCTCTCCCCAAACTCCAAACTCCTGGGCGAAAGGTTTCACCCGCACCCCAAAAGCAGTCTTCAGTAGTAGGAGTTACACAGCAACACTACAGGCAGCAAAAGAGCCAGCTGCTCTCACAACTGCCAGGTAGTCAAGTCGGGTTTGCATGAACAAGTAAAGCATAAAGTTCCACTTCTTTCAAGGCTCCTAACAGTGGCAGACTGTAATCAATGTCTGTTTTAGCTAAAAGACATATCCCAGACCTTCCAGTACCTTTTCAGACTGCAGAAAATTTGGAACAAATAGTAAAAATCTCAGTGTTAAGTAATGTTCTTGAAGCCAACCATACCACTGATGACCCAAAAGCAGTCTCATATGAGGGTCTGTGCAGAACAGTGCCTTCATCACTGACTTATTAGAACTTCAGGAAATAATTTAGGTTGTTGCACTGTAAATCACCCTGTCAGTAAGGCTTAGATGTGAATCACTGATGAACGTTCTACAGAGGTGGTTTGGATTGGGCTGTTAGAGGTACATCCAGCATCTACAGAACCACTCTCATTTTCGATTCCAGTCTGCTCTGAAGTATTTTGCAGGTCAGCATCAAACATTTTAATTGACACTCTGTCACCAGAATACCTGTGCAGAGTCCTACTACTTCACAATTCCCAGCTAAGGGCTGTAAGGTACTGTGTCCTAATCTTAGGATGGAGTCAATAGTTTCATGCTCTTCTCTGTTTTCCTATAAGGCTTTGACAACTCAAGTCTGTGCTATTTTCCATCCAGATGGCATCCTCCAGAGCAGAGCTTGTTTAACTTAAATAGAGCTCCCAAAGTAAGAAAGGTAAGTGTCAGAAGACAGCTTGTAAGGCTCTGTTTCTCTAACTTACCAAATGATAAAAGTGCAAAGAAGCCTTCCCCTTCACCTAAAGACTTCTTATCAGGAACCTGAAAGCCCTGAAGAGTGCACCTCGCAGCCACTTAGCATGTTACTCTGAGTTCCATCAGCTGATGAACACAGAGTGTCGTAACACCATGATTTACTGCAGGGACTCCTTGTTACCCTGTTTTCTCATGCAAACAATCAAATTTCTGCACAATTTTAACATGAAGAAGGAGGAGCTCACCAAGGCATTTTTGAGGCACTGGAAGAGTGGGATGTATTAGCAAATGCGTAAAACTAGACTCTACTACAGCTATCGGTGTTATTTCCTTAATATTGCTCATTCTTGTCCATTATGGCCTGCAACAAAAAGGTGGGTAGATAGCCCCCATGGAAGAAAACAAGGCACAGAGCAGTGGATTAGGGATCTTAACAGCATGATCCAATGCAGGCCAAATAACAGAATTTCTGTATGTTGTCCTGCCTTGGGTTTTTCTTGGTAAAACCAGCAGTATTTCACTGCTGTGGGAAAACAACCACTGATGACTGAGTCATTTGGATACTATGAGGCCACATATATGTAAGATGAGATGAGCAGTACGCCCAACTTTCAGACTTATTTGCTTTTCCTGCAATTTCAACACCCAGCTTTGTTTTCTGCAATGAATTCTGAGCAGCTGCGCAGGGAGAAGACCTGCCAAAACCAGAAGTTTCTGCCACCTGAACTTCACCAAAATCTCTTTGCACAGTCAAAAGATACAAGCATTTACACAAGACCATTTCCTCACTGAAGCAGTAATCACAGGAATTAGGTAGTAGGAACTAGCTATACTGTGTAGGCTGAATAAACTGTAAGCGTTACTGCTGTGAAAGTAACTTTTAGTTTTGGGACATGTGAAAAACTTAACTATTATAATGTAATTAACAGTTCTTTAAAATTAAATTTTCTTTTTAAATATCAAAAAGATTGTTTCATCTTTTGTAACTGTTTTCCCTAAAACTACTCAATGAATTGAACACTCATTTAAGAATACATCTAGTCCACCTGAATCCAACATTTAATTATTATTTTTATGCTAAAAAAGCCAGCTTAAAAATAGATGTCAATGAAACACACAACTTGATTTTCTTTCTCAACAAATTCTAAACAGATGCTTCAGCAGCCAAACATAATAGAACTCCCCTCACACAAGTGGAGAATGTGGGTGAGACTTTAAGATAAAAATAACAGAATGATATTCAGGGTCCGTATTACTGGGTGATCATAATACATAAAAGGAGAAATGAGAAGCTAGAAAATAAGATTATGTTAACAGAGGATTAAAATTTGATGTGACACAGATCAGGTTCAGCTGGAAAAAGGCTCAGTGGTCAAAAGGAGTTAAAAACAACTACCTCCAGGAAAAATGAACACTAGAGGCAATGTAGGCCCCCTGCTGAATGAGGTGGGTGCCTTGGTGACAGATGATCCAAAGAAGGTGGAGTTACTGAATGCCTTCTTTGTCTCTGTCTATATTGTCAGAGGCTGTACTCAGGAGTCTCAGACCCCTGAAAACCCACATGATGTTAGGATAACTACGGAGTTCTCCTTGGTTGATGAGGACTGAGTTACAAAGCAATTAAGCCATCTGGACATCCATAAATCCATGGGCGAAGGGATGCACCCGCAGGTGTTGAGGGAGCTGGCAGAAGTCATTACCAGGCCACTCTCCATTATCTTTGGTAAGTTCTGGGTGACAGGAAAGGTGCCTGGGGACTGGAGGAAGGCAAACATCACTCCTATCTTCAAAAAGGGTAAGAAGGAGGAGCCGGGTAACTCTA
>VWZX01011353.1:0-280723 GCA_013399015.1 Galbula dea
GAGCTTGGTTCTCTTGATAAGCACACCTGGAACATCCACTTCTGCCAGCCCTGGGTGCGCCCATCCCTGCCCCACAGTGACTGGGACACCATTGGGAACATGATCAAGATCTATCTGCATAAATTCAACTACCTGATCAATGAAGGTGCCATGCAGAAGTCTGTGCCCTGTGAGTACCAGGTCTTTTCTGCTTCCCCTCTCTGAACAGCACCTGGCAAGCAGGGAAGGACCCAGTAGTGCTGGTGCTGCACAGGAGATGCTGACCATATCCAGAGCAAGGAAGTTACAGTTTCTCATGCAACCTCTCTCTCCTCTCTGCCCCTCCAGACCCCTTTGTAGCCCAGTGCATGGCTGGCTGCGAGCGCTACCCCAACAGGACCTCCCGGGCCTTTGCCCATGTGGCTTACAATGGCCAGGACTTCCTCAGCTTGAACATAGACAATGCCACCTGGCTCCTCTCCCAGGACACCAACCTCTCACGGTATGTCCAGGCTGTTCTTCAGAACGACACTGCCTTCAGCGAGCTGGTGGATTTCCTCTTCAACGATACCTGTGTTGATGACATGGAGATGTTACTGCAGAACGGGAAGGCAGCTCTGGAGAGACAAGGTGAGATCACCCCGAACCTGGCTTGGCCACCCCAAAGCCACCCACACTCCAAACGGTGCCCCCCCGATCTTCCCCAACCCTTGGCTCTCCCCCCCAGTGCCACCCGTGGCCACAGTCTTCGCCCGCACGCCCAGCCCAGCCCAGCTCCTGCTGGTTTGCCGCGTCACCGGCTTCTACCCGCGGCCCATCAGCGTGGCCTGGCTGCGGGATGGCCAGGAGGTGCCGCCGGGCCCAGCACTCAACACCAGCACCATCCTGCCCAACGCTGACCTCACCTACCAGCTGCGCAGCGTCCTGGCCGTGGCCCCCAACGACGGGCACAGCTACGCCTGCCGCGTGAGGCACCGCAGCCTGGGCGGCCGCAGCCTCCTCATCCCCTGGGGTAGGTGGCACCCGTGGGGACGAGCATGGAGCTCCTGAGCTGCCCTGCCCAGCGAGATGGAGCAGCCTCTGCTTGTGTTTCTCAGGGAACTCGGAGGTGGTGCTGATCGCAGGGCTCGGGGCAGGGCTGCTGGCAGCCGTGGCTGTGGCTGCCGTCGCCGCTCTTTGGGTGTGGAGACGCAGGTGAGGAACCTTCTGCTCCGTGGAGCAGCAGGGGGAGAGGAGGGGAGGAAATGCCCTAAGGGATTGCTGCACTTAGCAGTAAAGCTGCTGTTCAGGCCTTGTCAGCTGCTGCCTGCACCCCTGCAAGCTCTCTTCCATGGAGCACCCATGAGCTGTCCCCATCCCATTTCAGAAAGCGCCATCAGCTGGACGTATCAGAGTCCAGGAACTCCATCCTGAGCAAAGAAGCTTAGCCCAGAAGGCAGCCAACAGACCCCAGTTCCTTCCACCACCCTCACAGGGACAAAATTCTCCCTTTTCCTGCTTTGAGAAAATCCTGGGCACTGGATTCGACTTGGAGACGCAGAGATGAAACCTGGGAGGCTCCTGGCACACTTCTGGTTTGCTAAGCAGACAAGGTTCAGGTGTGAGAGCTCCTCACTCCTTACACACAATCTCCTCTTTCTCCTGGCACTGCCCCAGCACCCACCAAGGCTTTTCCCAGCACCCCAGTGCCCCGTGGCAGTTTCTCCTAGTTCTGGCACAGTAACATTTCTCAGCAGGTGGTGAGCTCTGCCCTGCTGCTGAGCTGTGCCCTGCTGCTGGGCTCTGCCCTGCTGCTGTCCCTTCCTCAGATATTCTCCTGAAAGCTGCTTTTATTAACCATAGTCCAGAAAGATTTGTGCTGAGGCTGAGCTGTTCCACAGCAACTAACAGCAAGTGGCCACAAACTGTTTTACAAGTGCTGAGGGACACTGCAACTCTGCTGTGGTCCATGGGAGCTGCAGATGTGTATGAAATGAAATTAAAGCAGCCATGTTTTCCCTAAGAACACGTGTCTCTCCTCAGGATTTGGATGGGCTTGGGCAGGTTTTGACCAGCTGCAAATGGAAGCTGGAAATATTGGTGAAATGTTGGTGAAATATTGGTGTTAATTGCAGGAAACACCAAAACAAGGGGGGAAAAAAGTGTGTTTGTGCATATACAAACACAGTCTCACACAGTTCATGGCAATGAGCAACTGTGCACGTGGCATGAAGTGCCTCCAAGCCTCCCAAATAAGGAGAAAAAAGGAGCCAGCCTCTCATTGGAGAGAGCAGAGTTCAGACAGAAATGGGAGGAATTTAGTTCATGTCCTCATTAACCACAAAT
The DNA here is from genome assembly GCA_013399015.1 of Galbula dea. Lineage (NCBI taxonomy): Eukaryota > Metazoa > Chordata > Aves > Piciformes > Galbulidae > Galbula > Galbula dea. The sequence continues at coordinate 2,305 of VWZX01011353.1, forward strand.
TTGAAAGTGAGGCTTCAGGAGGTTTGGTTTCACAACACAACTTCCTGGCAACATTTCACAGGAGAAGACTCCAACAGCCACATGCCTGCCAGCTATCAGCTGAGTCACAAGAAAACCTGAGTGGCCTGTGGTCACATCTACCACAGCTCCACCAGGGCTGGTTCTTTCCTGGCCAAGCCCTGTGAAGCACAGTGCTGTGGGCAGGACTGGATTTCCCTGACAGCCAGAGTCACCTGCCAGCACTGCAGGGCTGAAGGATCTGCCTGCAGAAGAATAAAAGAATTGTTTTGCTTGGAAGACACTTGAAGATCATCAAGTCTAACCCTTAACCAGCACTACCAGGTCACCACTAAACCATGTGCCTCAGCACCACATCTGTCTTTTAAACCCCTGCAGGGATGGTGACTCCACCACTGCCTTGGGCAGCCTCCCCTAAAGAAGGTCTCCCCTGAGCCTCCTCTTCTCCAGGCTAAACAACCCCAGTTCCCTCAGCTGCTCCTCACAACACTTGTGCTCCAGACCCTTCACCAGCTTCCTTGCCTTTCTCTGGACACACTCCAGCACCTCAATGTCCTTCCTGGAGTGAGAGGCCCAAAACTGAACCCAGGATTCAAGGTGTGGCCTCCCCAGTGCCCAGTACGGGAGGACAATCCCTGTCCTAGTGCTGCTGGCCACACTAGTGCTGATACCAGCCAGGATGAGCTTTGTGGTAACATGGTCAGAAATCCCCTGGGTGATGCCAAGGGGACCTGCTGGGGAAGATGGTGATGTTTCTGGGACCATCAGGCCACTGCAGCATTCTGACTTCTGCATGGGACAACTCCATACAAGAGAAGGGGTTCAGTGTCCTTGTCTCCCCACAACTGACTCAGTGTCATGGGATGCTGCAGCTCAGACCACAGCAGCCCTCTAGGAGCCTGCCTCAAGTCCCCAGCACAGCTGGGAACACCTGAGATGGAGACATGAAGCAGAGACACCTGGTGCCAGCTGTGCAGGGAGGGCTGCCATGGCTCCCTGCCACACTGCAGGGGGGACCCCCTGGCTGGGTTTGGAGGTTGCAGGGGCTTGCCTTCTCCAAGGTCCCCTCAGCTCTGGTTTCAGTTCTGCCTTGGCCCCCAACACCAACACCCCCAGGAAAAGGGGAAGAGAAACTGCAGGGTGAGAGGAGGCACCAGGGGGGAGCTGGAGGGGAGCAGTGGGTGGGGGAGACTGGGGGGTGAGGCCAGGTCTGGTCACCCTGTTGTCCTTCCAGTGCTGGGCACTGGAGACAATGGGGACGGAGCAGGGGGGTGTCCCCCACCACTCCTGTTCCCACAGCCAGGAGGCACTAGGGGAGGGGGACAGAGTTACCCATCAGAGATAGTGGGAAAGTAAAGGCAGTGCCATGCTGCAGCCCAGTCCCTCCAGATCCTCTCCTGGGGGGTGTTAATAGGACACCATTGGAGCTCCCAGCAATGTTCTTGCAGCCATAGGATGGATGGGAACTTATCATCACCTCCCTGGGGACCCCTATCCCCAGAGGCAGGGATGTGGTCCAGGAGAAGCCTGAGCTGGAGGTGCTGGGGTGGTCTCAAAGCAGCTTTTCTGTCCATGCAGGGCCTGGGAAGACAGTGTCCATCTTTCTCCAATCAGGGCTGAAACCCAAAAGTCATCCTCACCTCAGCAGAGCTGCTGCACTCAACAAGAACATGGACAGTGGAAGGTACCATCAATGGAGAGAAGGAGCCAGGGAGACCCAGCTCAGGTCCTCGAGCACTTCTTTTCTTCTTGTGCTGTTTCCTAGGCCTCCCTCTCCCTCCAGCCCCAGCCTGTTGCAGCTCAATACGTTTTTCAGCTTTCCTCCCCATCACACGTCCCCAACCTCCAGCTTGGGACCTCTCAGCTCCTCCCCAACACGACCACGCTGGTCCCATTGGTGGAGAGCCACAGCTGTGACTGCTGGGCTGGGCTGAAGCGTGGGATTCGATGGCTTCTTCCTCCTCCTGCAGTCACTGCTGCTGATGCTTCGGCCTTGCTGCGTGCACCATGCAGCCCCCTCACCTCCTCCTCTTTCTCCCCCTCCTCCTCCCTGGGATGTGGGCAGACCCAGAGGGTAAGTGGACCCCAGAGGACCCCACAGGTTCCTCGAGCTAGGAATGGCCAGGCCACTATCCCCTGCCTGGGAGGGATGATCCTCAGCATCATAGGGCCACCCCCAGCACGCATCACCCCAAGGTGCCCTGTCCTTGGCCAGCCTCTCTGTTCCTGCCACCAGCTTGGGGCTTCATGCCCTCTGGCACAGAAGCTCAGGCCAGGGGTCCTCAGCCAGATCTGGGGTGTTGGGCTTTCTCCCAAAGGTGCCTTCCTTCTGCAGAGAGCCCGTGGGTGCTGGTGGGTCTCAACCTACGTGGTGCTGTGGGCCTCTTCCAGCAGCACCTTCTTTGTTGGAGAGCTGCACCTGTGAGATGGTGTTTCAGATGCTGCCATCACACAGAGCATTTCACCACAGCCCCCTGAGACCTCATATTTCCGGAGGGGGTGGTGGGGCAGGCAGCAGCAGTCATGGGAACATGTGATTCATCTCTGGCCCCTGGCAGGTTTTGGTCTCTTTGCATTCCTGACACCCAGAAACCCCCAACCTTGGACAAAATGCCCTTTTCTCTCCTCCATCTTCCATGTCCTCTGCACCATGTGCAGGTCTCTGGTAGATACAGGTCCTGGAGCAGGTGCTTCTTCTGGGGAAAGCACAGCCCCACATGAGCAGCAGGGTGTCCCCCATCATCTTCTCTGCACAACCAGACACCTGGCACTGGGCAGGAGGGAGGTGGAGAGAGGAGGGGACAAGGTGCCTGAAATCCTCTATGGGAAAAAAATACATCATCGAAAGTGAAATAGAGAAGGAAAAAGAGCAGTGGGGACAGAGGAAGTTCAGAAAGGAAAGGAACCCTGGGCAGGCTGAGGAACACAGAACCACAGAATCATGGAATGGTTTGGGTTGGAAGGGGCTTTTCAAGGTCACCTAGTCCAATGCTCCTGCAGTCAGCAGGGACATCTGCAACTAGAGCAGGTTACTCACAGCCCCAAACAGCCTGACCTGGAATGGTTCCAGGGATGGGACATCTCCCACCTCTCTGGGTAACCTGGGCCAGAGTTTCACTATGCTCATTGTAAAAGATGTCCTCCTTATCTCTAGTCTGAATCCCCTTTTTCTCCTCTAGCCACTCCCACTTCTCTCCTCTTCCCTGCAGCCCTTCCCATCCCCATCCTTTTTCCCAGCAGAGCCGCAGGTTCTGCAGATACTTCAGACCAGCCTCCTCAACAACATCAGCTCTTCTGAGTTGTTTTGGGTAACGTTTCTGGGGGATGTAGCTCTCTTTGCCATGGATCCCCTCAACTGGAACGTTCACTTCTACCGGCCCTGGGCCCAGCAGGCCACATCTGAGGGCGACGCCGAGAAGCTCATGGCCCACTACAAAATCATTCTGCGCAGCATGGTCAGATACGCGCATGAAAGTGCCCAGCAGATGCAACTGGACTGTGAGTATGGCCATGCATGAGCCCAGCCAGAGCCCCAGCCCTTTTCTGCCAATTCCAGCTGTGCCCTGCACCCCACTGAAGTGGGGTCTCATAGGGTCCAACATCTCCCGAAAGGATAATGGGAAATGTTGCAGCCCCCCATGGCTGGCAGAAGCAGAGAAGGGCAGCACACGGAAAACACCCCCCAGGGCTCCTGCTACCTGGCATGGGAGAACCCCTCAGCATACTGAGAGCTTCCACCAAATTTAGCATGGCTGCAGGACCCAGACAGTACAGATCAGGGAAAGAGAAAGTTGTGGGCAAATATTTTCTGTTTGAGCAATGACCCTGTAATAACTGGCCCCATATCCACTCTGGCCTTCCAAGGGGACTGAGGGCTTACAGCGTGTCCTAGGGCTTCCTGAAGCGTGGCCCCACGCCCTGCTGCCCATTGCACCCTGCTGACCATCACAACCCTGCACGTGCCTCCAGACACATGCTACCCATGTCCCATAAACTCACAGGACCTCTCCCTCAACTCTGCTCTTGCAGACCCATTTATTGTCCAGATCCGTCTGGGCTGTGCGCTGTACCCCAATGGGACAAGCTGGGGCTTCCTGGATGTTGGAAAGGATGGCAGAGACTTTACAGCTTTCAAGGTGGACAGGTGCCGCTGGGAGCCCCAGCAGCCATCCCAACCAGCAAAGCTGATCAGCACGTCCCTCAACAAACTGAAGTCTGTCACACGGTTCCTGGAGCACGCCTTGTCCATCTTCTGCCAGAGCTTCGTGCTGAGCCTGAGCAGGTATGGAAAGGCTGATCTGGAGAGAGAAGGTAAGACCATTCTGAACCTGGCACATCCACCCCAAAACTCCCCCCACACTGGGGCCAAATGGTGCCCTCCCAGAGCTCCCTCAGCCCCTTGGCTCTCCCCCCCCAGAGCCACCCGTGGCCACAGTCTTCGCCCGCACGCCCAGCCCAGCCCAGCTCCTGCTGGTTTGCCGCGTCACCGGCTTCTACCCGCGGCCCATCAGCGTGGCCTGGCTGCGGGATGGCCAGGAGGTGCCGCCGGGCCCAGCACTCAACACCAGCACCATCCTGCCCAACGCTGACCTCACCTACCAGCTGCGCAGCGTCCTGGCCGTGGCCCCCAATGATGGGCACAGCTACGCCTGCCGCGTGAGGCACCGCAGCCTGGGCGGCCGCAGCCTCCTCATCCCCTGGGGTAGGTGGCACCCGTGGGGATGAGGTGTGCAGGTAGCAGCCACCAGCCCTGTGAGGGGCAGCTTCTGCCTGGTGCTGCCACACTCACATGGCTTCCCTCTTCTCTTCGTGCCCTAGAGAACCGCAGTGCAGCTCCAACTATCGGCATTGCCATTGGAGTGCTGCTCCTTGTGGGGGCAGCCTCTGCTGGGGGTTTTTGGTGGTGGAAGCGCAGGTGAGGTCTCCCTCCTACCATGTCCTTTCAGGTTCATGGGCAGATGTGTTGGGCCAGGAGTTGCAGCAGCTCTGCAGGGATGAAGTCCCTGGCCCCGAGTGCAGCTCCCAATGGCTTCCTCTTGCAGGAAAGGTGACCAGACCACATGGGAGACTCAGGATTTCATCATCTGAGGCCTGGCTGCTCACCCAGCAACGAGCTCCCTCGCTACCAGCTTTCCTTGCTCATCTCGTGTCCTATCCCTGATATCAGTGCTGCCAGGGCTTTGCTCTGGAATACAACTGCATTAAACAGCTACAAACCTCCCCAGCTGCAAGTGGCCTCTGTGGTTCTCACCCTCCTTCCCTCTCACAAGGTCCCCCCAGGAAACCCCACTGTGCACTGCAGAGATCCCATATTGCAGCCTGGAAGACTTCTCCCTTTCCCTAGGTGCTGGCCAATCTCCTCTGGCAAGTCAGCAGAAGCAATTCCTCTGCTAACTTGTCACACATCTTGGTGTCTCTGTGGCCAGTGCCTGTCCTGGCAGAAGGGCAGTGACAACCTGGGGCCAGACCAGTATGGGACCACTAAGTGGGTTTTGGGATGGAGGAGGTCACAAACCAGGGAGAAATGGAAGGATCTGAGCTGTTTCTCTGGGAAGAGCAGGGCAAGGGAGGACTCATGTGAGGGTTTTGAGGAGGTGTGAAGCCACTCTTGTTCCAGTACTGATCTCACCCTCTGTCCAGGATGCTTTTGGATTGAGATATCCTCCACTCCTGACTCCTGAGGCTCTGAAGGACTCCGTCTTGGAGCAACATGTACCCAAGAAGGGTGGTGTGGTGAGTTGACCTCGGCTGGATGCCAGGTGCCCATAAAGCTGCTCTAGCATTCCCCATCCTAAACTGGACAAGGGGGAGAACTTATGATAAAAGGCTTGTGATAAGGACAGGGAGATCACTCAGCCATTACTGTCACAGGCAAAACAGACTCAACTTGGGGAAATTAATTTATCACCAATCGAGATCAGAGTAGGATAACGAGAAATAAGAAGAAATCTGAAAACATTTTGCCCCAGCCTTCCCTTCTTCCCAGGCTCAACTTCACTCTTGACTTCTCTACCTCCTCCTCCAGAGCAGCACAGTAGGATGGGGAAGGGGGAATGCTGTCAGTTGATTGTGCATTGTCCCTGTCGCTTCTTCCTTTGGACACACTCCAGCACCTCAATGTCCTTCTCGCAGTGAGAGGCCCAAAGCTGGTCCCAGTATTGGAGGTGTGTCCCCACCGGTTTCCACTCCAGAGGCTCCGCTCTGTCCCTGGCCCCGGCACACACTGCGCGTCCCGAACGGGGGCGAAGAGCCCACCAGGCCGGCAGGGGGCGCTGTGCTAGGCGCAGCAGCCGTCCCCGCCCAGATGCGGCCGCTCTGCCCCTCGCTGCCACCGCCTCCTCGGCCTGTTGGCGGGAAGGAAGGGGAGACTGGGGCCGGCGGTGCCCGGTGGGCATCATGGCGCTGCCGGTGTTGTCAAGCTCGGCGGTGAAGTTCCGGCGGGTCCTGGCGCAGTTCCCCCAGGAGCTCAGCCTGGCCTTCGCCTACGGCTCCGGAGTGTTCCGGCAGGCGGGGGCTCCGGCCGGGCATGGCGAGGTGAGCGCCGCCGCCTCCTGCGGCCCGGTCCCGTCCCGTCTCCGTAGAAGGGAGAGGGGCACGCGGCAGCCGTGGGCCCTCTCCCTGTCGGTGACCGGGGCTGCGGCTGTGGGTTGGGCCCAAAACGAGGCGAAAGGCCCCAAACAGCAGAGCGGTCTCTGGGCCGTGCGGTGCGGGTGTCCCTTGAGCTGGTGTTTGTGGGCTGTGGGTCAGGCTCCGATACTGCCGTGGCTTTCTGGGAGCTTCTCATCGCTTAGAGGTCGAGCAGCTCAGGAAATAGTGATTTAATGTATTTTTGTGTAAGCGTGTTGGACCTTTTTAAGCTCATTAGGAGGCAGTGTTGCTGATGCTGGCTGTTAAGCACTCCCCCACAAGTGCGACTTCAGATGTATCTCATCTTCGTTCCTGGAAAGAGAAGGACAGAGATTAGTGAGAATTTCAGAGCTCTAACATTCTTTCAGTTGGGGGGAAAAAGGGTAGGTAAAGATGAGAAGAGGCATAGCAGAGGAGTCTGGAGCACTGGGAAACCATCAACAGCATGAAAGAGAACCAGAACAAATACTACATTCAGCACCAGGGATGGGGCAATGCTGGACACAAATACAAACTGTGTAAACTTACATAAATACATATAAATAACTATTTTTAGCAGTATTAGCTGATTAGCTTAGATGCCATCCAGAACTAGTAAGCCATGGAGTGGTAGGCCTGATGAATTGGAAGCAGTCACTCCAAGTGTTTGTTTGTTGTAGATCTGAGTTGTGAGCTGCCAGCTCACCTGCATGCAAGGAACATGTGGTTAGGGTTCCTCAGAAGAGCTGTTGTGCAGCATACATCCTCAAAGTTTGGGTGATTCTGTTAAAGCAAGGGAGTACACTGGAAGTGCAGTTCCTTGCTGCTGGCTCCCAGCTGGCTTTATCTGCCCACATCTCCCAATTCACAGCCTCACATGTTGGCAAAAGCACTGTTCAGCAGCAGCATTTAGCTGTTGTGCTGGGCTGTGAAGCTGGGTGATGGAGAGCACATCCTGTGCTCTGCTGTTGGGAAGGGTCCCTTAAGCAGGGGAGCACCAAAGTTATGGATCATCTCTGCTAGACTGCCTAGAAAACACAGAACTTCTTCAGAGCCTTCAATCTGTGTCTGACATTAATGCTTCTGGTTTAGATTTATTTGTTACTCAGCTGAAGAATGATTAGCAGGTGGTTTGATCCTGTGTCTGTCTTTGGTTAATAGGATGAACACTGGTTGCTTCCTGACCCAATGCTGTTTCTCTTTATCCACAGAGCAATATGCTGGACTTTGTGTTTGCTGTTGATGACTCTGTGACCTGGCATATGATGAACCTGTTAAAGAACAGGAATCATTATTCCTTCCTAAAGGTTTTTGGGCCAAAACAGATCAGCAGTATACAGAGCTACGGAGCAGGGATCTACTACAATACTTTAGTGCCATGTAATGGTAGGGTAAGTACAAGTAGTTGGAGTAAATGAAGTTGGAACTAAATGATCTTTAAGGCCCCTTCCAACTTTGACAGTTCTGTGATTCTGTACTCTCCCTAGTAATAGGACACATCAATATCTGGGAGGGGGTTGTTTCTTTTAGATCCCTGACAAGCTGTTTCTAGAGTGTGTTCAATATCATAAAGGATGCTGTGGATTGTTCCAAATGTTGTAACATTTGGCTGGTACAAAACTGGTCATAACCATTGCAAACCCTTTCTATGAACAGCAGTATTTTACTCTTCAGATCTCTTCAGTGTCAGTGTCTGTCTAGACTTAGGTGTCTTTAAGATTTAAAGTCTTTTGCTTTAGTGATTGATCCTGGGGTGATTTTACTCTAACATTGATTCTAGAAAGGATCTTAGAGTTCTGTGCATCACACATTTGTTTTTTCCTCCAGAAGTTTGCATGTAAATTTACCTCTGTGTTCATTAAAGTGTTTCAATATTATGGATCCATTTTCCATTGGAGATGTGTGTTCCTTAGAATTAATGGCAGTTACAGGAAGTACACAGTAAGTTTCATGCAGTGAAAATGCTGCAGGTCTATGGCCTTTCAAAAGCCTTTTGTTTTGCTGTTTTCCAGATGATCAAATATGGTGTAATTAGCACTGATACCCTGATTGATGATTTACTGCACTGGAAAACCCTCTACGTGGCTGGACGCCTGCAGAAACCGGTAACTGTTGCTCTCTTTGCTTATTTCTCTTGAAGGGCAGGAAGTGACAGAGCTGGAAAGTGATCACTTGTAGGTTTAACTTGAACTGTTAAGATTCTACATGTCAGTACTGCACAAATCATTTGCCCTGCTTTGAGGATCTGGCTCTATAGAGGGATGACCTCTCAGAGAAGAGGTGGAATGTGGCCCTTGACAAGATTCTGTGTAGTGTTGGAAAGAACCTAAAGGTAAGGATATTAATGACAGTTATCTGCCTGTAGTAGACCTTGAATAACTGAGCTCTGTTTAAGGCTCTTTAGTGTTAACTGTAATCATTACATTTTATAACAAATTATAGGAGTCACCAATTTTAACACAGTTAAGGAATGGAAGTCTGTAAAGATGAAAGCTGCTTTGCTGTGCAGTGACTGTCCAGTTCCTTGTGTTATTCCAGTGTCTCTAACTGACTGAACCATGTGTTAGGTATGTTGGTTTTTCTCCTCCATGTTTGTGTCATCAAAAATGGGAAGTCTTTGCTTAGTGTTTGTGAAGTGCCTGCCCCAGTGTGACTTCTGCAGGCAGCAGCAGTGCCAGATTTAAATATCTCAGGAGGGGAAAAGGGAATCCCAGAATCCCAGCATGGTGAAGGTTGGAAGGGACCTCTGGAGATCATCTAATCCAACCCCCCTGCTCCAGCAGAGTCACCCACAGCAGCTTGCCCAGGGTCACCTCCAGGTGCCTTTGGGATCTCTCCAGAGAAGGAGATTCCACAGCCTCTCTGGGCAGCTTAGGCCAGGGCTCTGACACCCTCACAGCAAGTTTTCCCTCCTGTTCAGGTGGAACCTCCTGGGTTCCAGTTTGTGCCCAGTGCCCCTTGGCCTGAGGCACCACTGAGCACAGTCTGGCTCCATCCTCTTGATCCATGCCTTTTAGATTTTGCTGAGCATTGAGAAGATCCCTTCCCAGTCTGCTCTTCAGTCTAAGCAGCCCCAGGGCTCTCAGCTTTTCCTACACAGGCAGAACAGCTGTTGTTAGAATGAAAATGAACATACTGAGAAAAAGAATGGAAGGAAGAATCCTGACTTTCCCATTAGCAATGAATAGTGAATATTTATGTTCAGTGTAACTGCATTTACTGCTGCTTTGATTTATTGTGGAGTCTTCCACCTTCTTAGGACACATAAATTGTGCTTTGTATCTTTGGATTAAATGCAGTGGGAGTGCACACTTGCATAGGAAGGCAGATTTTGTTATTGTTTATGTATATTTGTTATTTCCCTTTGCAAAACACCTGGTTTGTGTTAGGGAGTGTTTTGGTGCAGGATTGGGTAACATTTCTGTCCCCATCATTAGCAGTGCTTTCCTGAAGCCTTGCTTCCACTGGCTCTGCTTTTTCAGGTGAAAATACTGACACAGAATGAGAACAACAAGCTGCAAGCAGCTCTGGTGAGCAACCTGAAGAGTGCTGTCACAGCTGCCTTCCTCATGCTGCCAGAGAGCTTCTCTGAGGAAGACCTCTACATGCAGATTGCAGGCCTCTCCTACACTGGTTAGTACAGGGTGTCTCAAGTCCCTGAGGAGAAAAGCTGGAGCTGTTGCACCACAGGAGGAGGTGTCATGTATGATCAGTTGTCTGCTCCCTTGCTTGGGCTGTGCCGTGGCATGCTCCTGCAGCTAACTCAAACCAGGACAAGCACTTTCTTTGCTCATACAGAAATGCAGGTTTGGCCTTTACAGAAGGCACAGGTAGGCAGCTGGGCTTTCTGAGCTGCAGCTTGGCTTTGCTGAGGAGCATGGCTGTTCTTTACATAGCACATCTCTGCTCAGTTTAGATTGCAGCTTGTGTAGCTTCTCCTTAGCATGTTTCATCCTGAGTTGTGCTTTGTTTGGCTGTGGCACTGCAGAGGGTACTGACAGTGGGGTGGCTGAGGGCTTGCTAACCAGGCCTGAAAGATGTCCAGGAATGTCACTAGACTCTTGGTGAGCACTGGTGAGCAAGATACCTTTATAATCTGTCCTTTGAAAGAGTGCAATCAACTGAAAACATGGGAAATCCACTACCAGTGCTGTAAGATGTTGAGGTTGGCTCTGCTGGGTGAACAGAGCAAAAGCAACAAGACTCCCAGTTGGAAATGGTCAAGCAAAAGGCTGTCAGTGATGTGTTAGTGCATGTTTTATTTTGCTGCCATTTCATTAAGTCTTAAACTTTTCAGAGGCTATGCCAGTAGACCAAAAAAATGGATTTTGTGTTACTGTGATCGGTCTCCTTGGAGACTGCTGAAAAGAGTTGTTCATGCCTCCATGTGGAGAATGTTTATCCTGTTATTTTATGTATTCCTGTGAGTGTGAGCCTACCATTTCTATGAGAGGTGTTTGTTTTGCAGCTTGCCATAAATGGGAATGTTCTTAAGTCACATCAGGAAGTTGCCACCTGGCAGCAAAGTTTACCCCTGAATGTGGGAAGCAGGGCAAATGAATTGATTCAGGAGTTTGTTTGCTGACATGTGCTGCAGTGAGCTTCCAGCTCCTGGCTGGTCACCCTGGAAGCTCCTGGGGTGGTACCTGGTGGAGGTTGGCAAACACTCTGTAATAAACTGACTGTCTTTTCACTTGCTCTCTTGGAAACTTTTCAGTCAGGTACCATAAAGAGAGTGTAAGGGTCAGGAGTGGAACAGTGGTGTTACAAGGAGTTGCTTTTGAAAGCTACCAGCAAGACTAGGGCAGGGATTGTCCTCTTGGGCTGGACACTGATGAGGCCACACCTTGAATCCTGGGTTCAGTTTTGGGCCTCTCACTCCAGGAAGGACACTGAGGTGCTGGAGTGTGTCCAGAGAAGGGCAAGGAAGCTGGTGAAGGGTCTGGAGCACAAGTGTTGTGAGAAGCAGCTGAGGGAACTGGGGTTGTTTAGTCTGGAGAAGAGGAGGCTCAGTGGAGACCTTCTCACTCTCTACAACTCCCTGAAAGGAGTTTGAAATGAGGTGGGAGTTGGGCTCTTCTGCCAGCTTGCAAGCAACAGGATGAAACAGCCTCAGGTTGTGCCAGGGGAGGTTTAGATGTTGGGAACAATTTCTTCCCTGCAAGAGTGGTTAAGCATTGGCCCAGGCTGCCCAGGGCAGTGGTGGAGTCAGCATCCCTGGAGGCATTTTAAAAGTGTATGGACATGCTGCAGAGGGCCATGGTTTAGTGGTGACCTGGCAGTGTCAGGAGGTGGTTGGAATGGATAGTCTTGGAGATCTTTTCCAACCTCAAGAATTTTATTACCCTAAGAGGAAAAGGTGATACTTAGTGTGACTGCCATTAGCTGTGCTCTGGGTACTGCCCTTCAACTCCAGAGACAATGCAAACTATTTTCTTTCAGTATTGGAGACTTGAAGGTTATTTGTTTGGATACCAAGTCTTGGGGCTAGTTAGTTTGTGGAGTAATCTGCTGCAGCTGATGTATGGTTGCAAAGAACAGAGCTGAATTACTGCTGCTTTGGAGGCTGAACTTGACAGCTGGAGGTTTTTTTGTGGTCCAAATGAAAATATGGGCATGTGGGTTGATGATATTACAGCCTATCAGAGGCCATGTAACAATCCTGAATCCTGTCTTCTGTGCTTGAAGGTATTTGAATAGTATTTTTTGACTATTGGAAGGTGAATCTTAGTGTGGGTTATATAGGCATTGGTGGAATGGGAGAATGAAGTCTTGGGTGACAGCTTTCTACTGTGTTGGTTTCTGTTATATTCTCCTTGGAGTGCTCAGGTTTTTGGTACTGATTGACCTGTTTCTCTTTTCTTGACTAGGTGATTTCAGAATGGTAATAGGAGAAGACAGACTGAAAGTGCAGAACATTGTGAAGCCAAACATTGCCCATTTTCAGAAGCTGTACAGTAACATACTGCAGGACTGCCCCCAAGTGGTCTACAAGCACCACCTGGGCAGGCTGGAGGCAAGTGTTCTTCAAAACATTGTTAAAACAAGCAAGTGGAAGTGTAATCCTGCTGACAGAAGGCAAGGATTGTGCTGTGTGCTGAGGAGGAGCAAATGTAGTCACTGTGCTTGCTAGCTGTGGTGGTGGTGGTGCTTAGTTAATTCTGCAAGCAGCCACTTTGCCTGAAATACCAGTCTCTGCATCTGGAGTAAGTGCTGCTTGTGTTTGAGTGTGGGCACAGAACTAGAGCCCCAGCAAGGGAACCAGAGGAGGTCATTTGATAAAATGTCTTCTAATGACTCTGGTATGGACACAAGAGTCTAGGAAGTGATGAGTAAACATGTGGTTTGTGCTAAGCAAATGAGACTGTAACTTAGAGGTGCAGCTTTCTGCAATCAAAACCTAAATCTCACAAAACCCCTGTAGTGCTGGCTCTGCAGATCAGTTGGCTAAAGCCAAATGAAGTTCTGGCATCATCTTTAAATACCCATTGCTAAAGCACTTCTCCCAGAATTTAGGAAACAGGTATCCAGAATGCCTAGTGTCTTGAATTCCACCTCTCTAGCAAAAGATGTAACACTGCAGTTAGGGGAGAGCTGCCCCCACAGTCACAGATCCTGCAGCAGCTTTTCCTCTGGTGACTCTTCAAGTGTGAGACACGCTTCAACATGAAGTCCCAAACAGCATGGCTTGTCTCATGGCCATGGCTCTCTCTTTACCCTCAAGTCACTGTGCTATTTCTCTCTCCAACACCTCCTTTTGGGATGTGTCTTTGGTAGGAACTGAAGTGCAGCTAGAAGCAAGCTGGAGTGCAGTAAACAGTTTGCTGCAGCACTTTGGAGCCCAGCGTAGGCGAATCCATATTCAGCTGCAGCTGTCCCCCTGTTTCCTTCTCTGTGTGCTTTTGAACACAGAAAGTGTGGCCACTCTTCTAGTGGAAGAGGCACTTCAGGGATCTTTGTAAAGAATCAGGAGTGCTTTCTGTTAGAATAATCCTCCCTGCTGTGTTACCTCTACACAAATCCTGGTGGCATACTGTGAATAGGTTGTTGACTAATGAGTCTGTCTGTAATTCCATAATACCTTTTGAGGCTGTTGACTAAATGCCATCATTTTACTGCTGATTTTTAGGGCAGTGCTTTAATAACTCTGTTCCTCACACCTTGCTCTGCTTACTGGCAGTTATTCCCCAGACTGAAGAGGTCAACTGCTGTTTAGCACAGCACAGAGACACCTTTTCCAAGTACACATCTTCAGAGCTACAGGGAAAATTCTTTCTGCAAAGATTCCTCAGAAAGAACTGAAGGCAGGCAGTAGCTGTGAGAGTTCTGGTTTGGGTGTGGATTCCTCCCACATCCTCTGAAGAGCCTGCTCATTGTCAGCTCCCTCTGCAGTCAGTGGGCGATTCATCTGGGGATCATGTTCTCCCTGTTGACTGAAGGGAGTTTACAGGGCAACCAGGCAGATGTCTCCATCAACTGTCTGAAAAGCTGTGTGGGAGGATTTGGGCTCTTGATCCTTTCCTCCAGTTTTGAAGAGATCTGCTCCATTATGCATTTGTCAGTATTTGTGCTTGCATGTTGTGTGAGTGCCTCCAGGCCTGCACCTTGGTGTCACTGTGCTCAGAAAAGGGTCATGGAGTTTCTGATTTACACTGGAAAATGTGGAATGAATCTTTCCTTCAAATTACACAAACCAGATGTGGGTTAGCTTTAAAGCAGAGAAAACTCTTCAAACTCAACTTAAAATGTGTGTGTGTGTGTAGTTTGATTAGGCTCAGGCAGAANTTCAAACTCAACTTAAAATGTGTGTGTGTGTGTGTGTGTGTGTGTAGTTTGATTAGGCTCAGGCAGAAGGAACTGAGCTGAAGTGGTCTTCTGGGAACTTCTCTTTTTTCATTGTAGTGCACTTCTGTTTCCAAAGGAAATTGGACAGAGCAGAAATGGTCCAGTTTCAGCAAGGAGCTGCCTGCAGAGGCAGCAAGATCCTCTGTGTGTGTGTGTTAGTCATCCCTTGGATGAAAATGAACAACTTTGCCTTGAGTTGTTCTTCAGGTTCAGAGCTGAGATACTGCATTTCCCAGTGTTGGGGTAGTTTTCATGGAGCACTGTCAGTGACTTTCACCACTGACATGGATCATGTTGAGGTAGTTACCAAAGGCCAAGGATAGCCAAAAGACTTTTCTGACTTCTTTGGAAAAGAGAATTGAATTTATTAACACTGACTGCTTTTACTCCTATTTGGTTTTATGCCATTCAGATTGATAAAAGTCCAGAAGGTCAATTTGCACAGTTAATGGCTTTGCCAAGGACTCTGCAGCAAAGGATAACTTCTCTGGTAGACCCTCCTGGGAAGAACAGGGATGTGGAAGAAATTTTACTGCAAGTTGCCCATGATCCTGACTGTGGATTTGTGGTGCACCAAGGTAAGCCTGGCTCAGTGTCTGTAATCTCCCTGAAGGCAGGAGAGAGATGCAGATTTCTTGTGTATGTTCTAATTCAGAAGAATGATTTAGAGAGGGTGAAGAAAACAAGAGATTGACCATGAAGTAGACTCCTAAAAGCATGGGTTTAGATTTGTATGATTGTGTAAACATGTTATCTGAGCTCCTAGCAAATAGCATTCCTGCTAATACAGAAAGATACATTTTGGTCTGGGTCCTGTAGGAAGTAGTCTCTAGGAACTGGTGTGAGCTGCTTATATCCTCCAACTCTCCTTGGGATGCTTACATCTTCAGGGCTTCACTGGCTGATGTCACTTCATCTCATCACTAAGCCATGTATCCTACCAGGCAGACACTGCAATGCTGATTTCCTGGCTTGCTGACATTACCCTTCCCAGTCCTCATAGCTAGTCCAGGTTAGGAGAGCTCTGGCAGAGAACTCAAGCTGTGAGGGAAAAGGCTGAGGCACATCTGAGCATCACAGCTTCCCTGAGGCAAGGTAGTGTTGGATGAGAGCTACTTAAGGAGCTCTGATGTCTGCAGCATTAGCTGTTTATAGTGTGTTTATGCTTATGCTGCACAAAAGTGCAAAGATTTAGTATCACAAGAGTCTTTTTGCATGTTTAAAGAACTGGACACATCTCAGTTCCAATTTTGCCAGCTCCTTGAGCACAGCAAACACTCCCCAGACTCCTGAGAGCAAGCCAACTGAGGAGGGAGCTCTCACACTGGTTTCTGTTTGGGGAAACAGAGCTCCTAATAGCTGCAGGTCTCTGCTGACAGAATGGGATGGATTGCACCTGGACATCAGTGTCAGATGTCTTTCAGGTCACTCTGTGGCACCTTCTGTGCTCCTGTGGCTGGGCTGCAGCAGTCATGTGCTAACAGCTGAACCTTGTGCACATAGCTGTAGAGCTCCAAGTTGTCCACCCTGTGCTGTCTGTCCTTGTGTCTGTGGAGGGTGTTGCAGGCAAGGCTGTGTCTGTGGGCTGGGTGCAGTGGTGCAGCAGTTCAGAGTCAAGACACTGGAGAGATCCAGTCTTCTCAAGCCAAGCAGTTGTAACTCCTAGGAGAACAAACCAAAACACCTCCCTCACTCTTTCCAGTGGTGCCCAGGGACAAGGGCACTGGGCAAAACTGGGACCCAGGAGGTTCCATCTGAACATTAGGGAAAAAATTCTTTGCTGTGAGGGTGTTGGAGGCCCAGGCTGCCCAGAGAGGCTGTGAAGTCTCCTTCTCTGGAGAGATCCCAAAGACACCTGGAGGTGATCCTGGGGTGACCTTACTTTGGCAGGGCTGTTGGACTGGATGATCCCCAGAGGTCCCTTCTGATCCCAACCATGCAAGTCTTATCTCCCAAAGCTGAAAGTTTAGCAAAGCCAGACAAACCCTGCAGAATATTGACATCTCTGTTGGATCAGAAATGTGCAAGATCCCAATTTCATAGTGAAGTCAACAATGAAGTGTAATTTGTTCTGCTCTAGAAAAGTTAATATGCCAGCACTTAGATCAAACAACTCTGAATCCTCTGTGACTAATCATCTTAGTAGAGAAATAATGGCAATACAAATTAAATTAATCTGATCAATTCCTACTGGTTGTTACTTGTTTTAATATTAATTTTAGGTTTTTTGGTGTTTTTTTTTTCTGTATGTTACAGAGAAAATAAGTTAAAATAGATTAGAGAATCATTTCAATTAGTACCACAAAGCAGAATGGAAACAAACTTTCTCAGCTTAAGTCTTCCTTTCAGACTGGCTGGGTTATATTGTTGGAAAAATACTGAATTTTCTTGTGTATGTTGGAGGATAAAACAATCCCCACAGCACTGCTAAGAGGGGTAACATCTGTGTGTTTTCTGTTGCAGGCATTTCAGGCATTGTGAGGCCTTGCAGTATAGTGCAGAGTGCTAAAACCATCCTCACAGCTGGTAAGAACCTCTCTGATTTCTAGCAACATTGGCCTTTTGCTTCCACAGACTCAAAATTCAAGAGGCCCAAGACCTTGCTAGAAGGGTTTAAAGAATAAACTTTTGGGGTGGCTAATTGAAAGCCTCTGGAAAATCAAAGTAATATTCAAAGCAGAAGATTTCTTCTCTGTTGAGAAATAGTAAAATGCCCAAAGGATTTAGAGTCTATATGACTCTTAAGGAAACAAACAAACCCAAAAGTAACAGTAAATCAACTTGTGACTTCAGTTTCATGTTGTGTGGGCCAGGTTTGGATGATGGGCACTAGCTCTGCTCCTTTTGTGCTAAAGAAATGGTAAAAATCACTTCTTAACTCACTCTGGCTTCTACCTATGAGTGGATCCCTGAGTGGTCACTGTATAGCATTGGTGTGTTGTGTGGCTGTAAGGTTAGGAGTTCAGAGGGAGAGAAGTTTGACAGGTCCAGTATTTTGATCAGGGTTGGAAAGCAAGGCTGCCTTAGAAGGCATTGTGTGTTCCAAGCTGAGCCTGTGCTTGGTGAGAATTGGCTATTGCTGCAACTCTCATGCTTCAGAATTACTTCAGAAATAGAGAATTACAAAGTCAATGGGAGAG
The DNA here is from genome assembly GCA_013399015.1 of Galbula dea. Classification (NCBI taxonomy): domain Eukaryota; kingdom Metazoa; phylum Chordata; class Aves; order Piciformes; family Galbulidae; genus Galbula; species Galbula dea. Next base: position 19,914 of record VWZX01011353.1, read on the forward strand.
AAGGTGTAGCAGGGGAAAAAAGGACCTGCTTGTGTGGAAATATGGGAAAAGCAGGGATGTTTTTCAGATGTCAGTCTTCTTAATGGAATGAAAGTTACTGCTAGTCCCATAGCTGGAGCTTCATCCTGTGTTCTGAGTTCTGGAATAAATCTAACTTTAAGGTGAGCTGGTTTTTACATGTTGAAAAAGCTGGTTTCAAAGAAAGGCTTAAGACCTGAGCCTTCTTCTCCTTAAAACTCTGATCAGGAGGTAGCCTGAATTCCTGCCAAGTGAAAAATCCTTGTTGCTTGGGTGAAGCTGCTCCCATAATTTTCTGAACATTCCTAGCTATTCCTAATTCTTCCACAAAAGCAGTTCTATACAAGCAAGGCCATTCTTGGTTTAAAAGGGAGCTGTATAGTTTCCTGCTGAGCAGTTCTCATCCAGACCTCTACAGCTCCTGTTCCCCTTTAATACTCAAGCTGGTGGCTCCATGTTAGACTCCTTACCTCCTTGTAAAGAAACACAGGTTGCAGTGTTCAGGACTGTTAGTGGTCTGCTGAGTAAAATAAGCAGGAACAGTTGTACTTTTATATGCTCCTGTATTAACTAGACTATTAAGTCTAGTGCTGCTAGCTGATAAAACTATTGCCTAACTTTGTTTAGGGGCTGGAGGAGACTAAGGACATGGCTCCATCTGAGAGAAGCCCATTTCTCTTTTATATGAGTTAGGCATGCTGCAAGTATTGCCTTCTAAGGTAGGATTTCTAAGCAGAGAGGTGACATTTATCTGCTAGGGTTTGTTGTCAGAAGGACCTGCAGGTGGTCAGGACCTCTTGTAGTGGAACAGTTTCTTCATGTAAATCGTTGGTCACTAGAGGGGGCAGGCAGTGGTGCCGTTGGCCTTGCTTTGGCACTGCTGGGGGCTCTGATCCCATCTTCTATCACTATAGACACATCCTGTACACAGGCAAGACATTGCAGATCCTACACTGAAAGCATTTGCTTCACTCATGCAAGGAATGTGTATTGCAGGAAAGTGCTGAGCTGGGAAATTTTGTCTCCAAGGGTGCTCTGTTTCTTTCTTCATTCTTTAACCAAGTCTTGCCTAATCTTCTCTTCCCCTGAGACTTGTTTTCACACTTTCTAGTAAAGGCTTTAGCAAAAGTTTTATGGCTCTTGTCCTTCTGCAGTGCTTAATGTTAAGAGCAGTAGCTAAAATAAGAGAGTTATGAAAGAAAGTCATGCAATCAGTGGCTCCACTAAATGTGCTCTATTTTTTCTCTTAGCATTCCTGGTAGCTGTACAAGTACTTTTGTCCCATGTCTGCTTGCAGAAGAATTAGGTCTCTTTACAAAGCCATCATTCTTTCTGAAATGTAACAGGACACACAAAATGATTTCTGTAGCTGATTGTTTGCTCTTAACAACAGCAAAAAGCAAGATGCCTGCTGTCAGGTCTGTGGCCTGGCAGTCCCATGGACAGCCTGTTTCTGAGTTCAGTGTTAGCTGGGGGATAGCTGTCCCTGAGATGCCATGCTGGCTGGTGACACTGCTGGCAGGCAGCACAAGCAAAGGAAAAGAATTTCATCCCATTGAAGAGATGTTTTTTTCTTTTCCATCTTTCTTTACCAGTGTGGTTTTAGGCTTGAGCTTGAGCTCTGTGTTTTTGTTTGTTGTTAAATGCCCTATTTAGTTTCTGAAAATGTGCCTGTGTCTGTCTTCATGTCTGTGGTGAGATTTGCCTCTCTGGTTCCCATTAGAGATGGCACCAACATGCAGTTCATTTTCCCACATAGCCAGAGCCTGCACAGTCTTTAGGAACTAACTCTGAAGTTCTTGTCTTTAGTTCCTCTCAAGGAGTTGTTGATATTTCTTTCACTTAGATTTCTTCTTTATGTCTCACTGGAGGCATGCTGCAAACCTTGACAATTTCTTGTGAATAAGATAACTGGGAATGAGGTCCTCAGTTGAAGCAGTTGTTCAGGGTACTTGTAAGTTAGCACAAATGCTTGTAGCTGCTCTGTATAACATCTGCTTTCTTAGAACTGGGGTATTAGCACTCTGTCTTCAAGGAACTATTTTTTTTAATGATAAGGAACAGCTTTAATATCAGATATTCCATGGATGTCTAATAACTGCTGCCTGAGCAGTTACTGCATACCACTGCACTGCCCTCTCAGTGGATGTAAGTAGGCTTGTGTCATGCACTAATAACACAGAGCTCTTTGCCTCCACCTGACAGCTCTTCAGCAGTGTTTTCAGTCTTTTCAGAAGGAAATAAAGAATACTGCAGCAGGCCCAGCTAGCAGGAAGCTTTGGGGGACTCACAGTATAGCCACATCACTACTTTCCAGCACTAACACTTCCAAAAAAATGAACATGGATCCTTAAGTAAAACCAGATACAACTTATGTTTGCACTGAAATGTTGTGGTCTTGATTCCATGTGCATTAGCTCTTTGTTCTGTGTCACAGAGTGGAAAAATCTGAAGGGGAGGTGGAACCACCAAGTCATAGATTCAGAGCTGAAGTAGGAAGACATTTTCATGTGGTCCAACTGCTTCAGATTCTGAGACTGAGCCATAATTACAGCCATTAACTTTTACTACAGATGTGACTCATCACCCTCAGGGCTTCTTTAAGAAACCAGCTGTATGTAGAAGCCTGTATTTTGCTTGGTAGGATGATGTGCTGGGGCAGAAATGTCAGCATCTCGTTGCACAAGGCTCTGGTGGGTGGAGTTCTGCAGAGTGCTCCCTGCAGGGGGAAAATATGAAGGAGAAGAATCTCAGTGTGCTGAGCTGCTGCAAGAGGGAGAGAGTTGGCAAGCAGCTAGAACAAGTTGACTTGCAGGCTGCTGTGCTAGAGCAACAGTCTGGTGGGGCTGTGTTGCTCTTGGGCTTGATGAGGGTTGTCATCAATGGTGGGAAGTCCACTCGGAGGTCTGCAGTGAGTGGTGTTCCCCAGGGGTCAGTGCTAGGTCCAGTCCTCTTCAATATGTTGATCAGTGACCTGGAGGAAGGATCAGAATGTGCCCTCAGCAAGTTGGGTGATGACACAAAACTGATGGGAGGAGTGGCTGACACACCAGAAGGCTGTGCTGCCATCCAGCATGACCTGGACAGGCTGAGAGTTGGGCAGAGGAAAACCATTTGAAATTCAGCAAGGGTGAGTGTAGGGTAATGCACCTGGGGAGGAGTAACCCAAAGCACCAGGACAGGTTAGGAACTCTGTGGAAAGAGACCTGGGTGTCCTGGTGGGCAACAGGATGCCCATGAGCCAGCACTGTGCCTTTGTGGCTAAAAAGGCCAATGGCATTCTGGAGTGCATCAAGAAGAGTGTGGCCAGCAGGTCGAGGAGGGTTCTCCTCACCTTCTCCTCTGCCCTGGTGAGGCTGCATCTGGAATATTGTGTCCAGTTCTGGTCTCCCCTGCTCAAGAGAGACAGGGAAGTTCTGGAGAGGGTGCAGAAAAGGGCTACAGAAGTGATTGGGGAACTAGAACATTTCTCTTCTGGGGAGAGGCTGAGAGAGCTGGGGCTGGTTAGCCTGGAGAGAAGACTGAGGGGAGATCAATACTTCATGGGTGGGTGTTGTGAGGATGGAGCCAGGCTTTGTTCTGTGGTGCCCAGTGACAGGGCAAGAGGGGACAGGCACAAACTGGAGCAGAGGAAGTGCCATCTAAACATGAGGAGGAACTGCTTTACTTTGGAATAATCTCTGCAGGTAAGCATCAAAGCTTCTTGTGCAGCATAAAAACTTGCATTTTCTGGTTTGATTTGTTTGATTCTGTACAGGGTGCTTGTGTGCAGCATGCTCAGGCCTTTGGAATCAACCTGTTCCATTTGACATGCCTTGGTAGTATCACAAGTAGGGTTCTGTGTCCTTATTTACTGTGCTCTGAATGTGACAAGAAGGTTATTTGCATGTCTGCCTGATGGATTAGGTTGTCATTCTTCCAGGGAAGTACTTCACTGAATGCAGTCAGAAGCTTGTATTTGAGTTAGCCTTCCTAAATATTGATGTTTTCTGGGATTTGTGTCTTTTTCCTTTTATAGGGGCAAAGAAATCTGTAACTTACAGCATGAAGAAACTATATAAAATGACAAGGGGCTGGTTAAGGAAGACACCTTGAGTCTTGCCATGCTGTGTCTGGGTAAATAAATGGTACTTTTTCTCTAAGAATGTTGCAGATGTTGCTTTGCCTACTTGAGAAGACTCAAGTGCATGTAAGAAGTCTGTTGTAATCATTTTCATGCCCAATTTTACTGATAAAAGAGGAATTTTTGTTCTTGGGGGAAGGTTCAGTGGCAATAGAGCAAAGGCAGTGTACTCTGGAAATACTGACATGACTTTTCCTCTACACTGTAGCTTAGTTTTCAGAAGCCCTGAGTAGAACAGGTTGATTGTACAGATTGAATTAAGAACCAAAGCCACTCACTTTCTGTATCTTTATTTTCCAAAATACCCTTAGGCTCTCCCAATATTAGTTCTGTCAGGGACTTAGGGAACTGGTGAGTCCCTGGAGTTTGAAGTAGCTATGAAACTGTCCTCTCACAATACATTATCCCTGCACTTGCAGGTTTCTCCTTAGAATTCTCCTGAGGATGCTTATTGGGCTCTTCTGCAGGGCAGACTCTCTGAAAAGTCATTTTGGTTTTGGCTCAGTTCTGTGAGATATAGAATCAAAGAACTTGGACAGTGGCTTCCAGTGTGGAGGGAAAAGTGTTTGAAAGGAGAAACTTGTTCTGGTATCAGATCCCTTCAGAAGAATGGTCTGCTGCTTCCATGAGAGTGCCCAGCTCATGGCTCAGAGTTGTCAGAAGTGTCCTAGTTGGGAGAGAAGTCAGAACTTTCCCTGAGCTTCAGCACCTGCTTGTGTAGAGGTGTGAAGTGTGTGGGGTTTGGCAGAAGAGTCTCTCCAGGTGCTTTAAAGGGGGGAATTCTATAAACAAAAGCTCCTCTTGATTCTTTAATTATTATTTTCCTGAAAATAAAGTCCACAAAGGTAATACCTGTTCTCCTTTGCTTAATGAAATCAGCCAACTCAAGAGAATCAGACTTGCATAGCATGTTCCATTCATCATGCCATTAAGGAGTGGCCATTTCTGGCAGTGCTCATGTGTGACACCATCACTTTGGAGCATCTGTAAACAGAATATTATATATTTTTTTGCACTGACTCAGGGGACTTTGTTGATTTTGGATGTTTTTTCTTCATAGAAATAAATGGAGAGAATCTTTTGGGAGAGTGTCAATGATAAACATAATTTAAAGGTAAAAAAAATGGAAATAAAGTGTATCTTTCTTGATTAGCATGTATGTTTTTCTTGTGTATTATGTGCTGAGTAGGGCTGTATCTCAAGTTACATTTGATTTAATGATCTCACTTAAAAAAAAAAAAAAATCTATTGAAATGCAATTGGCTGCTAATTGTTTCCAGGGAGCAGTTCAAGGCATACACTTAAGAAAGAAGACAAAAAATAACTTATTTTATGTAAGGTGACTCATTCAGGCTTACTTAAATCACAGGGCAACTTTGATTCTTTGTAAATATTTGAGTTTCAAGAGGCAACATTTGAATCCAGAGTCAGGGAATGAGTGTCTCTCTCTCTTTTTACATTTTCTTAGCAATATTCCTCCTGGCAAATAGTAATTTTCTGTTGGTCAGTAGTGATTTTCAGTGGTCACTGGCACATTCCTAATACTCTTCATTATCCTCTGAGGATAGATCTGGAATTTGTAGGCCAGATGCCCCTTCAGGGGTCTCAGGAGGCTGGCTGTTCTTGTTGTGGGGGCACATTCTGCAGAGGAAGGCTGTTTGGATGGCTGGAACAAGCACTGTCCCTAGGAGTAAGAGGCCAAAATCCCCAGCCTGAAAAGTTTATGTTATAGGAATAGAGAATTCAAGCCTCTGCTGAAATTAAATTAACCTTGGTTTCTGGCTGGCTGGTTTTGTTTGCATGAAGAGGTTCCTTGCTGGATAATCTAGAAGCCTTTTACACAAAATAGAGCCTAAAATTAACTTCCTTTGTAGGGAAGACATGGAATAGCCAGGCAGGCTTTAACCTAGCAGCAGAAGGAATCTCAACTCAGATGTTGACTCACTCAGGTGTGCTCAGTGGGAAGTTCTTAAACAGAGAATGCTGGTCCTAGTGGTAGAAACAAACCCTGAAAGACACAAAGCTTGTGGAGAAAAGAACAGCATGAGCTAAGAGTTGGGATGGAACAGTTCCCAGGTAAGAGGTGCAGTGCTGGCAGAGCTGACTGCTTTGGTCTGATTATAAGGTAAAGGCTTCTATTTTCTTATCCCAAATGAGGTACACTGCAGGGGAAACTGCATATGGGCAAGAGAAAGGACAGAAGACTGATTTTTGACACCAGAATTTGATGTAAAAGTAATTTTTAGTTGGGTCATGGCAGGGGGGTGGGGAGAGCAGGGGAAAAAACCTCCAAAATCCCTCATCTGTGAAACCTTAGGATACCAAAACCATTTGGAAACTGACAGGACATGATGTATACAGTCCTTGGAGGAAGCAGGACCATTTCAGAAGCAGTCTTCTACAGGAGTAGTTAGTAGAATGATTGATTTATTTCTAATGGAACTGAATTTTATATGTTTTGGGCTGTCTGTTGTAGTTGTGTTTATTTTCTTCTAAGGCTGTGTGGGAAAGGCTCTGAGCAAGCCTTGGGCCCTTCTCAGGGAAGGGATGTTCATCACTGGTGAGGATTTGTTCTCAGCAAAACCAGTGAGATCACTCTGAGTGAAATGATTGCATTTTTCTGTGTCAATTCTCTTCCTGTAGTCAACTTCTGGAAAATGAATACTGTAAGCAAAAAAAACTTGTTGTGTGTTTTTAGAAACTGCCAGTTGCTGCACACTGGGTGGTTAGAAAGCTATCACATGTACTGCATACATGACCAAATCATTAAGGCTGCCAATGGAAATGTTAGTCTGGTTTTTAGCTCATTTATCTCCACTTTGTCTGTAAATGAAAATGGAGCTATTGCATTTTTGCAAGTCCCATAGTTCCCTCATGGATGCAGGCTTTCCTAGGTGCTGTATAGAAAAAACCAGATGCTGCACAGATGGAGCAGACATCCTCACAATAAGGCAGTGGCAAAATAAGACACTTAACCTTTTAAGGAACTCATTCCTTCTTCCTGTAATAGTGCAGCTAAGTGAAGTTTTACATCATGAGCCATGCTGGGAACTGGTATCATTGAACAAAACCATCCAGACAAACCTCTACTATTTGTCTATTTAGAATTAAAAGGTGAAGATCTGGTTTTTTTAAACCTGATTCACAAAATCCCAGCATGGTGAGGGTTGGAAGTGGCCTCTGGGGATCATCCAGTCCAACCCCCCTGCTTCAGCAGGGTCACCTACAGCAGCTTGCCCAGGATCACCTCCAGGTGGCTCTGGAATCTCTCCCCAGAAGGAGACTCCACAACCTCTCTGGGCAGCCTGGGCCAGGGCTCCAACACCCTCAGAGGAAAGAAGTTTCTCTTATGTTCAGGTGGAACTTCTTGTGTTCTAGTTTATGCTTATTGCCCCTTGGCCTGTCCCTGGGCACCAGTGAGCAGAGTCTGGCCCCAGCCTCTTGTCCCCTGCCTTTTAGTCTTGCTCAGCATTGAGCAGATCCCCTCTGGGGCTTCTTTTCTCCAGGCTAAGCAGCCCCAGGGCTCTCAGCCTTTTCTCTTCCCAGAGATGCTGCAGTCCCCTCAGCATCTTCCTAACCTCTGCTGGACTCGCTCAAGTAGTTCCTTGTCTCTCTTCAAATGGGGAGCCCAGAACTGGACCCAGGACTCCAGATGTGGCTTCACTAGGGCAAAGTGGAAGGGATGGAGAATTTCCCTTGACCTGCTGGCCACACTCTTCTTAATGCACCCCAGGAGAACATTGGCCTTCTTGGCCACAAGAGCACATTGCTGGCTCCTGGTGAACTTGTCCACCAGCACTCCCAGCTCCTCCTCTGCAGAACTGAACTGCTGTCTGCAGGTCAACCCCTAACCTGTACTGGTCCTTGTGGTTATTCTTCTCCAGGTGCAGGACTACTTCACTTCCCCAGGTTAAATTACAGCACCACAGGATGTGAAACCACTGGTCATAAATTACGACTGCATCAAGCATTGCTTGAGAGAGACCAAGTGCCATAAGGTTGCCCAGCATCTGCTTGAGAATCCTTACTAGGAGCACATTTAATCACATGCTTGACTGAAAATGCAGACATTGCTACTGCTGTTGAAAAATATGCAGTTCTTTGCAGAGACTAGTGGCAGCATAGAGCTTGGGCTTCAAGCTACAGGAGTAAAACAAAAGAAATGAATTAAAAAATCTCTGTGCTGTCTCAGTACAGCTGGACACTGCTGAACCCACCTGGGACATGGCTGCAGTGTGAGTGAAGGCTGGATGCTGACAGCTCCTTCCCTTTGGGCTTCTTTATTTGTTACCTTGAAGTTGTGTCTGTTTTCCCTTTCATAGAACAAGTTTACCTCGAGATGTGTGTGTACTGGACCTGTAAGTACAATATCCTGTGAGGATATCTTGCAGCCTCAGAGGCTCCCTGTTACTCCTCCTCTGCAGTTCCTCACCACTGCTAAGTTTGGGGATGAGCAGCTGTTCAATCTAGAGTTCTTTTAATGATGAAATGCAGTTGCAACCCTACAGAAGTGTGTTAAATGAGCAGCTTTCTTTTAAAAGGCATTAGCCAGAGTTCATGTTGTGACTATTGAAGTGAAAGATTTTGGAGTGGGTTTGTGTTTCAGAAGGTGCTTGGTACTGAAGGGTGGCTCACAACACTCACAACACAACAAGAAGTCAGTCTGATGTGTGAGAATGAGTTGGCCTCACCTCCCATAGTGCAACAGCAGTGGTCTTCATTCTGAACCTTGCTGGCTAAGCAAGGGCAGTTCTTCAAGAACTAATGTTCTGGTAGAAAAAAATAGGAATGTTCTGCTTGCTGTTTAGCAGCTAATTAAGCATTTTTATGTGCAGCAGATGCTGTGGGGTGTCAGACCCTCCCAACCTTTACGCTCCTTGTCACCCTGCCAGCGGATCCATCTTTCCCTTCACAGGTGTTGCTGCACTGTGGAGCTAGCCTGTGATCTGATCCTGTGATCCCTCTTTGTCCTGCATGGCTGAAATTCCCAGTGCATGTTTTCATTCAGCTTTATGAACTCTCTTTGTGCCCAGCAATAAAATAGGTCACTTCTTGCTCTTTGGAGAGAGTTTTGCAAATCCCACTTTAATAGTTCCTACTTTGCTCCATCTGTTGATACGTTGCCAGTATTCAGCTCTGGGCTGTAAATCTTGGTGAGATATAGGAAAGTCCTTCCTCATCACTTGTCCAGGGCTGAAATCTTAAACTGTATGCTGCTCTGTAAATCATTTATCTCTGTGCTGTTTCAGAAGTGGCCTACCTTTCCCCTTGAGGCCATTGGTCTTGAACAGATTTATTTTGCTGGCGGGGCGCCACGAGTGAATCATAGCCCAGAGCAGCTCCCAGCCTCAGCTCCTTGCTATTGTTAGTAGAGAGTACTGCATGCAGTGGTTACAAGGTTTTGCTATGTAAAATTTTTTTAAGAGAAAAAAGAGATTGATTTCAGACTTCTTAGTTGCTTTTGATGTTCCTCTACAGTGTGTGGAAGTGATTTCGTAGGGTGGCACAGCTGTAATCTGCTAAACTAGTGGTTGGTGCAGGGGAAGTTGGTTCCTGGGAATATTTTACTCACTCTTTGTCATAATGAGGTGTGTTCTGGTCTTTCTTTTCTGTTCTTTCATGAAAACAGTCACTTTAGCTTTTAATTTCATTTGTAGTTTTCCTGTTTGCACCTTCCTGCTCCATTTCTGTACTGCTTTATTGTCTTTTTGTTTCTCATCTTGACTTAATTCTCAAGTCTTTCATTCTGTTCTTTAGACATCCCTCTTTTCGGGTTTGGCCATTCCACTATGGGAATTGTTTCATGCTCCATCCCCCTTTTTTTTCCTGTGTAACAGTGCTTTCATTAAAGGCAGCTAGGCAGATGATTTATATCTTGATGTCTTAAAAGGCTTCTTTGTAATGAAGAGCCTGGACCCAATCAAACAGCTAAGGGTTTCTCTAGGTGAGTCAGCAGCATGGGCCTGAGATAGGCAGCACCAGTGGAGTATGTAACTGTTTCATGCTTCAGAGGAAATAAAGTAGAAGACACAGGATGAATGGGAGATCAAAATTTGACTGGGTGTATAACCACAGATTCTGGCTTCCTCTTCTCTTTGCAGTCTTTCATCTCAGTATTGTGTCCCTTCATTAACTTGCCTGCTGTAGTGAGTAACCCCTTTGATGTTTGGCTGCTCCTAACCTTGCCCTTTGGGAAGTGCATGAACTGGTACCACACAGGGGGCTGGGTTCCTCCATCAGTGTGTGCAAGATGTGCTCTTTACCACTTGCTCCCTTCCCCTTTTCCCAAGTACTGGAGCAGTGAGTTCCCCTGGCTGGCTGTGACCCTTCCAATACTGGCCACACCAAATGCACCTGACTTTGTTCCAGCTGCAGAGACTGGATTTCTCACCTGGGTTGCAGTGAGGTTTCTCCCCAGGCTTTGTTGACTTTCAGTGTCAGTGAATTTGCCTAACAGCTGGAGAGAAGCAGCTGCAACATTCTCATCAACAAGGTGCCTTGAAGTAGCATGCAGCCAAACCAGTGTGATTCCTTGGATTTTGTAGTATCCTACAACTTCCTGATGCTTGCAACAAACCTCTCTGCCAAATGGGGAAGATAAAGATTGCTGTAGAGGCCAGCGTTGCTGGGTGGCTTTGGGAACTGAACTGGAAGGTCCATGTTCTTGAAATTGATTGTAGAGGTCATGCTAGAGCCTGCTCCCACTTGGGAACTTCAGAATAAACAGAGCAGTTGGTGAGTGGCCAGTCGAGGGGGATCCAGGCAGGGCTGTGACTCATGCCTTTTCCTGGCAATTCATTTAAAAATAGAATTGGAATTGAAATATGCTTTGAAGGTCAGAATGTCAGTGTGTGTCTGGTGGTGTTTTCATGGCTAAGGTGTTGGCAGGGGACAAAGCTTTCTTCATTTTCAAACCTACTTCTGCTGGCCCTGTATTCTGAATGTGTAGAAAATGAATTTCCTTTGTGTTGCCTGCTGCAGGAAGAAGAGACATGGCCTCTGTAGAGCTGTTTGCTGGGGTATTTTTGTTTGGGTAAACAGCTGCTCTGTCACTTTTGACACTGTGCTTTCATCAAATTTTGCAGTGACCTTATTTACCTGTTTTTGTAGATAAAAATCTACAAGCCAGTTGCTAACTGATCCTGAAGTTAATGACTGCTTTAGGGAGAGGCTGTAATCATTTTACTCTTGCATGTTTTAACCTCTTACTCAGACTTGTTAAATCAGACATGGTAAGAAGTGGAATTAACTTTTAATGCATGAACAGGAAGATTCAGACTATATGTTCTGAAATTACTTAGGAAAACACCAGCTATTTCAGTTGGCATCTTTAGCTGAGGAACTTACATGTCATTTTTGCTGTCAGAACCCAGTGTTCTGCCCAAACCTTTTCATCAGTGGTGCATGGCTGCATTGAGAGATGCACACTTTCTTCTGAGGAATTGAAGGTCCTACAGCTGCAAAGACCAGTATTCTAGTCTGACAGACTCCATGCAGGTGGCTAGCAAGGGTTCTTCCAGATTTTAAATGTGAGTAGAATTTGATTCTTAGGAGTTTGTGACCATAAGGCACTGTCTTTAAAAATAAAAAGGTCATAACACTCTTGGTTCCTTCACTTGCCTTTGTTGTAGTTGAGACCTTCTTTGAAAGACTTGAACCTAAATGTTCAAGTTCAAGAGAGACAGGGAACAAACAACTGGAGAGAGTCCAGCAGAGGCTAGGAAGATGCTGAAGGGACTGCAGCATCTCTGGGAGGAGGAAAGGCTGAGAGCCCTGGGGCTGCTTAGCCTGGAGAAGAGCAGCCCCACAGGGGAGCTGCTCAATGCTGAGCAAGAGCTAAAAGGCTGGGGGCAAGAGGCTGGGGCCAGACTCTGCTCACTGGTGCCCAGAGACAGGCCAAGGGACAACAGACACAAACTGGAACCCAGGAGGTTCCACCTGAACAGGAGGAGGCACTTCTTTGTTGTGAGGATGCCGGAGCTGTGGCCCAGGCTGCCCAGAGAGGCTGTGGAGTCTCCTGCTCTGGAGAGATTCCAACCCCATCTGGAGATGATCCTGGGCAAGCTGCTGTAGGTGACCCTGCTTTAGCAGGGGGTTTGGACTAGATGATGCCCAGAGGTTGCTTGCAGCCCCCACCATGCTGAGATTCTGTAACATTTAAGAGACCTCCCCATCTCAATGAAATAAGCTAGTTTGTTTAATTAAAGTTTAGTTAAATAAGAAGTGTAGTTAAATAGCTCATTTTGTCTTTATTGAATTAATTTGTGTTGCTGCTCTTACACAGAATCTTCCTGGCTCTGTGGTGTACTTGCTAAATTGGAAAGGTTGTATTCCCACACAGTGGAATATTTTTTTCATCTCTGTCTCCTGCCAAAGTTTCTCCAAACCTCCTATTTTAAAATCAGTGGTGAAGCATGAGAAGGAGCACTCAGTGTTTTCTGAGGGTTTTTTTGTGGTTCTGGGTTTTAATTGTAATGTTGCTGTCTTGCTTCTATGCAGTGGTGCAATGTCTGCCTCACTCCCTGTACAAGACAATAGTGAGAGCCAAGAAGTCAGTAGCCTCTTGGAATGCTTCAGGCAGTGGTGCAAGAGGAGGGGGAAGAGCTGATAGAAAGCAGCTTGCAAATGTCTGTGCTGTGATGCTGCTGCAGTGCTCCAGCATTACAGGCTGGGGCAAGGCTTTTAAAACCCAAAGGATTTTCACAATAAAATCTAGCCAGTCTCTTTTTGTTTCTTCCCCCTTGCCTCCCAAGGGTGGTGTTGGGGCCCATGTCCTAGGTGATGACATTGTGCACGTTCTGCATGCTCCTGGCTGGCTCTGATCCTGCCTCCTCAGATGAGAAAATTGCCAAGCAGAAGACAAGAGTCAGTAGCATTTGGACAGTTTGAAGGTGAGTCTGTGCAGACAATGGTAGGTGGTGAAACTGTCTTGATGTGCTTTAAATTCTGATGATGTGGTTAAGAGGATTAGATTTCAAGTTGTACTTGCATAGGTGCTTTGAAAGCAAAGCATCTGTTTTCTTCTGCTTTATGTTTATCTCTAAAGAATGTGTCCTCTCTGTTCCTTGCCTGGTTTATTGGTGACTAGTTTCAGCAGGATCCTCTTTCCAATCTAAGATGGAAAATGAGTGGAGTATGTGTATTAGCATAGAATCATTAAGGGTGGAAAACACCTTTCAGATCATCAAATCTGTTAACCTAACTCTGCCAAGCCACTACTAAACCCTGGCCCTAAGTGCCATGTCTACAAGTTTTTTGAACCCCTCCAGGGATGGTGACTCCCCTGCTTCCCTGGGCAGCCTGGGCCAATGCCTAACCACTCTTTTAGGGAAGAAATTGTTTCCAATGTCCAACCTAAACCTCCCTGGCACTACTTGAAGCTGTTTCTTCTCATCCTGTTGCTTGTTACTTGGGAGAAGAAATCAGCCCCCACCTTGCTCCTGAGTTGTAGAGAGCCAGAAGGTCTGCCCTGAGCCTCCCTTTCTGCAGGCTAAACAACCCCAGTGCCCTCAGCTGCTCCTCACAACACTTGTGCTCTTAAAACGAACAGAAAACAACCCCAGACCCTTCTACCTTCCTGAGTTTATGACTAACATGATCTGCTGGCTGGCTGATGTTCTACTGCTATTGTCTCAGCTGCTCAGTGGTGCCTCCAGCCCTGTCCTGTTCTGATACACCCAGGGGCTGCTGGCAGCTTGGCTTTGCTGGGGGCATCAGCAGCCTTCCACATGCCCAGCTGAAATCACTGTGGTCAGGGCATGTCTGGAAGCCTGAGGAGAGTGCCTGCTTGTTGTGATGAGATAACTGACCTCCCTCTGGAAATTGCTACTCACTGAGAATTTAACAGCCTTGGTAATTACTGAGATCAGACTGTAAGAGCTGTAAAGTTGGCACATGCAGTTGGTGCAGGTATTCTGATCCAACAAACATGACTAAACTTGATTCTTCCAGTGGGATTCCTTAGTGCACCTCTGAGCTGGTGCTGGGGATATTCAAAAGGGCTTTGGACACTAGTTTTGTGTCCAGTGACCTACTGCTGGTATCTGTGGTTTAAAAGAAATTCTGGTGACTTAATAACCTTTTCTGACAGCCTAGAAATGTATGTAAATTAAGCAGCTTGCAATGAGTTAGTCTGTAAACTCTTGATTTCCCATCTAATAATGAACTGCAGCCTGTTCATGATTTTAATGATCCCAGCTGCACTGAAGTTTCTCTTGTCCTGTGTGAAAATGAGGATAAAAATCTAACAGGGGTTTAAATCTGTCATCTGTATGTGTTTACTGCACAGTAAGAGGGGCAGAATCAGGGGGAAAAAAGTGTACCTGTGTGTCACTGGTGATACTCACTTTTCTTTTGCACTGTTTGCCATTCAGGGTTTTGCTGTGAACCAGTTGTTGTCATTCTGTGGGTGTTTAACAGAACTTTAACAAGGAAAACCAGTGGGTTATGGCCAAAGACTGCTTTTAGTTTCTTATTCTGACATTCTTTTTTTGTTTTCCCTCAGCTGTCTTCATCTTACGGGAACCTTCACAGGATGGAATCTTCCTTCTCTCTAGAACAAAGCTAGCAAAAAGTACCTGTGGTTAAATGTTCTGAAAGAAGAGAATTAGTGGTGTTCATATTTCTGTTTGGCTCTGAACATATCTCATTGTTTGCTTGAAGATTATCCTGCTGTTGTGTCCCTGCTCCAGCTGGAATTACACTGTGTCTTTTAATCTTCTCTTGGATGATGGGGCAGACAATTATGAAGAGGGCAAGCTTTGTCTTGAAGCAGGTAATAAATAACCATTTCCATCAGCTTACCATTTGGATCAACTTGTCTGTCTGGAATTCCTGCAGTTTAACACATCATGGCCTAATGAAATAATAAACTCTTCTTAAAATATTATCTTTTGGGCTACAGTGTTTTGAATTTGGGTCTGGTTTTGTGTAAGGTAGCTTTGAGGTGCAGGGCAAATGAACCCAGCTTTTTGCAGGGAGGAGTTTTAAAGTTTTAGCAGTGTTGACACTGAAGAAGAGCTGTTTGCTCGTGAGACTGCATAGTGTGCTGGTGGTAAAATGTCTTTTGAGATGGGACTTTACAAGCTGCTGTTGTTTGGTGTAAAATTCACCTATTTTATTAGAAGAAGATCTGGACAGATGGAGGTATGCACTGTAGTTGTACTGACAGTGTGAAGCAATGATGTAGCTTATTAAGCATGTGACAGATGAAGTTTTGTGATAGCTTAATCACCTTGGTGCAGAGTTTAGCATATCTGGGGCTTTTCTTCGGACTGGAGGTAACTGCACATGTTCTGTCTGTTGCAACAGTGTATCTGTGTGGCTGCCGTTTGAAAAACAACAGTGAGGTGCAGTGAGAAGTGGGAAGAACTCAGAATCGATTCCTCTTTTGTGTCCAGTGAGAGCCAGCTGGCAAACGACTTCCCGAGATGAACATCTAAAGGAAGGAGAACGATCCCTTGGAAGCTTTATGCTTGTGTTGCTGATTGAAGCCACACACAGCACATGCCCCTGCTGCTTGTCTTACAGCCTGAAATCACTTGGAGGTTGTTTCACCAAACAGGTTTGAGGCTCTTTCCACATGGAGTATCCCTGTCTGGTGAGCACTGAGGTCTGACACAAGAGTGAGGCTTGGCACTGCTGTGGCCCACGTGGAGGGAGGTCCTTGCCCAAGGCATTTTTAACCAGTTGTTGTTCTAGTGGAAATGTTTTATTTTCTTAGTGGGTCATGGAACAGATGTCAGGCTTAATGTCAATAATAATTACAAGATTAATGGCTGAGTAGGGTCTGTGGAACTAGGCCATCAGGTCTCCCTAGGGACTGCAACTGCACTTGATACAGTTCCTTCTTTGCCTCTGCCCTGCTCTGCTTTCAGGTCCTTTCCCTCCTTTATATTAAAATAAATAAAAATAATAAAAATAGTGGAACTGTGTTCAAAGAAATTTCTCAGAATGTACCCAGAAATGACCTAGCAGCTTTTGTTGCTCATGAAATATTGTCTTTCCATCAAGCTTGGGCTCCCCCCCTGTTCTACAGTGCATTCAGTGGGCCCAGGGACATGGGCTCTTACACAGTAGATCCAGGGTAGCAGATCCTTGCTTGCCAAGTGTCTTCCACAGCAGAGAAGCCAGGAGACATTGCTGGTCCTGCTGTAGCTGAGACACACAGCCATGGACAACCCTGGCTCCCCCATCTGCTGCTGTTGCCTTGGCTGTACTGTATGGAGAAGGGCACCCATTTTTCAGTGATTAATATAACATATGGAACAGGAGGGGCAGGTGGGGTTTGACCCAGGAGCTGAGTCGTGCCTGAGATTGAGCTGAGGCATCACTTCTGTTTTATGTCAGGTCCAGACCATCAACTAGCTGGGTCAGTTCTGTGTTTCAGCAAAGTCTGGTTTTGCTGGTACCTGAGTCAGCAAAAAGCCTATGATATTGTTCACTTACAGAGCACATGCAAAATGAAAACCAAATTTGAAGAGCCAAGCAAAGCTAAACTACAGTTCATCAAACGAGTTTGGTTTTGCTTTACTAATTTGTGAATTTGCCTTTTGGACAGCTTGGCTGAGCACTGGTGTGTGGAGCTCAGCAGCTTCAGCAAGGCTTGCTCATGGTGCATTAGCTGTTCAGGTTTGTTTTCAAGGATTCCCAGTGTTTGACAACTTGCACTTCACTTTCTTTGCTTTCAGAAGAGTTGACAGCTAGCTGTGGTGGAGCAGTCTGTCTGTACAGGCAGGGTTTGTGCAGGGAGGGACAATGCCCAGGGTTGTCCTTCCCAGAAAGCTGCTGTTTCTGCAGACTCCTTAGATGTTTGATAAATATCCTGTTCTAGAGCTTCTGCTGGGAGCTCTAATAGCACACCCCAAGGATCAAAAGCTGTTCTGACCTCTCCTTTTTCCAAGCTCCTCCTCATCCCAGGAGCTCTGTCTCTTTAAACAAAGAAACCCTTCCTCCCTCTTCCCCTCCAGCAGTTACCAAGGGGAGCGGCACACTTTTTTCCTGAAGATACATATTAAAAAGGCTGGTAAGCAGTCTGCAGCAATCCATTCTCATGGTGTGCACCCAGGGCTCCTTCAGATCTTTGCTTACTGCCTGGGGTTTGGTTTTCCATATCACATAGTACTTTTTTTGGTCCAGTACTGTTTCTTTTTCCCTCTCAATTTTTACATTCCTATTTTGACTACCCTTCCTCCAAACACTAGATCATCCAACTCCTGTTCTGCCTCCTGGTAATGACAGTATTTTCCAGTAGTAATACAATATCAGCTTTTAAAAAGATACAAATGCTGCCATGCACTGTTGTAAATGTCATAGGTGAAGAGTCTTAAGAAATGTATCTCAAATCATGTTTATGGTTGTCATTAGACTATATGCCTTTCAGAGTTTTAGCAACTGAACTCTGGTAGATACACTAAGTATGTTGAGCCTAAATCTGGATCTCATTTAGTGTTTGGAATGTGTTTTTGGCTTGCTTTGGATGGCCCTGCGATCTCATGACCTGTCCTTGCAAGGATATGAAAATACTTCAGTATCAGTTATTCTTGCATGATTTTGATAGATTTTTAAATGGGAACCAGACAGCACAGACCCTTCACAGCTTCAGAGTTTAAGGAAGCAAAATGTGAGGCGTGTGGGTTCGTCCCTGGCTGTGCAGCCCCCACGCCCCTAGGCTGGGTGCTGCTGGGGCTGTGCCTTGGGGTCACTGTGGGAGCTGGGTGTGCTCTCTCCACGGTTTCATACAGAAATCCTAGTTTGGGGATCTAAAATAAACCTTGCTCGAGGAGAGGAGATGGATAGGAAAACCACCACGAGCAGAATTGTACTGAGACACTTGGCATTTCTGTTCCCTGTGGTATTTTGGGGGGTTCCAGCACAAATCTGCAACCCTGAGACCTTTTGCAGTGGGCCTCAGGTAGGCTCGTTGTTTCCTCCCCTTTTGCATTGGGCAGAGTAACCTTGGCTTCTTGTGGCACCTGTAAGGCTAAGAATCCTAGACTCATTCAGGTTGGAGAAGACCTCGAAGATCATCGAGTCTAACTCTTAACCTAACACTGCCAAGTCACCACTAAACCATGTCCCTCAGAGGCACATCTGCAGATTTTCTTGAACACCTCCAGGGATGGTGACTCTACCACTTCCCTGGGCAGCCTGAGCCAGGACTTCACAATACTTTTGAAGAAGAAATTACTCTTAATATCCACCCTAAACCTCCTAACCTAAACTACACTGTTTCCTCTTGGAGAACAGACCAACCGCCACCTGGCTCCAACCTCCTTCCAGGGAGCTGTAGCGAGAAGGTCTCCCCCGAGCCTTCTTTTCTCCAGACTAAACAACCCCAGTTCCCTCAGCTGCTCCTTTAACTGGACTTGTGCTCTAGACCCTTCACCACCTTCGTTAGGTCTCACTCACCAGTAGCCCGATACCAGGTCCAGCAAAGCGGCCGGATCCGGTAGCGGGCATAAGGATTGGGAACAAATCCTGGATGGTGCCGATCCCGACTGTACCCACTCCACTCTCTTCCCTACCTGCAAGGATATGATGTAATCACGTCATTACCCTAATTATGCTGACCTCATAGCCGGTCCCAGCCACTTAGCACCGCCCCCTCCCTCCCTCTCTCACTCGCTCTTCCCCCCCACCTGCTAAGCAGCACCGTTCCACATCATTCCTAGGATTCCTTCCCCTCTCTGCCTTCATCCAGGAGGACAGCGGCACTGCTGCCTCTCCGCGCCTGCTCCACTGCGGGTCTCGCTGCTCCGCCCTCGGCCCCGGGGCCCGGCCACGCTGCCGCCTCCCGGGAGCACGCTGGTGAGTGAACCCGGGGTTGGGGGGAGGTTTGGTGGGTGGTTCTGGGGCGGGTGGAAAGGGGACAGGTGGGTGTGAGATGGTCTTTCTGCCTCGGTTCGTTCTCCTCGGGGTCGGGCGGCAGGGCTGAGCCTTCCCGGTGTAGCCCTGAGGGAGCCGCGGCCCGGCTCCGGTTAGCCGCGGGGGTGTGGTGAGGGGACGAACCGAGGCCATCCCGCTCCCGCCCGATCTTCTCCGCGCCTTAGGGCCAGGGCCCGGCCCGGGCCTCTTGGCCGTCCGCGGCGGCTCGCTGGGCTGAGCTTCCTTTGGAGCTGCACAGCTCACCGGGAAAGGTGCCGAGGTGAACTGCTGGGAAATGTCCTAAAGTGGCGATCCGGAAAAGTTATTTGGAAGCGGTAGGGTGAAGTAAGGGAGTGTGGTGACTGCTGCCATCTTAAACTGACACCTTTGGCTTGAACAGAGTGTGTTTTCCATCACGAGAGTCTTTTCCTCCTGGAATTCCATCAGTAGCTGAGAGTCCTGTGGTGGAAATCTCTGGAATGAGCCCGGAGGGCACTGCTAAGGCTTTTGGCTCTGCCTCTCGTATACTGCATTTGTAGAGGATGTTGGGTTTTTATTCAGGCTTTAGCAGTGCAGTTCCAGTCCGTTCAGTCAAGCTGGCTTTATGTTTCCCAGATGGAATCAGAAGTAATTTGCTTTCCGAGTCAAACTGACTGCACATGACAGCCTTGCACCCCTCTTCTGGAAGCGCTACGAACGGGGGATTTAACAGCAGGTTTCCACCTAAACATAAGGGAAAACTGTGCTGCGAGGCTGCCCGGAGAGGTTGTGGAGTCTCCTTCTCTGAAGAGATTCCAACCCCACCTGGAGGGGATCCTGGGCAACCTGCTGTGGGGCTTGGACTGGATGACCTGGGGCAGTCACTTCTAACTTTAACCATTCGGTGATTCTGATTCCACTGACATTAAACCATGAAGCCAGCTCATCTCCCTTCAGGAATATCAGGAACAAGAAATAATGGATGCTTTTTAATTAAACCAAAGAGGACTAACTGACGTCCTGCAGAGTAATTTTTCCCGTTAGACAGTCTCTAGCTTTAGGGAACTGTTTGAAGAGCATTCCCCATAAAACAACCAACTATAGGTTGTGAAACTTGAGTGCAGTTCTCTTTGTGGGCAGGGATGGGAAGAGCCCTTAGATCTGAAAGTGTGTAAAACCTGGCAGCCATCTGCCTCTCCTGCCTTAATAACACACAAACTTTTTGTGAGGCTCTTCTCCAAACTTCTTGGTCTCTGTTTGTATTTTCCTATCTGCCTGCCTCTGAGGGTATTTCTGATAGAGAGTGTGTTTTGCTTAAATACCCTACATCTCTCTCTCTTCTTGTTGATGCACCAGTTATAACCTTGATATTTGGGATTGGGCTACGAGGCTTTTTGGGGTCGGTTAGAAGAGCTGCTTTCAGTCACAAATAAAAAAGCCCATTAGGCTCTGGTAAAACTTGGGTGTGTCTGTGCTTTGCATTTACATTGTTTTATGAAGCAAGCTACTGGCCTGCAACAGCTGTTGCTGAATCACTAGCATCTCCCACAGGTGCTGTGGGGAACGGGGAGGGGGTGCTGGGTGTTGTGTCACCTTCCTTACCTCTGCTGGGTGATAGCTTGGTGAGGTGACCCCTGCCACATCATCTTTACCCTCTACCTGAGAGTAGGAGCTAGGCTAATGCCTTGGTGATGAGCCCTGAGGGGCAAATCTGACAGTCTGGTGGCACAAAATACAACGAGCAGCTAAAAGAGGACAGAAAATGATGGATACAGACTTTTGGGGCATCTTCACTGAAGAAGCACAATCATTATAAAGCACCAGGAAGTTCTGATTTAAATGTATGTAGCTTTGCTGGCTAACACAACATGGAGGCACTGAGAAGGTTCATTTGTTTGTTTACAGATATGTTGGAAAGTTTTCTGTTGTCAGAGGTAGTTCCAGTTCTTTTTTCCTATGGTTAGATGTTTTCTAATGTGTTTGCAGCAGAATGTAGAACATACAGGATGGGACTGAGCACTCCTGTAGATGCAAGACATGATCAGGTTAGACTTTTGCACCTTTAATTTCTTATTTCTTAACTTTTAATTCAGATGCCTTTTGCATCTTTAATTTCTTCTATTTCTTAGCTTTTAATTCAGATGCCATTGCTCATAGCTTTCTTCTTAGAGCATTACCTTGTTCAGGAGGATTTATGCAACAAGAAAACAAAAAGCACAAGGTGAAATGCCAAAGCTTTGATTTTTGGCTTATAATTTTCTGTGTGATAAGCTAAATCATTGAGTTGTTTCTGGTTGAAGATCTGTCTGTTCAAGCACATTTTCCACATGCAAAACAAGCATGGTTAAAAAAACCCCCAAACCCAACATACTGAATAAATACATTAAAATAAAGGAAAAAGCACAGAAAAAAGAAACCCAGTTGTATTTCAGTATTTCCTTTGGCCAAGTAGCCTCTGAAGACCATGAGTTGTAAATGCAGAGAGACAATCAGTGCTTCTTGGTCATCACAATATTGACTGAGAGCACTTCCCATTTCATGTGGCTGTCTCAGCACTGAGGGAACCTAACTGTGGCTCTGTTGATTACAATGTGCTTATCTTTATTCTCATTCACAGCACAAATATGCTTTGCTCTCTCCTATCTTAAAAAATAACAGATCCTGACTTAGTTTGCATAAAGCCTGCTGCTTTATCTTCCTTTCCTCTGTAGACTCACTGGTTGTGCAGGGAAGTTGTGTCTGGATTTCCTCTTCTATGGGAATCAGCTGAGCTCTCTGTCTCCAGGTACTTCTGGTGGATTTGACTGGGCACTGCCTGTAGCTCCCTAGCTGTGAGCTGCTTTTGGCCAGCCTGACCATGCTCTTCAGTTAACCTTGTTTTCCCTGTCCCTGTGTTGATCTGCACTTAATTCACTGTTCTGTCCTCACTCTGATTGTTTCTCCAATGTCTTTTAGTCTCACTTTTTTGTTGTTACCATGGACCTTGTTCATGAATCCACTTCTACTCCCTCCAGCCTTACCTCTGGAATTTCACCAGACACATGGACTCAAGGACCAGGCTTCTCTCTGCATCACTGGAGGGTTCAGCCTTCCTCCCTCCTTGGCATCATGCAGATGTCTCTCTGTGCTTCACTCTCCACTCTAAGCCAGACCTCTCACTAGGGTCTGCTTGCTGATGTTTCTTGTTAACCTGTTTGCAGTGGCTGTTGGCTGGGCTGCTCTTTTTGTCAACCTCACCAGTGCTCCTAGTGCCTTCATGACTGTCACCTCTCTTGAAAACTTCATGTCCAAACTATGTCTGAATTCTTCTGGTTTTTCTAACCTGTACAGCATGTGTTTTGCACAGGCCTTTTGTTCTCACCACCCAACTTCCTCCTTGTTCCTGTCACTTGTTACCTTGGTCACTGGTTAGATTCATTCTACATAGAAGCTGCTGCTTCTCCCTAATGGAGATCACTGCTGCAAGCATCACCTTCCATGTTTCTCTTTCCTTTCTGTCCCTTTGCTCTTCCCCACATGAAGTTCTTCTCTTTCTTTCCAGCCTTTCCTGACACACCTCGCTGTGAATAATAGCTGTCCTGGGACTGAATCAACATCTCATTGTTCAGTCAGCAGTTGGTCTCTGGTGCTGGTGTCTTTGCTGCCTGTTTACTTAAGCTTCCAACAGGCAACCTTAGGGCTTTTCCCTGCCTGCTTTGTGCTTTCCCTAATGCATGCAAGGTGCTGTGTAAATCTGTGGAATTGCTGAACTGTTCATTTCCAAAAGCTTTCATTTCTCTATAGTCTTCACAAAACATCAACAATTAGGCTTTTGCAGAGCTGAGGGCACTCCAGATGTGCACGGAATGGAGAAGGAGAGGGCAAATCATGTGCTGTTTCCATGTGCTAATGAGTGTTGTGTTCTTCAAGTGGTGCTTCAAAAGCTTACTAGTGGATCAGTGTTGAGTTCAACTTCCTTGTCTTTCAGACATCATGTCTTCATGATTTTACATTCTCTGACCACAGGTTTTCAGCATGTTTCTTCCCTGCAGAGGAGGTGAGATGACAGACTAGGGGAGTGTTGAGGGACAGCAGTAACTGATAAAAGGACTGAGTAAGATATCAAACTAATATTTGAAACTACAGTAGCTAAAAATGTCTTGACTCCTGTAAAAGTGCTTTTGGCTTATGTGTCTTTCAGTCTAGCAGTTAGGATTTTGTAACAGGTATGACACTTGGGAAACTGTTTCCATTGTGTTTAAATGAGGTCTGTCCAGAGGAGGCTAAGTTGGTGTGCTGGTATTTTGCTGGTCATTTGTTTACCCTGATGAGATCTGGCTGGAGAGTTGTTTTTTGACAGATTTATATACATTCAGCTTTGGTTTGGGTTGGTTTCTGCTAGGCTGTTCATTCCCTGATGAAGGCTGCCTGGGAGTCCCTGTAGCCATTGCCATCCTTGCCCAGTTGGAATTAGGATTTTAAGCTGTGAATTGTCTTTAAGAGAAGGTTCCTCCTCTCTCATTCTTGCAGGCAACCTTTATTTTTCTTTCCTGAACTGTTATCTCTGACTTGTTAGTTTAATTTTGAGATACAGAGATGTTTTATATTGTTTGCAAAATAATCTGGAGGTTTATAGCTCCTGGAAGGTCACTTCCATGACTGTCAATGTGTTCAGCATGTTTAAAAAGCCACAGCAGACAGAGGGTTGCTCCCTGGGAGCTGCAGGTCTTTGTGTGAACAGCATCCTCTCTGGAGTGGACACAGTGTTCTTGACAAGACCTTACCTGTCAAGACACAGTTCTGCAGTGCTCTCCTGACAGGAACTTTAATAATAGGCAAAACTAGAGAGTCTATTGAGGCCAGTTTTAGTGAGGTTGTTTTTAAAGTGTCTAATTTCCTGAACAGAATTGAGACTTGGTTCCTGTTTCCTTCTCTTGCTGTGGGCTTCTGTCACCAGCTAATTCTCTTACAAGGAGCATGTTCTGGAAAGGGGTTGGGCATCTGCTACTTCCATGATTTGCAAATTACTGCAAAACTTCAAGAAAACAGCAGTTTCTCCTCAAAAATATCCTTTGGGTTGCTCATTATCAAGAGGTTTTTCTCTAAAGAGTTGACCAAGCAGGTTTGTGTTGCTACCTTTGCCCTTCAGCACAAAGCTGGTTACTCCTAACCAGGGGAGCTGCATCTGCTAATCAGCCATCCTTTAATCTTCTTTTTCCAACTGAATGTTCACTCTGTTAGATTTGAGTGAGAGGGTCAGTACTCAACAGTGTGGGGAGAAAGAAAGTGGTGCTATTTGAAACTCCCATCAAAAGAAACCCCAAGCATCAAGGTCCAAGAGATCAAAGTGAAGTGATTGCTGAAGGCAACACTCTTCCAAATCATGGGTTTGACTGGGAGGAGAGCATCAAACATGATGTGAAGAAACACTGAATGAAAGCAGACTTAGCAGAAGAATCTAAAATCTTCTTTTCTAAAACCTCTTACCCAGATGTGCTGTCTTTAAGTGAAGGAGTCAACTGATTTCATGATTTGCAGTTAAAATACTGCTGTGGAGCAGAAGCTGATTCTGACAGAGGGGGACAAGGCATCTTTGCATCCTCCAGTGGGATATAGCATTATCTCAAGGATATCTCTTCTTGCACAGCTTCTTGTTTCCAAGATTTCATTGAAAAGAAAATATTTTTTTAACCTAAAAATATTTTAAAAATCCTTTTTTTTTTATCTTTTAAAATCTTAGACTAGTTTTGAAGTCTTGGGCATTATTTAGGAAGGAGGGGGGTGAGGATAGCAAGGCTTATGGTTGGTAGTGCAAAGTCAAGGAAATTACTTCCCCCACATATGCTTGTTGTTAAGGCTATGTACATGTGTTTGAGATTGCTGCAGCTGCCACTACCTTTTTTTCTTGGTCTAAGATCATGCTGTAAAGTAAATGACAGTAAACAGTTCCTATGACAGAATAGCATGCAAGTGCTGGGGGGAGGGAAAGCAAAGCTGTTAGCACTCCTGGATTCTCTGTCTCCTTTTTTCTCTCTTTTCTTAACTGCTCTGTCTATGCCATTGCCTTCCTCTTGAAAAATACATGGGAGTGGTTGGCCTTTTAACCAAAGCTTCTTGACAAGGTGTTAGTGTCTCCTTTCCTTTCCCTTTCATGCCTTTTGGAATTTCATACTCCAGTTTCTCTTTGACTTTTGAAGCCATTCATGTGAAACTTTGCACTACAGCTTCCACAAGGCTCTCAACTGTTGTATTTTTTTGCTTAGTATAGTGCTGGAATGTGCCTTTTTATGTGATGGGGTTAGTTTTTCATGTGTGGGAATGGTGTTGCAAGGGGTGAAAAACAGGGAAAAGCAGCTCTTGGGTGTGATTGTGATGACACAAGTGCTGCTTTTCTGTGCTGTTCCATATACACATCCTCAGTGCTGGGTTGTGTGCTCAGGAGTCAGAAAATGCCTTGCTGCTGTATAAGCTTTGGGTATGGAGTACAGTTTTATGGACTGCCATGGGGCTGAGGCGATCTGATGGTCCTACAGGTAGTCAGGCCAGCTCTTGTTCTCACTTCTGGGGAGTTTCATCTTTGGATGTTGTCTCAAGGAGCTGTTTGTTGGGGTGGGAGGCAAAAATGCTTACAATAGGTAGCAGACAGCCCTGTTGCAACACACACGAGCAGTGGTTGTCAGCTTCAGCCAAGCACTGGAGAACTTGGGCTTCTGCTTTGCTTTGGATGAGCACTTGGGGAGCAAGCTGATTCCAGTGTTTCCTTGTTTTCAGCAGTGACTTAGCTTTAACAAATCCTATGCTGGTATAACAGGAAAAGAGCAGCAGAAACCTGGATTTTGGATTCTTTCTGCTGTCATGTTCTTCCTGTTCATTACTGCTTCCTTCTGTCAAACCTAATGCATGCATGCTATGTACTAGTGGCATGCCACAGGGTGTGTTGTGGGAAGGACTCTGCAAATTGCCTGTTTGAATCTTTGGCTCTGAATTTTGCAGGATGCCAAGAGGAATGGAGACTCCATTGGATGTCTTGTCAAGAGCAGCATCTCTAGTCCACGCTGATGATGAGAAACGTGAGTCTGGAATGGAACTCTCTGCTTTGTTGGGGCCAGATGCTCTGTCTGCACTCTCTACTAGCTTTATCAATCTTTGCATTTTACTCAGTCTCAGACAGGCAGAAAAATGCCTTCAGAAGCCCTTCAAAGGTCTCCTCCCTCAGGTGCAAGGCCAGGATGTTGCATTTGAATTGGTTAGTGTGTGAGGCAGAATCATTCCTGTTACTTGGAAAACTGACTTAACAGTTCATAGAAAAGGGTCCCAGTTGCATTTGCTTTGTTAGTAGACAAAAAGCTGCACTGGAACATCTGTCAAACTAAGGATGGTTTGAGAACTTGTGCTCCCCAGTGATGTTGGTTAGACCAGTTCTCATTTAAGAGCTCATAACTGGGTGGGTGGGCTGCCAGTGTTTCTTTTCACTGAGAACTGAGAGGTTATCATCAGTAATGAGCATTTTGGTTTCCTTTCTCTGCTACTACAAGGTGAGTACAGGCTTTGAACACAGAAAATCATGTCAGATCCTCAGGGCCTCTACAGAGGCTTATGTTGCCAGTCAGTTATTTGGGTAACACTTTTGCTTTCCACAGTCACCGTGGGTGTTTAAGATGGGTTAACTAGTGTTAGAATAACACTTTCAGTCCTGCCAAGCTGAAGTGCTGCTTTGTAGATCAGATTGTTACCTGCATGCTTAGGAATCAGTGTCTTGGTCAGGGTTTTTTGGTGTAGTGTAAGCACTTGGGAAGTGTATGTGTCTTGGGTACCAACCTGAGCAGATGCTAACTAGAAAAATGGTGGTTTGGATTTCACCAGTGGTGGTTTGGATTTAGCTTCTGTGCATAAAATCACCCTTTAAGATGTATTCAGCTTCTCTTTATTTTGGTTTTTGTTTCCTTATTCTGTATATGTTTTTTCAGAAGTCATTGCCTTGAATGTAGAATTGATTTGTTGTTGTTGCTAATCAACTTGCTAAAGTAATTGCAAAGCAAACAACCACAGTGTGTTTGGACAACAGGTCCCAGAATTTTGGTGTGTATTCAAATAGCCAAGGTAACTGTAGCTTGCTCTTTCATCAAATGAAGGTTTCATACCCTAATGAGCTCTTCTGGATTACTGGCTCTTAGTTGTATAGTAGTTTTCCTGTTCTTTCATGTTCCTTGCTGCTGGATAAATACCAAGGTTTTGCTGATCCCACTGCAGTGGGGTGATTTGACTGCTTGCTGCAGTTACTGAATATATTAGAGGTAAAATGAACAACAGTGGAAGCCTTGAGGAAATAATTTCAACTGTGATTCTGGCCTGGGGGATTTCTCTTGTAAACTAACACATATATTGGTGGAAAAAGCAAAAGCTTAATCTCTTTTCTTTTGGCTATGTTTTTTCAATATGTATTTTGAACCTGTATTCTCAATTTTCTTCAAGTTTTAAATGCATTCTTTTGGGGTAAGTGTTGCCTAAGACTCCAGTTTGATTTTGAGTTCCTTAGGGTAGGAATGTTGGGCTGGATTTAGGGAATCCAGAGGCAGTCTGGTTCAGTGCAACTTGTATGTGAGGAAGCTGATCCCTATCTGGTTCTAATTTACATTCCTTTAGTCTTACCACTTAGACTTAATTAGATTTATGCCACTCTGCAGCTTCTAACTTGTGCTGTCTCCCAGTTTGTCCTGTTGTTGTTCATGCTGCACACCAGGAATGCTGGAGGATGGGAAAAAACGAGGAGCCTGGACTAGACACTCAACTTGCACTTTCTTGTGTCAGCTTTGTGGGATCAGCCCCAGCCCAGACCTCACTCTGTGTTAGAGTGGCTAGGAACAGCTTGAAGTTAATCCAGAGTTTAGCAGTTCTCCTGGAGCTCTCCAGTGAAGTGCCTGGCATGCTGCTGATGGGGTTCTAGCAGTGCTCCTGTCTGTGTTCCTGGAGCCCCTCTTCACTTTGGCCAGCATGCAGGATTCCACAGAGTTTCTAATGCTCCAGACTTGACCTGGAGTGCAAGAATTTCAAGTAATTGGGTTTTTTTCTTTGTTTTCTTTAAACTTTAAATCTGCTTGCTGTCAGACACTTGCTGTCTGTACAAGCTATTGAATTTGGTTTGATGTCTTTTGTATTTAGGTAATACATGCAAGTAATTTTATTGTTGATTTATTGGAAAAAATCCCAATGGTTTCTTCTTGAGCTTTCAAATGATATCTGAAGCTTTCTACCTCCAAACTTTTGATGAAGGATTTGAGATTAAATCAGTTCCTGAAACATTTCTGCCTTACCCTGGCTCTTTTCTTTTTGTGGTGGAATAGAAATTTGTCTCAACAGAGAACTCCTGGTGCTCTTTGTGCATTCCATGGTTGAACTTTTATCCTGTTTTTTGAATGGAGAGCAGAGGAAACATAGCTCTGTGCTGCCCTGACATGACAATGCTACCCAGTACCTGGTGGTTCAGTTCCACTAGGGAAGCAATCAATCTGCTTGTTAAGACAATTCAGCTCACCTCAGACACTCTCTTCTAAGCTACATTTGCCACTTTGGAGAAGATCATTTGAAGCAATTAAGGTATCCATTTTAACTATAATTACTCCTCTTCAAAGTGCTTTGCACTGGTTTTCATAAGAAAACTGAAGGTAGTCTGAATACTTCTCCTGTCATCTGGTGTTAAAAGTACCTGCATAAGGCACGTGAAGTGTTCCTGAAGTTAGGCTCCTACACAAGGTGTAAAGCTCAGTCCCTTATACCTGCCAGTAATTTTCACTGCTGCTTTTCTTGCCTGTGTTAGTTCTGTTTGTACACAAACCCTTGATCCTCTTGCAGACCTCTTGCATGGCAAACTTTCACACTCTGATAGATGTTAAACCCATCTCTACCTCAGCTTCAGACTCATCCACGTAGGTCAGCATCCTTCAAGTGCACTTATGGAATCCAAGCAGTGTCACTACAGGTTCTTGTTAAAAACAAGGTTTATTTCCTGAAGCTGGTAGCTATTTGATTTTATTCTTGTTTGTCTGGGTTGCTTCAGAGGAGGTAGATTACCTAAATGAGTTTAATTCTTTCCAACATGAAGAATCCTCTTACCTCTGTGGGCACTCACTGCAGTGCCAACTAATATACAGGTGCCTTCCTGTATATAAAAATCAGATCACACTGTTTAAAACAAATAAGGTTAAACTTAGGAGCACTTAAAGAAATGAATGAAATGTGTGCCTGGGTAGCTTCCCAGAATGGTTATTGGTTTCCTAAACAAATCTGACCTTGAGGGTTTTTTTGGCTTGGATTGGGGTTTGTTTCAGCTGCACCTGTGTCAGTAAGGTTGACCTTGCAGATATGGTTAGACTGTGGTGTTCTGCAACTCAGTTTAATGGACTGATGTCTTTTAATTGAAGAAATTAATGCACAATTAAGTAATTGACTAACTTTTATGACTGTGCAGTGGTCAGAGCTATCTGTGATATCCAGCAAAAGAGAAATGTAGGTCTTCTGGAGGAAAAGCTGATTTCTAAGGAGCAGCATCAGCAAAAATGTACATTTTGTAACCCCTCAGCAGCTGTGAGATATGTTACAAGTCATTTCCATAATGGTTGATCCATGGTGCAGGAAGGTGGGGAGTCCTGTTAGTTTTGGAGTAATATTTGTGGCATAATTCAGCTTCTTACTGAAAAGGGGAGAAGTATGAAAGTGTGATGTTTCAGTTTACTAATAATGTGGTGGAAAAACACAGATGCAGCCTGAATTGTCTGTTGTGGCTTTTTAAATAGACTCAAATAATAAAACTCTATGAGCAGTACCATACCTAGTGTTCTGCTGTTTAATTTATGGACCATACACACCAGAAAACACTAATAATCTTCAAGAGAGGTCATCTAGTGGATCTGATCTGCCAGAGGAGCTCAGCAGCTAGAGGTGAGACACTGAAACAGGTTGTCCAGAGAGGTTGTGGAAGCTCTATCCCTGGAAGCTTTGAAAGCCAGGCTGGCTGGGGCTTTGGGCAACCTGATCTAGTGGGAGGTGTCCCTGGCAGGCAGTGGGGGTGGAACTAGATGATCTTGAAGGTCCCTTCCAACTCTGGCAATTCTAGGATTCTGATATTTTTTCTGTTTTAAATATCAGGTTTTTTAGTAAAGTACCTGAGTGGCTGAGCTCCTGACCTTCTGCTTTTTGTCTTTTAAAAGCCTTTTAGCTGTCTGTATTACTGAGGATTGCCCCGAGTAGCTTCCTGTCAATGGTGTCAGGGCCAGTTCATCATTTGTAGGCTTTTCTTGACAGCCAGAGTGTTAAATAGGGTAACTGGTTCTTGACAACCAAAAGCTGGTTTTGTTTGAAAGAAAAGAATAAAAAATTATTCCTAACTCCAGAAAGCTTCACCCTTTTCTTCAAGTTTATTGTAGCAAGGAACTGAAGAGTGAGTAGAGTTATGTTTTCAAGTTGTTAAATAGGCTGGAAAATGGGCAATTGTCTGCTCGGCGCCTCCATGGATTTTAATAGCAGCAGAGCACCATTACCCTAAGCAGTGGAGTGATGGTAATGCTTTTAGGAACAAAAGTGTCTAAACATTGGGGTTTGGTGTTTTTTTTTCAGCTTAATTTCAAAACACATTTGCAAGAGGTTGAGCTGCCTGCAGTTTGTAAACATGTTGTAGCATCCTTCAGCCTGCCAGATGTTTCCACCCAGGCAGCGCTCGCTCTCCAATGGGCTGCTCAGAGCTCTGGAGCCATGGCAGCCAGACAATGTGGCTTTTCTTTCTGAAGCCTTTTTAGCTAATTGGGGATAAAATATTTGCAGTGATTGGTGGCATTACCTCCAAGGACATGATGTTTACAGAAAGACTATCTCTTGAACTGTTGTTTGGCAAATGGAGGGGAAGGAGTCTTCTTACTAGAATGGAATTTGTCATCAGATACCAGCCATTGCTCTGGATGTTGCAGCTGGCTGAACACTGGATTGTTAAGCATGAGAGGACATAAATAACCATATGGCACTTGTCAATACACAAATTGTAGTTTCTGAAATGCCAGACTTGGAACTTTCTGCTCAGTTTGTCTATTTTACCATAACATTGTCTTGAATTTTGAAATGGTGCAGGGAGATTATTCAGTCCTTGTCTGTTAAGTGTTCTGGTGGTGACTGAAACTACAGCACTAGAATATTTTTTACAGCCAGGCAGATTATACTTGCATGTCAAAATCAGGCCATGCTTCATGTAGTGAATGTTATCTGGCTTATTGAAAAAACAAAACAAAACCCCTCCCCCAAAAACCAGAAAACCAAAACCACCACCAAAAGTTCTTTCTTACTTAGAAGCACTGCAGGCTGACTTGTGAAACACAGGCTGATTTTCCAGGATGCCCTTTCCTCATCTTGAAGAGCACAGAATATCAGGACAAGCCTGGAATTGTCCAAGTGTCACATGTGAAAAGGTAGTGTGCACATGGGGCAGAATTTGCATGAGGAAGGGAGTTATAATAGTTCAGAAATACTTTGAATTTGGGATATTTACTACTGTGTATCTGCTTTTCCTTACTTCATTGTTTGTGCAGGTACTTATCCATGTGTCTGATAAGGTGAGGAACAGAGGGCTGTGCAGCTCCTTTGCTGCCTCTTGCCATGCTGTCCTTATCTCCTCTAGTCCCCAGATGCCAGATGTTCTGGAGTGGCTGCAATTCATTTTCTAGGTGGCAAAGCAGGGATTTTTGGGGAGCAGAATGTCTTTGGTGCAATATAGCCTTTCTTAGCTTTGTTTATGCAAGCAAACTTGGAGGCACTTTCTTTTGGAAGCAAATAAAAAGACAATGTTTAAGAAAGGACTGAGTAAATGTCAGATTTAAATTCAGAATAAATTCAGTTAGTGTTTGTAAAACCTGTGCTGAAAAAAAGGTGATTCTAGTTAAATACCTACTTTTTATGCACACACAGTGTGTTAAACCAGTAATGTTGTCAAGCCAGTTCTTTTAGAAGCACTGCAGTGTTAAAATGGAGATGATCCTGTACAAACTTTACTCCTTTTTCAGTTACAGAGCCTGGAGTGAAGTGATCATAGAATATTTACAGTTCTGTTGTAAATAGAAATATGCAAGGCAGGTTAACCAGCAGGTTTGGTAATTTCTTCTTGCTTGCTGGGACCCCAGACTTTATTGATGGTATGGCCTTCAGGTTCTGACCTGAAGGAGGGAGGATTTGGGCATGGGTTTTCCATTCTGAGGTGAGGGTTCCCTCCCACTAATGGTTTATGAGATAAAAGGAAGATACAGTGACTTATCACACTATTTAACTAACTCATCCCCTTTGTTCTGTTGTGCAAGAAAACAAAAGTTACAAAAGCATCAACACTCTGTTTCAGGCTGGAGTGAACATATTTCTTTCTCCCCAAGAAGCAAACACCAAAATCAGTTGCTTTTAATTTTCCCCCCCTTGGCTGCTGAACCAAAAATCAATGACTTGGGTAAGCAGAGTTTTGGCTGCAGACCTGCTGTGCAGCTATAAACAGTGTCACTGCAGAAACTTCTGTCATCCCTAAGCTGAAAAGGAGAAATGCTTCTTATTTAGCAAATTGAAGAGTGATTTATGACTCTCCTCTGACTTTCCCCCCCCCTTCTGTTCTGATTTTAAAGTTAATGACACAGTCATTGAAAGGTCCCCAAAACACTGCACTGTATTGCAAGAACATTTTTCTCCATCCCCTACAACAGTATTCCATTAGGTGATAATCCTCTCAGAACTGTGGAATTGAAGTTTGCTTTAGGTATTTATTGCTTTCTAAGAGAGAGGCATTCTAAACAATAGTTGGACAGAAAGAGTCTTGTGTGTGTTCTTGTTTTAGATAGAATGGTTTTAGGACATGCACTGGGCTTGGTTTTCCTGAAACTGGCAATAGCACTAACTGCTTTGCTGTTCTGGGTCATGCCCATGTTGTCTGTTTGGTTCCTGTGCAAACATTTGTGTGTTACAGTTGTAACTTTATTGCTATAATTCTCTGGCCTCTATTTGCTTTCTTTAGAGCCAGATGTATCTGGCTGACAATAGCAGGAGAGTGACAGTTCATTCATGGCTCCATCTGTCTCTATCTCCAGTTTCTCTATCTGAATGCCCCTCTTGCCTGGCCTGGCCTGGAAAGCATTTGGCTGTATAAACATACAGAAATGGTACTTCCCTGCTGGACTCACCTCTGGGTTCTGAGAGAAATTAAGGACCTCTTCCAGGAGTTTTTGTCCCCAGAGTCAGCTCAACCAGTAGACAATGTAGTGGATTTCAAGCAGTGGTCTGGGTTTCAGATGTGGGATAGTTCAGCCTCTGGTGGAGATCTCTGATCTCACTGGGCCTCAGTCTTTGTGAGAACTTCATAATCAAAATGATTGAATCATTTAGCTTGGAAGAGACCTTAAAGATCATCAAGTCCAACTGCTAACCTAACACTGCCAGGTCACCACTAAACCATGGCCCCAAACACCACATCTACACACTTTTTGAAGCCCTCCAGGGCTGGTGACTCCACCACTGCCCTGGGCAGCCTGGGCCAATGCTTAACCACTCTTGCAGGAAATGAGTCGTTTCTAATACCCAACCTAAACCTCCCCTGGCACAACTTGAGGCTGTTTCCTCTTGTCCTGTAGCTTTTATCTGGCAGAAGAGACCAAGCCCCACCTTGCTCCAGCCTCCTTTCAGGGAGTTGCAGAGAGCCAGAAGGTCTCCCCTGAGATTCCTCTTCTCCAGGCTAACCCAACCTCAGTTCCCTCAGCTGCTGCTCAAGAGTTGTGCCCTAGACCCTTCACCAGCTTCATTGCCCTTCTTGGGGCATGCTTCAGCACCTCAGTGTCCTTCTTGTAGTGAGCCCAAAACTGAACTCAGGATTTGAGGTGCTAGCACTCACCATAATTATATTTTTTGTGTTGCCATGTTTACCTACCCAAACTATTCTTTGATTTCAAAAGTATAAACTCTGTTTTTAGAAGTATAATTGAATAGCTAATCAACTTTAAATGTATTAACATTTTTAGTAGCCCTTCAAAATTGTTATAAATAATATTTTCTCCTAAAATATGTGAGAAACATAGGCTTAAGAATGTCACTTGTCAGTGTTTTAGTCTGAAGGAGAGTAATGGGATTTCACCTGTCTTTTTCTGTGGACAGGAAAAGCAGTTTGGAAATATTCAGTCTTATCCTTTTACAGACCTCTAGATAGCTGGGTTGGGGTTTTGCTTCTTTAGTAGAATAGTAGTTAACTCATCTCAGTGGAAATCTCTGAGCTGTCTGACTCTTCTTGACTACAGGACTGCAGACTTTCTCTGCATTAGTAGCAGTAGCTGATTCTATCAATGTCTTGTGGTTCTTTGGGGCAGTGGGTCAGCAGCCTTCCTATGTGAGACTGAACTTCTCCTGGCTCTCACCAGATGTTTTGCCTTTAAAGGTCAGTTTAACTCTCTGACCAGAGCAGCTCCTGGCTTCCCAGAGCATGCCAACAGAGGCAGGGACTGGAATGCAGCTTGACAGCAGGAATGAAATCTCATGGATTGCTTTTTCACTTCCTTTGGTTATTCAGCCCAATCTCATGATACCCACTTTGATAACAGCTGGCAGAGTGTGTTTTAAAAGGATAATACAATGTCAGAAGAAAAAGATGATAATAATTAGAAGGTGTTGGTGTTCTGACTAGCTTAAGGCAGAATCACTGAGGGTGTAAGTAGTGTGTTTACAGACTGTTGCTTGTATTGCAGTAGCACACAGAAGTGTGGCTGTGCTAGGCATTGAAAAATATGCCTAATGAAATTCCTGTCCAAAATGCATGGTATGCACATCTGTGATGCTAAAAGCAGCCACAGAAGATTGGTCAGTGGATGGAATCAAACATGAGCAAATGTTCCTGTGTCTCCAAAGAAGAGCAAGGAAGCTGGTGAAGGGTCTAGAGCACAGGTCTGGTGAGGAGCAGCTGAGGGAACTGGGGTTGTTGAGTATGCTGCTTGCCTGTGGAGGTCCTGGTTAGGTTTTCAAGCTGACATGTGAGGCAAGATGTCCTGGTGGTTATGCTGGACCAAAACCAGAATTCATTTCTCCACTAGGTTTTCCCTATGAGGAATAGAAACTGTGATACAACTGAGGATCTTTTTCAATGTCTCTTTCATTTACTTACTGACTTTTATGACCTGTTGCCAGCTGCAGATGCTGATTGTTAACCTGGAGGGTGAGGATTCAGCAACACCTGGCACTGAGTGGTTACCTGTCTCTTTCCCTTCTTTCATGTGCTGTGGGTACCAACTTCTGGTTGCCTGTGCTTGATGCAATGCCTTGATAGCTGCTTGGAATTTCTAGCAGAGCAGAAATAGCCATAACTACTTTTCTGCCAAAATGATGCATCCCTTTTCTCTTTTTCTGAACAAGTTTGGCAGTTTCCTTTTGTGCTCACACAGTCTCTCATTCTTGGATGTCCAGAAGAAGGACAAGCTATGTTATTAATGTGTTTCCTTTCCTTCTTGGTCACTTGTATTACCATTATGTGACTTGGTTCATGATGTGCCAAAACTCCAGTGGAACTGTGTCTTCTGCTCTAGAAACTCTGGATTCTCTTTGTTTGCCATAATGGAGAAGAAAATTTCATGGACTTTTTGCTGCATTCTTGTGAAACACAGGACCTCAGCTTTCAAAGGCTAACCCAAATAGAAGATAAACAGAATATTTAATTGGAGAGCTATCTCTCTTAGACTATTTCCCCTCCATAATCTTAGGGTTAATCTGTCTAACCAGGAGCTGCAGTTTCTGTGTTTGCATCCTCTAACACCCCAAAAGTACAGCCAGGAAGTATCTGTTACCACCAGAAGTGAAGCCATCTGTAACCTTGTGAAGTATCCCATTTTATTTTAGCCTGGAAAACCAAATAGGGTATCTTTGGATGAACATCAGTTTCACAGAATGTTAGGAGTTGGAAGGGACCTCTTTTCTCTCCCCAGGTTCCCTGTGTGAATGATTTCCTCCTGCCCAGCAGCCAGTGTGAGCTGAGGAGGACTGGAGGTTCTGTGCAGTGTTTGGGGAGGGGGCTGATGACACATGTTAGATACTCTCTAGCTTCCTTGGTTCAGTGGCAGTTTGTCCAGCCCCAGTAGGTTTTGGTTTGCTTTATTTATTGGGGTTTTTTTAATTCTATTTTTTTTTTCAGCCAATGCTTCAATAAAAACATGTGAAGGAAAATATTTAGATACCTGTGTTGGTTAGAGGAAAAAACCAAAGAAGAAGAAGAAAAGAACAAGAGAAGACAAGATAAAGCACAAAGGGGTTGTTGTTTCTAGTGACCCTGGAGCAGCTTTTAAAGGATTCCTATAAGAAGATGATGATGAAACAAAGCACAAAGGGTTTGTTGTTCCTAGTGACCTAGGAGCAGCTTCTGGAGGGCTCCTATTTGTGTAAAAGTGTGATAGCCAAAAGTGCCTGTGCATCCAGGCTGAGATTGTGGACAATCCCAAATGATGGAATTCTCCTACTTGGGGGCCACTGGCAGCTCTTTCTGAACTAGAATTGTTGCAACTTCATTAAAAAATGAGTGAATATTGGGAGTTTTGGTCCTGAGGGGGACTGGGGACACATGGAGTAGCATATGGATGTGATCACCCAAAGGCTATCTTGGGATCCCAGCCACAGCTTAGCTGTGGATAACCCATGTCCCAGCAGCTGCAGCAGACACCTGCCTGTGAGAGGTTGTCTCAAGAGTGTTGGCTGCATCATTCTTCACAGGAGGTGTGCATCTGTGAGCACTGCATTCATCCATAATCCTTGGGACAATTGTTCTGTGCTCTGCAGAACATGAAAGTAAGTTCTGGTAGTTGTGATAAGCAGCATCTCAGATCCTTTTCCCTCTGCATTCTCCAAGGTCTGGCTTTTTATTCTCTACCTGCCATTATGGAGTCAGAACTGTGTGGTTATTCTTTTGTTCTGTGTGTGTGTGGGTAATAGATTGCAGGCTGAAAATGAATGTGCAGTTTATTGCTGGGATTAACTTCCATGGACTAGCAGTTTAATTCAATGTTCTCTGTGAATTGGTGTCCTTACACTTTGGGTGTTGGTGTGGCTGGAGGGAAATCCACTTAATGTCATTTGTGGAGCAACTGAGATGATTTTCATTTTGAGAAATTACCCTGAAATTAATTGTATTCATGCAATGAAAGATTTAAATATTTAATGTTTTTCTCTAATAATTAGGTTTCTTTAATTTGTGCTGCTTTTGCATTTGCTGAAACAGCAAGAAATAATTTGAAGGCCCTTCCAGGTTTTCCTAGAAGAGTGGAACAGAGGTTTGTGTCCCTAGCTTTAACTGAAATGCAGCTGGGTAGCTGCTAGTTTAATGGTCTGTTGCTCCCAGAGAGTGAAAGACATGGTGAGAAGTGTAGGAAAAA
The DNA here is from genome assembly GCA_013399015.1 of Galbula dea. NCBI lineage: Eukaryota > Metazoa > Chordata > Aves > Piciformes > Galbulidae > Galbula > Galbula dea. Next base: position 57,282 of record VWZX01011353.1, read on the forward strand.
TGGAGGTGGGGGAATGACAAGGCTGCCCTGTCTTAGTAGATCTTTGCATTTGGTACAGTTTCTTTGTAGTGCTGCAAGTTGTTGGTTTAGCCTATAATTTGTAAGAGTTTAGCATAGAAGTATTTTCTAAAGCAAAATATCCAGGTCATTCTGAGTAAATGTGCCAGGAGAAAACTGGAAAAGCATAACAGGGAATTCTGATGGGAATTAGGCTGGAGGTTGGGGTGTGGAGAGAAAGGAATTGGCAATTTTCATCTTCCTTTAAGAGCTGCAGCATTATTTCTTCAAGTCTGCTACAGCCATAGTTTAGGTGATGACTTTTCTCAGACTGTAGGGTTTGGTTTTGTCACTGTACTGTGAAGTGGGGATTGAATCTACTGTGATTTAAATCAATGACAACAGTCCCTAACTTTACTGGTGCAGTGTTAGACAAATACAAGGAGTAAAATGAAACAGAAGGAACATGGTGACTGTTGTGTTTCTGCTGCATTGGAGATACAGCCTGGGATTTCCTTACTGTGGAGATTTCCAGGCTGCAGAGTGTTTTGGTCTGGTTTTAAGGATCATCACTGTGTTCTTGAAGGCATTTCATCCTGGGCAGGTAGTGCACATGTAACTAGAATGTCAAGCTGTGCAGAAAAGCTGCAGTCTAATCATGTGTTTAACAAGAGCTATCCTTGTGATTCCAGGCTTTAGACTACAGGTTAGATGAGTGTTAGTCCCTGTGTGCAGGACAGAGCAGTGGGTTCCTGCATTAGACATTGCAGTGGAAGGCAGCAGCTGGGCTGTGCCTCCCTGAGGGTCTGCTCCTCACTCAGGGCTGGGCTGGGCACCACCCCAGGCATGGGACAGAGGTGCTTGCCTCCCAAAAACCTTACTGAGTCCTTGGCTGTGATTTAGTCTCTGAGGCCAAGTCAGCACTTCTGGGGAGGATGTTCTTGTTCTCTGATTCCTCTCCACTGTGCCTACAGGGTAAAGCAGGACTCCATGGCTGCAGAGGAATTGGAATTCATGTATTTAAACAGAGAGTGGTGTCATAGCCCCTCCCAGTTTGTTCCCAGATCTGGATATAACAGATGTTATATCCATTTTGGAAACAAATATGTCACCTTGGAAACCAATCCCAAACCCCCAGCTTTGTGGAACTGGTGGAGACTGTTGTGGTGACCAAGTAGCCTCGGGTCAGAGTTTTGTTGTACAATTAACACATGATAATTAGATAGACAGCAGTTTTAATTGAGCCAAGTCTGCATAGGGCTTACTGCACTTGGGTCAAATCAGATCAAGCATAAACTTTTTAACTGGAATATTAGAGGGGTAAGCATGTTTAGTGTGTAAGGACAAGAGCTTGATGTTTCTGTTGGATTTTGTATGGACTTACATCATGTGGGAGGCCCCACTGTCATCTGCTGACACTGTGTTGAGAGCTGTTGATCTGCAGTGGCTGGCTTGCTGAGAGTTTATGGCAAACAATATGCTACAAGTTCTTGCACTGATACTGAAGATACAGAGTTGATTTTGAATGTTATGCAATGCAGTTTGTATAACTTTTTTATTTGTTCCCCTCCTCCCAAAGCTTTGCAAATTATCAGCTGTGTAATAACCCCTGAGAGCTCTCAGCTGATATTTAACTCCAGGCCTACTGCTGGGCAGGCTCTGCAGTGGTTCTCCCTTCACACACATTCCTGACACAAATTCCATCCTCAAGCAAGCAAAGGAAAAGTAAAGCAAGCAAGCTTTAACCTGAGTGGGTTGGGCTGTCTGGGGGTACAGAATAAAGCCTGAATTAGCACAACTCCTGTCATACAGAAAGCAGGTTGCTCATACATCCTTCTATAATGGGATGAGTATCCTGTGTGCTAGTCTGACTGGAGAGAAGTTTTAATCCACACAGACAATTTACCAGCTCCTCTGAAGCCATGAGAGCTTTGAGTGATCAATATTTAAGGATGTTGAAAACCTCAGGAGAAAGCAGTGCATAAAAAGAGATCTATTACTGCATGGCAGTAAATGACAATGGTCTGAGGGTAGTGAGCAGAGTGTAACCATGACTGTGTGAAAATGGTGATAAGCTTTGGAAATACTTATTCCATGTGTATGTGTTTTTGTTCAGAGAAAAATAGAGGGCTGTAGGGATGGTATATAGGTAATCAGAGATGGATTTTGCTGGTAGTACAAAATTTTAATGGAAGTGAAAACCAGACAGTGATTTTGACAGGCAATAATGTGTTAGTTGTTTTACACTGGCAGCTCAGTTGGTCTGAACTAATACTATAATAGCAATATGATATCATCATCTGCTATAATATAAGAAAACAATGCCATAAAATAATAATTAACAGTATTACTGAATCATATGTAATAACTAATGCTGTGAATTTACTTGTGGCATATCTGCTGCAGTCTGGCAAAAGATAAAGCACTGAGAAGCTTTTGAGTTGGGAGGGTTGTTCTTTTAGGAGAATGGACAGGCCCCTCTTCAGCCCCCTGCTGATGTTCTTTGCTCTGCCCCATGGAGGTACTTTTCCCTGAGGCAGTGATGTGCACACATGGAGAGCTGTGTTGGTATGGATGTGTAACTGATGGGACCTTTCCTTTTGTAGCTGAATACTGCTGCTGCTAAGTCTGTAAGGTGGGCTTTGATCTTGGGATCATCTGTCCTGCAGATTTCTTCCTGAAGCTGCAGTCTTGCCAATGCTTGTTCTCATGAATGGTCTTGTGAAATTCTAAAGAATGGGGTGGAGTGGATGTGGAAGCCTCATTTTGACTAACTTCCCTATATTTAGCCTTAGCAGAGTCAGACCTATCCCAACTAAAGTGCAGAGAAACTGTGGAAGACTCTCTTTCTGAGACCAGAGCCAGGCTGTGGTCTTTCTAGTTCAAGTTAAGAATGAGATTGTGCTCACCAAGGTGTGTAAAGGTCCACAAGAAGAATCCAGGAGTCTCAGAAGCTGTGCAATTCAGCCAACTCCCAAAGGGCTGTCCACAGCAACCTTAGAGTGAATGCAGTCCTGGGCTGGCAAATCAGGCCTAAAAGGCAAGAATTAGCTGCCCCCACTTGCTTGTAGGTAGCTACTTAGAATCACAGAGTCATTAAGATGGGAAAAGACCTCCAAGATCCTGAGTCCAACTGTTAACCTAACATTGCCAGGTCAGCACTGAACTCTGTCCCTCAGCACCACATCTAGATGTTGGTTTTGAACCCTTCTAGGGATGGTGACTGGTGACTTTGCAGAGGGTAAATGCTTGACTTGGCAAGTGGTAAATGCCTGCTGGATTTGCTTGTGGGGAGGCCACATCTTCTCCCTTGTGGTCCCTGGAAGAATCTGAACTCCAGCAGTGTTTCCTCTGGGAATTTCTGACACTTTGCAGGAATTCTTAATACATTTAATTCTGCCTTGATGAGAGAAAGAGCAATCATATGGCCCTGTATGTGTTTGGTTTTTTTCCTGATGACCAAAGTGATTTCTTTGTCTTCTTGTAAGCAGTGTTTAGAGGAGGCATTCCCTCCTTTGATCAAGAATTTGGCACAATTTATCTCTCACATCATCCAAAACTAAACAGAGAGAGAGGGACACTTTAAAGTGAGAGACTCTGCAGAATGAACCTAGACTGGAGTAAGGAAAAAGTTAGGTGTTCTACCAGAAACATGTAGCACCAGGATTCTTTTAATAAAGGTTCTCCACTGGCTGGCTGCCTGTGACTTTTTAAATACATTGTCAGTAAATTAACAGGTCAGACAGGTTCTGCCTGAAAAGAATATACAGCTCAAGAATCCTTTTATTTTTAATTAGTGCAGTGGATGAAAGCAAGGTGTGGTCCTGGGCCCAGCACAGAGTCAGAAGCTGGCTAGCTTCTGTGCCTTCAGGGAAATCTCATCCTCCTGCCTTGACTTCTCCTGCTGCCACATAGGTGTGATACTTGCCTCAGGAGGAGACTGAGCCTATTCCTGTTTGCAGGGTTCCTTGGAGACTGAAAATCTATGCACATATTATTTCTAAGCTATTGTCTGTATTAAATGTTAGAAACTTAACCTTTTTAATAAATGTTTTGAAATGAAAAGACCTGATTACCTGCCTTCAGTTTAGCTTAGTTGCATTTCTTCTCTGTGGAAAGTAACTGGAAAATGCCCTCCTAGAACTAAGAACTGATTATAAGACTTCTGCTCTAGACTCTTCACAAGGACAGCAAAGCCTAGGGGAAGGGTCCAGAGCACAATTCCTGTGAGGTGAAGCTGGGGTTGTTTAGCCTGGAGAAAAGGAGGCTCAAGGAAGACCTCCTCAGTCTCTACAGCTCCCTGAAGGCAGGTTGGGGTAGGGTGAGGGTTGGTCTCTTCTCCCAAGGAACTAGCAATAGTACAAGGAGAAACAGCCTCCACTGTGGCAGAGGAGGTTTAAGTTGGCTATCAGGGATGATTTCTTACCTGCAAGAGTGGTTAGGCATTGGCCCAGGCTGCCCAGGGCAGTGGTGGAGTCACCATCCCTGGAAGGGTTCAAAAAGTGTGTAGATGTGGTGCTTGGGGCCATGGTTTAGTGGTGACCTGGCAGTGTTAGGTTAACTGTTGGACTGGATGATCTGAGGTCTTTTCCAACCTTAGTGTTTCTGTGATTCTAGAAATATTTCCACATGATAATTTCTTCTATTTTATGTTATGAGTGTCTGAATATCTGACTTCAGAGAAAGCTAAAGATAGCAAATTTGTTCTGAGGCAGAAGATTGAGTGCACTGGATGAAGTGTGACACCCTTAAAATGTACTTTTACAGTATTTATCCATCTGTACTCTTAAAACTTTGTGTTCTGCCAACCCCAAATATTTTAGCACTTCAGGGTTGGCCTTCAAAGTTGTTCAATTAAAAATTTTCACTGCTTTCTAGCTTTGAGCTTTTGAACTCAGTCTGAGGCATATTTTTACAGGATTCTTTATCTGTTAGAATTAAAAGCTTAAATAGTAAAAATAAATTGTGTGCAATTTCTTCAGATGGCCTCAGGGAGAAATAGGGCTTGAAGAAAAACATCACTATTGCAAAACTGGGCAGAATGATGGAGTTGCAACATAAAGAACCTAGGGAGGAAAAAGGGGTAAGGTCACTGCTAGGTTCTAGCTTTGCTGTAGTGGAGTCTCCTTGTTGCACTTCCTTTAGACATGATCTCTTCTCACTTTTGGAAATAAGAAACTGAAATCCTGTTTTGAGGACACCTCAGGGTGTTCTCCTCTGCTACACTTGATTTTTCCATAGACATCTCTCTGAAAGGCTTGGGAATCTTCCTCAGAGCCAGTGCTGTTTTGCTAAGGGTCTGTGTTTGTTTGTTTATTTTTGATTAAGCCAGTAGCTCCCATGGGGAAATGCATTTCACATCAGTTCTATGTTGTTAAACTGAGGCAATGATGCCTGTTTTTTAGGAGTCATCATAGATGCACATGTATATACAAATGTATAGCTGAAATTCATTGCACTGAGGATTTTTATGGAGTTTTTTAGTGATTAGATGCATTGTAAGAACCTAATCTCAATTAATTCTGTATTCAATAGACTTCAGCAGCCTGAGAGGTGTTTTTTTTTCCCCCATGGTAAAGGTCTAGAGTAAGGTGTTGTGGCTTTTAACCTCTTCTTTTTCTTTATAAAGCTGTTTTCTTGTAACTTCACTCAGAATGAGTTAGATAGTTCTGAAAATAAGTTAAGAAACAATAAGGAGAAAAAAAAAACCAAGAGGAGCTGCTTGGAATGGGTATCTCCAGCCTTAGCTTCTCCAGGGTGAGACCTGAGGGGGTGAGGGGGAAGAGTGGAGCAAGGTGAGTGGTCTGAGCAGAGGGAGAGATCTGGAAGACAGGAAGGGATGCTGCAGGGAATGTGGGAGTTGGAACTGCTTGGGCAAGAGTTTGGGACAAGTAGGTACTGGTTTGAGGGGATGGGAAATGAGTGTGGGAGTCTGAGGCTCAGCTACATGAGGGGAGTGAGGCTGGAGTCAGAGAGGGCTGTGGGATGAGTTGGGACAAGGGAGAAGGGGCTTTGTGACTGTCTGGTAGATGCAAGTTCAGCCTCACTGCTGGCTCCTTGAGTTTTGTGGAGTAGTGGGGACAGGGCTGGGGCTTTTCTTTTTAACTTGCCCTCTTAGGAAAATCATATATACATATGTGCATTTATATATATCTATTGCTGTAGCTCATAGAGTTCTTAACAAGAAATTTGCAGCTGGTGATTAAATTCAGCTTCTGTGTTAAAAATGCATGGTACAGACTTACTGGCTGAGAGGGACAGTACCTACTGAAAGAATTCTTTGGTATTTGGCTGCCTTTTTCCCACATTGATTAGTGTGGAGCCTAAACTTTTGTTTTCTGCCCATTATTTGAACAAAGCTCCCCAGGCAGGATCATTCCATTCCTTGGAGGTTTTTGTATGACACTTATCACTGCAGTGCCACAAAGCTTCAGAGGCCTCTAAGTCATCTTTATGCCACCTCTTTGCTATGATTCAATTCAATCCTTCTTCAGGACCAGAGCCAGTAAATCTTTCTTTACACAAAATAAGGTGTGGGAATATACTCTGCAAAGCAATCAAACATGATTATGCAGTACAACTCTGCAAGGGTTGCACATCAGGGTTACCCCCAAACCCCTCTTTCTCTGGCATTTCTTTAATTAGTGAATGTTTGACTTTGACAATCATTGTGATGCTCTTTCAGTGTATGTTAAAAACCATAGGTAACATCTCATCCTGAAAACAGCTTCTGAAGACATGTGATGGAAAGAGTAGAACATCTCCAGCTCAGGATTTTTGGCTTTTTTGATTTATTATGTTTCATAACCTTTCTGCTCCTTCTTCTTTTAAACCAAAAGCAAAGCAAAGCAGCTCAGCTCAAGGCAGCCAGACTTCATTCTGGTCTGTGCCTGTAGCTCACAGAGCAGTTCAGTCAGAACTGCTCACACATGTTGGAGCTGCTGCTAGAGTGATTACCAACAGTGACATCAACTCAGGTATGCTGTGAGTATTAAGGCTGCAAACAGAACCTTTGATTCTGAGGATACAGTATTGTGCTCTTGTGCAGGGTTTACATGCTTGTTGGTGCATGTTGGGACTCTCTCTCTTCATTTGTCATCATCTCAATAAATCCCCAGTGCAGACCAATGGTAGGACTCCTTATTGCATTGTCCTCACCCAGCCTGGCAGTCATTTGCATATGACAGTAATTTCTCTAACTTCTGGAAGTAATAAGCCCAGAATTTTTGGCAATAATGTGACTTCTGTAATCAGGCTTTTGCCCTGCCATTGCCCTCCCCAAAAAACTGTACTGGTGGATGACTGAAACTGGAGTTTGTCTTGAAACCAGAGGACCCATGCTTAAATGGGGTTCTCTGTCCTGTCTCCTAAGAAATGCTTCAAGAAAAGACTCCTGTTCCTCTCCCAAATGTAAAAATCACTTTTAGTAGTTCTCTTGCTATTAAGTATGGCTAAGTAAGAGTCACATTCTTAAGTTGGTTGGGCAATACTGGCAATCCTAAACCTGGAGCTGATAGAGAGAAGGTAAGAATTGTCTCTAGACAAATATTTTATATAGTAAATGATTTTGCATCTTGTACCTGCATTGGGTGGTGTCATACTGACAGGATGCTTCTGCTGAGAGAAGAGATAGAAAAAGTTTAGCCTTCTTGTAAAACTGAGTAATTCTCTACTGCCTGCTTTCACAAAGGGATTGCATTGTTTTCATTTCTAGTCATGTCCCAAAATGGAATTTGATACAGCAAGTGGGAGCCATAACTTTATGTTGTGGGTGGAAGGCAAAAGTAAAAAGCTAGAGTCTTCCTCATCCTGCCAAGTCCTAGGTCTGTGAAAGGGCAGAGTGCAGGAAATTCTGTGCAGTGGATATCTGGATGCTTTAATTCCAGCTCCACACCAGAGGATGGTCATTACCAAAGCCTGAATGAATACTTTCGTGTTCTTAGATGTTGCTGATAAGGTTTGCAGTGTAGCAGTGTCAGTGGTATTAGGATCCTTCTGTAGGGTTTGTGTGATGGAGTTGGAGGGGGGAAGGAGGAAGGAATCTTTTTGTTGCTGTGGAGATGAATCTTCCAAAAAATTATGCTAACTGCAAATGTTTTGTGGGGTTTTTTACAGCCAGTTTTTCCTTCAGTTTCTGAATGTAGGCCTGAGAGAGATGGATATTCACCTTGTATAAATACCATTAGCAGTAAGATAATATTTTCCTTCCAGATGGATACTGTTGTCTCTGTGCTATCCATCCATTGCTTTATGGAAAATAAGGGGACCACTGGGACCACTCCTAAGCACCACAACCTTCCAGCATGCTGTGGGTGTTTATAGTCTCCTGATTTACAGGCCACCTGTGGAAAATGTGGAGGCAAAAAAGCCATGAACCACACAATTATTTCATTGTCAGGCACAGTGATGACCCTTTCACCTGTGAGATACCCTCATGATGTTAATAAATTCATGTTCTGGGTCTCTGAAAGAAAATGTTTGTTTCAGAAATTAGTCACCTTTCCTATGTGTTTCTATTCAGAAGAGGAATGATAACATTCAAAGATAACTTCTCCAGCCAGGTGAGATTCAAGTTTACATAAAGGATGCTTTGTATGTGTCCATCTAAAGCATTATCAGCATGCATTATGGCCATTGAGATAGATTTAGGCAGCATTTTAAAAGCAAATGGGATTTATGCAACTTCTCACTATGTTTTTGGAGGCTAGTGTATTCTCTTTGCAGGCTAGAGATCCTCCTGACCACTGCTCCCTAGGAAAAGCAGGTTAGTGCCAGCTGTGCAGAGAGGGGAGGTGGTGTGAAATACATGCAAATATCATTCCCCAGTATTTTGATTTTTTTTTTGTCAGGAGGCTAGAATTCAGTAGCAGTTAGTGTCCTTTTTAATGTAAAATGTGGGGGGAAAGGTTTAAAGCTTGCTTCCATTTTTGGAGGTGACAAAAAGCAAAAGCACTCTAGTAAAGCTGGCACTGTCTTCACTGAACAAAATGTTTTAATGGAGAGTTTGCAAGCAGTCTTTGAGGTGTGATTCTAAGGCTAAGTATGGCCTTCCTGGAAGGAAAAACATCTTCCATTGTGCACCTGTAGGATTGGAAATGGTAACTTTGACCCTTTGGAAAAAGTAGGGTTTCAGCTTCCTACTGATGTCATAGAATCATTGTGGTTGGAAAAGACCTGTGAGACCTCTGAGTCCAACCACCCACCCACCACTCCCATGCTCACCACTAAAGCATGGCCCCAAGCACCACATCTCCATGCTTTTTGAACACTTCCAGGGATGGTAACTCTACCAGCTCCCTGGGCAGCCTGGGCCCATGCCTGGTAACCCTCTTGGTGAAGTACTGTCAGTATTTGTCCAGGCTTGAGTGCATGAACTGTTGAAGGTGATGTTTGTGTTTTGGAACAGGGAGGGCTGACTCATTTTGAAAGGTTTTCCATTATAAAGGAGTTGATGGGGATGTTAATTCTTTACTTCTGAGACCTGGAAAGTTGTACTTACAGACAGCAAGGACATTCTCTGTAGTACCTGGGGGATTTAACAACATTTTTAACATTCCCCTGGTTTGTTACAGAACACTACGTGCATGTATGTGTGTATGCATAGATCACATACAGTCAAAACATTCTTTCTTGTATTACTACTTCAAACAATGCAAGGGCAACACTTTGATAGCTGAATGTGCTGGTTCTTTTTCTAGTTTTCTTCTTGATCCAGAGGAAAATAAATCCATCAGCATCTGAAGCAGAGGATTTTATGAGCAGTGCCATTTGGGAGAAGTGGGTCTGCAGTTTGGGTGGGGTTGTTTTTGGTGTGGTAAAATAATTGAGTGAGTTCAAATACTTTCTAAAGAGTAGAGAACAAGACCCTCAGCTGGAAAAGAATAATCTTAGAACTTGAATGGCATTTCATTTTAATTTAATGAAGTAGTAGGTTGCAAGTTCTCTAATTGGGTTTGGTAATAAGTACTTATTAACATTTTCATCCTAGCCTTTAGGATAAGTAATTACTTTAATCTTTAAAAGCCCAAATTAATTTGTTTTGTAACAAAGGTCCTAATTGATTTTACTTCATGGTTCTTAGCCAGAGAGTGTTGGGATTCCTAGTTTTATCTCATGTAGAAGGTTGTTACCTGTGTTGCCTGCAACAGTCTTTGTGCAGGCAAGGTCAACTCCATGCAATTAAGCAGGTTTACAGGCATTGCCATCTCAGTTGAATTGGCCCTGGGAGTATATCTTATGTCTGGCCAAGCTGGCTAGGGAGGGCAAATCTTTTCAAAGACTGGAGCAACCTTAGATCTCTTTGCTTTATTTCTAAGCCCTGTCATTAGTGGTTTCTTGAAACTGGATTTGCTTCTTCCCAAAGCTGAGGGATATGCACAGTAATTTTGCAATCTAACCTCTAAACGTGGTCTGGCTCCTAACTTTTAAAGTCAAAAGTGCCTTAGATGCCTAAGCATCAAGCACACTTAGAATTGGCTTTTGCTTTTTCTTTAAGACACTCTTTTCTTTTTTTTCCTCTCTTTTTTTCCTTCTCATTTCTCATATTGGAAAAATATGGAGTGTTTTCTTTGCCCTGTTAACACAATATTAGGGCATGGCAAAGTTAACACTTCACTGTTTGCATCTGGAGGCTCTGATGGTGTTTGAGACTGCAGTTCAAGATAAATTATGTTTGTGATTATCATCAACCCTTCAGAAATGTAAATTAGTATGCAAATGACAGGAAAGATTATCAAGATTTTAATTAACAAACAACAGTTTTTCAACCTAGATAAACCAGATGGATCTGTTTATGTATTCTAGCTGTGTTTTTAAAGTGGGTTTAGCCCAGCTTAGGAGAATAAAACCACCAGCAAGTTAGGAATTGCAAGGTGCTATTGAGAAATGACAAGTGTTCTTGGTAAACCTGATCTCCATAGCCTGCTCTTCAGTTTGAGTAAGCAGTCAGAGAAGGAGGTCAAGAGAAATGGAGTGCTGCTGAACACTTTTCTCATTTCTGTTTTGCCTTGTAGGACTTGGAAGTGATCTCCTGGTTCAGAAGTACTGCCTGAGGCAGGGGCAAACATGGGAGAACAGAGTAAGGAAAGGTGGGGGGAGGATGGTGGTGAAGAGGCTGAGGACAGCAGAAAAAAAGGCAGAAAGGAGTGAATCCTGCATGGCAGCTTGCTTGGAAATGTTTGTTCTTAAGCAAGTCTATGTATGTTTATGTGCTGTAAAAACTACAGAAACTCTTATTATCAAATCTGTATGTCATCTGCACATGGCATATGAAGGAATTGCCATTTATACTCCAATTGGAGTATAGGTGCTTGAGGCCACAGCACTGGTTGCCTTACCATGCTTTTGTAAGTACCACTGTATGCTCCAAGAGGGAGAGTTCTGCTGTTTTCTTACTGTGGTAATTCATAGAATGACTTAGGTTGGAAAGGACCTTTTAAGGTCATCTAGTCCAAGTCCCCTGCAGTGACTGTAGAAGAGCAGCACGGAAATCTTGTCAATTTTCACCTCTGTGCAGGGATGAGTTGTCAAAATAGCCTCTTGGTTTTGACAGTGGTGATGTACCTTCCCTTTAGAACTGCCTTTTTGGCCTTGTTTGCTTTCCTTGCCTCAGAACACTCCTGTGATACGACAGTCCTGTGTCTTTTGCTGGATCAGAAGATCACTAAAAGGTTGAAGTAGGTCATCTTCTGTGTGGGCTAATTAGAATCTAATAGACTATTAGACTCCTAGACCACTGTTACTGTAGTGGAGGGCGATTCAGACAGCTGTGGATGTGGAGTTACCTCTAGGGGATGCTGTTGTATTAGGAGTGCCAGTGTTTTAAGCATTTTCTCCATCGCTATGGGTGTTTCTCTGCCTTGCAGGAGTAGAGCGTGTGTCCTACAGGGCAGGAGCCCTCTAGGCTGTCCTACAGGAAGCACTCTAGCTCAGGTCAGGCAGAGATACTACAGCATGGAACTGTCTTGGCAACTATCAATATGGAGAAGAGCAGAATGAACTAACAAAGGTCCAAGGGTGATGTCAAGAGCTTGTTTTCCTGTGTACATCCAGCCTGCTGGTGCATTATTGATTCCTGATTGCAGTTCAGTGGCAGATATCTCAGACTGGTGAAGTGTTTGATGTGCAGCAGGTTGAATTAAGCTGTTGGGAATTCTTTGCTGTCGGGAGCAGAGTACTTCACAGTACCTGTCAGTATTTAAGGTTGATGTCTGCTTGAATTGGTTGAGCTGTTAAGCTTTGTTTCAAAGAAAGGCTTTCAAATGCTTTGAGATGCATTTACATTGGTAATTTCCCCCTGGTCTTTAACTAGGCATTGCCTTATTTTCAGTATAGATATTTTAATTTGGATATTCACAAAGCTCCCAACATTTGGTGCCAGTTTATTATTTACCATGAAGCATCTCAGTTGTTCATTGGGCAAGATTTGCCACATGTTAATCAGAAGTGTACAATGGACTGCTGAAAGCCGTTGGCAGAACAGTGATCATTGCTGCCTGAAAACCTGTAGACCAGTGACTACTGGTCCAATAAAGACTTCTTTATTAGTGTCTGGACAGCTGCACTTCATCACCTGCACTGTCCACAAAAACTGAAGTATTTTCACAGAATGGTTTGGGTTGGAAGGGACCAACCCCCTGCAGTCAGTGGGGACATCTGCAACTAGATCAGGTTGCTTACAGCCCCAAACAACCTGATCTGGAATGGTTCAGTTTACATTGGAAGAATGAAATACTTTTATCTTTCCCAAGCATCCATGAGCTGTGTTGTATTAATGCCAGTTCAGGGCTGCTCTCTGTATTAAAAACTGTACATATCAGAAATATTTTCCCCAAAGCTTTAGCATACTTACAGGTGAAGCTTGCATTGCATGCTAAAGAAACATGCCTCTTTAAGTCTTAAAGATTAATAAGACACTTCTAATTAGAAGAGTACCCTCGTTGCATAGAAATTATCAATAAGAGGCTGCTTGACCTTCATCTTCCCAGCAATGCAGAATTCTTTTCAGGTGATTTTCCTGCTGTATTGAATGCAGTGCTGTTGGTGAGTGTTCTCCTCTAGTTGAAACACATATACAGGTGATGCACAGGACTACTCCTTGTATCTGAAGTGAGGAGAAACCTTGTTTGGATTCTAGGGGGATCTTCCTTGGAGATAAATCTCTTATTCCTGATTGTCAGGAGAAACTTTAAAGTGAATTACCTAGTCTAATTCAAGCCTTTGCTTTTCAAAAGGCCTTGGCAAAATGTCACCCCCCGAGTTGCCTCTCTAATGTAATATCTTCCACTTCTCTAACAGAGGGAAGAAGTTCTTAAGGTGGAAATGAACGTTTGTTACTGGTTCTTCCTGACAGACTGCTCTTGTGTGTGCTATGAAAATTTTCCATCCCAGAAAGGCAGGGATGGGTTGTGCTCTAAGCCAAGGAGGGCAGAGGGAGGATTAGGATTCCATCAGAATTTTTTGGGTTGTCTTAGATCAAACTTCCCCAGTATTTATTTCTCTTCTGTCAGGTGCTGATCAGCCACAGGAAATGCAAACTGATGTGCATTAAGTTAGCACATGCTTACACCCAGACAGATGTTCTGCCCTCCTAGGATGAGTCATACACATCTGTATGAGCAGCTAGAGTCTTTGTGCTTGAGATTGTGGCTGCAGAAGGGTACACCACATCCTGAGATGAGAGCAACTGTTCTATCTCCATCACTGGTGTCGCCTCAACTGGAGCTTTTGAAGCTGCTAAAAATCCAGAACGTTTAACTGCTGGTAGACCTTTAAGAAAATCAGGTGGGATAGTGTACTGAATGAACTGCAGCTGTGTGAGTACATGGTGCCTGCCTATGTGCATACAGGTGTACCCACTGTACCTCATTTATTTGAGTTTAATTTTCTTTATCATAGCAGAGCTGCTGTTCTGTTCCGTTACTGTAAAACACCATTCTTTTTCACTGCAGCAGTGATATGCCTGAGGCCATGCTAGGAAATTAAGTAAACGTTTAAGAGAAAGATTAATTTTAAACAGATGGATTTAGCTCAGTTCTCCTGCTGAGCAGCCCGACCAAAAAAGTTGCTCTCAGGCAGCTCCTGCCCTGTGCCCTGAAGAGCCCCCTCTGCTCCCGGGGCTGCCCCTGCCTCCCCGTTTCTCCTCCTCTGCCCGGGCAGTGCCGTGCTGCTATCCTCTGCCCCAGCTCCCCGGACACCTCTCTCAGGCCTATGCCCCTCTGCCCGGTTCCCTCGGTCCCAGGCCTCTGTGCCTGGGCTCCTCTCTGCCCAGTTCCGGCAGTGCCAGCTCTCTGCCTGGACTCCCCTCGGCCCCAGGCCTCTCTGTGCCCAATCCCTCCCCCAGCCGCGGGTGCACGGGAGGCTGATGCTGTGCAGCAATCATCCCTGGCAGCAAGGGAGCGCGGCACTAACGAGGCATGCGCGGCTCCCTCCTCCCCGCCCCGCCGGGCAGCGGCTGACAGCGGAGCCATCGCAGGCACAGCACAGCCGGTATGTCAGCGCGGGGAGCTCGCAGCGGGCTGTGAGCGCCGGCAGCGCCTCTTTGTCCCAGGAAACTTCCCTCCTGCCTGTTTGCTTTTTTTCCCTCCGTGTTTTTTTTTTTGCCTTTTGTTTTTTTTTTTTTAATTGAGAAAAGACTTGAAAAGTTCTTAAGACAGTTTTCTTTGGACTGAAGGACGCAGTAAACTTTAGTTTTCCGAAGTTTGGAAGGCAGAGTGTGTATTGTAGGTCCTCCAGCTCTCGCTCTGTGTTGGTGAGCCGAAGGCTGGGCCTTGTGCTGGTAAAGTTGGGAAGCTAGAGAGCCCTCGGCAACCTCTGCCCGGCCTCCTCCTCCTGTGCCTCCTTGGACCCGGGCGAACGCAGGCGAGCGGGTCTCTTCTGCTAGCCCGATAAATGCTATTTATGAAGATGGACCTGTTGAACTACCAGTACTTGGACAAGATGAACAACAATATCGGCATTCTGTGCTACGAAGGTAATGGTTTCCTTTCCCCGAGCGCCTTTTGTGGGGTGGATTCCGTTCGTGAGCATGAATCTTTCCTCTGGAGAGGAAATCTGTCCGGTCGGTGGTGGAGACGCAGTGCGTGGTGTTAAAAGCTTTGTTGGAGGGGAGGAATTATTTTCTTTCAGTTGAAGTTCTGTGTTCTTTTTTTCCACAAAGAGTATGTGTAGTGTTAAGTTTATTTTTTATTTCAAGATAACGTAGTGTAAA
Organism: Galbula dea; assembly: GCA_013399015.1. Taxonomy (NCBI): domain Eukaryota; kingdom Metazoa; phylum Chordata; class Aves; order Piciformes; family Galbulidae; genus Galbula; species Galbula dea. The sequence goes on from VWZX01011353.1 coordinate 72,487, forward strand.
GGGCCGTGTTGGTTTTGTGGCGGGTCGAGTTTTTGTTCCTCATGTCTGCGGCTGTAGAAGAAGCTGTGGGTGGGTGTGAGGGTTAAGGGCGCATCTGCCCTGGCAGCTCGGCCTGGCAGAGACCCGCCCGCAGGCGTCGGGGCTGGCGACCTCCCTCTGCGCCGTGGGGGCCCGTTGCCCGTCTATGGCTACCCCTCAGACCCCCTGCCCCCGGCTGGACCATGGCCACACCTCATAGCCCCAGCCCCTGCCCCTGGCCGGGCTGTAGCCACCCCTCACTCCTCTTGCCTCCTGCCTCTGGCCAGGCCACGGCGACCCCTCACAGCCCCCGGCCAGGCCACGGTCACCCCTCCGCCGCCCCCCACACCCCTTTCCCTGCCCGGGAGCCGCCCCCCGCTCCCGGCCCCCGGGAAACAGTTACACAACGCGCTGTAAAACGAAGGATTTTCCTCTTTGCTGGGTCTGAGTTTCAGTTCTGTCGCGTTCAGCCAACACAGGCTGGCGTTTGCTCTCCATGCTTCCAGCAGGAGCAGTCCCGGCCTGGGGCTGCCCGAGGTACCAGGGCACAGTCGTTCTCTTAACCCCGAGGAGTTTATCTACGTGCAGCTCGCAGAAGTGGTTATGGCCTGTCCGGGGCTGGAAAGAGGCACCACTGAGCTAGCTCAGCTGCTGGCAGTGGAGCTCTGTGTGTTGCAGCCACACACAGGCCTCAGAGAGGTCTTTCTTTAGATTCAGCAGGAAAATTTTCCATGTTCATTCGGAAAATAAAGTTGCTGTAGTTGTAAGGGGAGAAGCAGTAAGGAGGATGCCTAGGGCTTGGAGCTACGTATTCAGACTCCTCACAAAAAGGCCAGCCCAGGAGACAGGGAGATGAATCTTACTTAGGAAAAGAACATCTTTTTGTCACTGAACCAGCACAGCTACACTTGTACCCTCTGGGAAGTGGAGGAGCTCCCTGTAGAACTGTTAATATTTGTGTCATTTTTTTTCTTCCTTCTTTCTTTTTCCTGCACAAATATGTATTTATTTGCTTGAATAAAGCTTTCCTACAGCAGACTGAGCCTTCCCATCAGCACTGTATGGAATACTCCAGAGCAGTGATTCAGTAGAGTTGAATCTTCAAGTTCTTTCTTACCCCTGCTGTCTGTGTTACAGCAAGAAAATTAGTTTAAAAAAAGAGGGGGAAAAAAAAACCCAAAAAAAACAAAAAAAGGGGGAAGACAGCTTGCAGGATGACTTCATTCTTCCACTGTCTGTAGTGACCAGTGCTTTCTTTGGGAGAAATTAACAACTTCTGATGAAGACCATGAAGTTTTGCATAAAATTCCACTTCCAGGGTACATGTTCCTGAGCCCTTTGTTGACTAAGGCAGAAAAACTGTAGGTTTGGCTGCTTAGTTCAATTCATTATGATTGTGCTTAATCTTTCCAGCCTCTTCCCCCCCCAGATAATTGTTATTTGACCAGATTTTAGCATTAGTAGTTCAAAAACAAGAGAGCAGCTTAAGGATCAGACTCTACTGAAGCAGCCTTTGTTTAGTTTAAACATCTGTTGCTATTTTCCTTATTCTGGAAGTGAACATTTTTAACACTAAAATAAACACATGCAAAATGAAGAAAAGAAAAGCAAAACTTCAGTGGTGTTTATAGGGAGGTGTTTATATCCCAGTGGTTTAAAAAGTATAAACACTGGCAACATCTGCACCAAACTGGAAGGGTGTTTGAGAGATGCCTACAGATCTTCCCTGCCCCTGCCTAGGTATTTATTTTGTAAGTGGGTTGTGTCAGCAGTGATAGATCTTGTCTTTTCAGAGACACTGCTGTGGTAGTAGCTGTATGGACAGCAAAGTGCCCTTTCAAACTCAATTAATTAGGATTTATTGAAGGTCATACTTGAACTGCTATGAATAGATGCCTTCCTGAAAAGTACTTTTGCAGCTGTAGGATAAGATACAAATACATTGCACGATGTGAAAATAGGTTTGACACTTTAGAGGGAAGAATTATGGACCTGTGTGCCAGAGGAAAGAAATGAAGCTGGTTCCTTATTCCTTTGGATTCTCTCTTGGAACACTTTCCTTTGCTTGCTGAGATAACCAGGATGCTGCTGAAATCTGTCATTATCTTTTTATGAGCTTTACAAGTGCTTTTAATCTTTCACCTCTGGCACAAGCCACTGGAACTATGTGCTACTTAGTTGTAGTTGCAGCTTATGGATAAGGGATGTATTGGTCATAGGAAATAGGAAAAGTTCTTCCATGCTGTGCTTTTGGCAGCCCTTTAGTTCAGTGTGGAACAGAGGAATGGAATTTACATCCTTGCTTTTCTTGACCAGCAAGAGTAACAGATACCCATTTGTTAACTGTTAATGCCAGCACTTGGTTCGTTGTCCTTGGCTGGTAGGTGCAGGAAACCTCAGCTATGTCTTAATCTCCTTCTGTTCCTCAGTAGTATCATCCATGATCATGCTCCATTGAGTATGGGAACATTTATTGGCAGAGTGCTGTCCTGTTCCTAAAACACTTCTGATCTGGACTTACTCTGTGGAGGTCTGGTGGAGGAGAGCAGAATGGTGACTTATACCCAGGGGACCTGCTTTCTGGGCAGAAAAGTGTCCTTCTGCTGGGGTTGGGGGAAATGAAGTTCTGTCATTAACCCTGAGGAGGTAATGATGTCTTAAACATCATGGAGTTGGAGTCTCCATCTTTGAAGATACTGAAAACTCAGCTGAAGGTGTCCCTGAGCCACCTGCTCTAGTTGAGCCTGGCTTTGAGCATGAGGCTTGGACTGGGTGATCTCCAGAGGTGGTTCTGTAGCATGATGGAAAGCTCTGCATGCTCAACCACAGCCAGTAAAAGGATTATAACCAGAGGAAGGTTTTGAAGGTGGATCCATAACTTTGAACCACAGAGTAGAGCCATTCTTTTCCTCAGAATTCTTTGTTTTCTACTGATAACTTGTGTTCTTGGAGTGTTTTCTTAATATCATTACTAGCTTTGAGCTCCTTGTTGTACCCCATGATAATCTCAACTCTGATGCTTTTGGAGGGAAATCTTAAGTTTAACAACACAGTGGGGTTTTTAACAAGTTGCCTTAAAAGAACCTCAAAATATTTGAGTTTTGTCTCCCTTGCTGATGAAAGAAAATTGTTAAATCATTCCAATGACAGTGTTAGGTCTCCACCAATGGGAAAGTGACAGTTCTCTCACCACTGATCAACCATTTTAAGCAATTTATGTGGTGCAACAAGAAAGAAAAGAAGAAATAATTAGAGAATTGTTGACTCAGCATCTGGATGCTGATTTTTAGCAGGCATACATCTGATATCCTCCTACCAAACATTTGCTGCCAGTTACCCACAATGGCCAGTTTAATGAGTAGTGCTTTCATATCATTGTTTTCTTCTTAATGAGCTGAGAGACATCAGAAGACTCTTGGGAGGCTGTTGTCCTCCTTGAGGTGCAAAGGCCATGAAGCAGAACCATTGTCCCCCAGTCTGGCATTCCCAGTGCTTCAGATCAAATGACAAGCACTTGATCCAGGCATGTAGGTAGAACATCTGCATCTTGTTTTGCAATGGAAACTCACTTAACTTGAGCTGAATATTCCTCCTTGTGTGTGAGGTAATGGCAGGAGGGCTCAGAGTTAAACAAATCACAGGTGATCTGGCCCTTGGACTAGTGCAGGGGCAGCCTGGAGAGTTTTGGCTCCTCGTTTCCCATGGAATATGTATGAGAAGGTGCAGTCTCCAAATAGATGTGTTTCCTTTGGTTGTTTAGCTGAGGGAGTGGACAGCTGGTTGTGTGTTGGAAGGCAGATTTCTCTCTTCCTCTCTCTCCTGTGTTCGAATGCTTTGTGTTATTGCTGCATTCTCAGGGCTTGAACTGCTGTGCTGGGAAAGATATAAAGAAATGCAATAAGATGCTAAGAAATCCCCCAGGCAATGTTAGGAGACTTGGAGCACTCAGAAGAGTTTATATAGAGTTCTCTGGACAGTCCAGAAGACTGGATTTTATTTTGTTTTATTTTAAATGAAGCAAATTGGATCCAGATTTCTAGCAAAGCAGCCCTTTTTGATTTCAGGACAGCTTACATTAGTTAGTGGCATGTTACATAATTATTGCCCTGACTTCCTGTAACAGTGAAGCATTAGTTGGCTGCAGCACAGAGCTTGCACAGCTAGCTATCTTTTTTTTTTTTTTAGGGTACTGCAAGGCATTTTGAATACACTTCCACCTTCCCAGAAAGGGCAGTAATGGATGTTTGGTATCAAACAAGGAGCCTGAAACAGATTCTGCTAATTGCACTTGGCTTTTGAATGGAATATAATGTTTTCTCTGCTGACCTTGCACTTTGCTCTGGGTCTGTAACATCAGTTTCTCCTCTTAACTCCACACTTTGGGTTAGTTTCTAAAAATATAAAATGACTGGAACACTATTCTTCTCTTAAGAATTGGTGGAATAATAAATGGGATAATCTCCTTCATGGTGAATTAAGTGTTCTTATTTGAAATGTGGTGTAAAATTTCTGCTCACAGTCATGCAAATGAAGATGCACCTACAGAATGTTCCTCATTTATAGGTCATTCTGTGGCTTTTGCTTTTGTAATGTCTTTAATCTTCAGGAGAAAAACCAAAGAGCTCCAACTTCACAGTTGGGCTTTTCTCCTCATTTCCTCCCAGCACAAAGTTGGGAATATCCTCTTTTAGTACTGACATCAAAATTCAGTTTATTTTCCTCATTCATCAAAGGCAAGGTAGATTTAGGTCCTGCTTAAGCAGTTTTTTTTCCTTGGAGTTCTGTTATTCTCACTGTTGATGCTAGGTCAGCATTTGTCCTGAGAACTCAAACAAGGAAATAACCAGCCATTATAGTTTGGTTTTTAATCCCACAGCTTTCAATAGATAAGATAGGCAGCAGGTTTCCTCTGAGATAAAAGGTAGTGAGGTTTGTAGCAGTAAGTTGAATTCTGTCTTAATGAGCAATTTGCTTAAAGGCTGTAACTTGTTACTCACGAGTCAGATTTGTTACAGTGCCAGGTCTCTTTGGATATAAATCCAGGGATTTTAGGAGACATTGAAAAAGCTCAGATTGCTCCAGAGTTTGAACAATGTGCTGTATTGTATGGAGAACTGTTAGAGAAAAAAACAAAGCTCCAACAACAGTCTCCTTTGTGCAGCATCTAAAATTATGAATGAAAAAGTTCATCCATATGTATTGGGTTTGCCTGTTTTAAATATCTGCTTTGCATGAAAATAGTTGTCTATTAATTTCTTCTTGAGGATTAATACAGATGGGCCTTTATATTGGATTTTGGCTGAATAGAGGACAGAGTTTTAACATGCTGCATGCAGACAGCATGCCAAGCAATTTAGCAAAGTTGTTTACACTAACAGTAATCCAGCAGGACAGAGGCTATAATTTTTCACTGATAATAGCATGAAGTAGTGATGAATACAAGTTTCTGGAGGAGTCTTTCATACAAAAATGGTATTATACTTTTTCAGTGTTAAAGACTCATCAGTGGTTTGGGGTTTAATTTCTTTTTTCTTTAGAGCCAGCCAATTTTCCCCCCCCTCCCTCCATCATGCAGCCTGTATCATCTCCCTGAAAATGGCTTCACAGAGAAGCATGGGTGGATTGCTGGGCACACAGGGTCATTGTTCACTCTCCCTTTGGGAAAAGCCTTGTGCTCAGGAGGATAACTGCAGCCCTGCTAGAGGCTGTTGTATAAGCTGTGTGCCAAGGCTGGGGGTGCAGTGACATAAGCACCACAAGTGCCACGATTTACAGGTTTAATTTCCTGGAGGCAGATTGCCCTCTAACAGCTTTTCTTAAGGCTGAGCTGACATTCCTATGCCTGTCTCTACAAGTGGATGGAATGGCACATGTAGCTTGGTGAGTACTGGCATGTGTCTTTGGAGTCTTAGTGGGACAGGAAGAGAGAGGCTGTGGATCATCCAGCACAAGGGTGGTTTGAACAAGCAGTTGAGCTCTTAATTAGGGTTATCTCTGTCAACTTGTAAGCCTCCTGTCAGGGATGGATGGAGTTGGAAGAGTTTTATTCTTAATATCACTAGTAGTTTGGCACTGATTCTGAGGTAAGGCAAGCTTGGAGTGTTTTGAGTTGTTAGGAAAGAGCTCCACACAGCTTTCCTTGCATAATCATAAACCAGAGAATCACTAAGTTGGAAAAGACCTCTAAGATCATGGAGTCCAACTGTTAACCTGACACTGCCAAGTCACCACCAAACCACTCCCCAAAGTGCCATGTCTGCAGGCTTCTTGAACACTTCCAGGGGTGGTGACTCCACCACCTCCTGGGCAGCCTGTTCCCATGCTTACTCACTTTTCAGGGAAGAAATTGTTCCTGCTACCCAAGCTGGACTTCCCCTGATGCAACTTGAGGCTGTTTCCCCTCATCCTGTCACTTCAGTGAGAGAAGAGACCAACCCTCATCTTGCTCCAGCCTTCTTTCAGGTAGTTGTAGAGAGTGAGAAGGTCTCCCTGAGCCTCCTTTTCTCCAGACTAAACAACCCCATTTCCCTCAGCTGCTCCTCACAACACTTGTGCTCTAGACCCTTCACCAGCTTCCTTGCCCTTCTCTGGACACACTCCAGCACCTCAGTGTCCTTCTTGTGCCTTGGTGAAGTTGAAGTAATGGTGTTCCTGGGACCACCACAGCATTGGTTCTAGCTAAAGGAAAGCATCATGCAGAGCCTTCAGTGAGATGATGAGCCTTCATCAAAGATGTTTACATACCTAGTTTTGTCTAGGTGACACTTCATGCCTCTATTTGTTTTTGGAGGAAAAGATCATCTGCAGTGTGGTTGGTGACCATGGATGGAGGTGGATAATAGTTGGGATAAAATGGAATGTTACAGCCTTTGTGCCATAGGAGGAGGAAAGAGAGTGTGCCCTTAGCAGACAGCTGCCAGCTCAGTTATAGAATTGCCAGGGTTGGAAGGGACCTTCAAGATCATCTAGTTCCAACCCCCCTCTCTGCCAGGGACACCACACACTAGATCAGGTTGCCCAGAGCCCCATCCAGCCTGGCCTTAAAAACTTCCAGGGATGGAGCTTCACAACAGATGTGGCTCCTGTCTTTTCATAACACAGTTACCAGAGTCTCTCTCTGATTATTTTAAGACATGTTCTTTTTCACTCCTCATCATTTTGGAGTGTTCCTTGTCAACTGTGAGAACCAAGCCACTGTAGTGGATAACTTTCCTCCTATTCATCCAAACATTGCTAGCAGGTTCCAGGAAATACATTTGCTCTCCCAGGAAAAGTTTGGAACCAGTTGTGTTTAAAGAGCAGTATTTTTTTCCTGGAAACCCATTTGACAAGGCAGGTCTGGAAACCACTGGGTATTACACCTCCCTGGTTTTCAAAGCTTAATATTTATTTCTCAGCATGCAGAAATGTTTTGTTTTTGTTTTGTAATTGAAACATGAGTTGGAGTTAGTAGTAAGAGAGATTTAGTAGATGAACCAGTGCTGGGGTGTTTTTCCCCAGGATAGGAATGATCCTGCTGTTTAGGACTATAAGGCAATATTGAACTATTGATCAGGTTTCATTTTATTTTAACAATCTAATCACAGAGGAGGAGATTGGCAGTAGCCTTTGTAGTTACTGTCTACCAAATGCCCAGCCCCAGTGACCTCCACTTCTGTTCTTTAATGATGAATTTTTAGTATGTCTCTCATCTGATAATAAACTTAGATATTTGTTAAATGAGCAGGTTTTGACACTTCCAGAGCAGAACCTCTCAGAAAATTACTCTTTCTTGGCTCCAGAATCCTAAATTGGAGTTGTTTCCTCTGTGATGCATTGCTAATTGTCAACAAATGGCCATGTGAAGAAAATCAAATTTCTTTGTGAGTGGACAACTTTAGATGAATCTAAATAATTTAGGAAGGTCAATAAATGACACACAAGAGCTAGCCAAGTCAAATTAAGTCTATTTAGTTGTTGTGTTTATGTTCTTTAGAAAATAATCTGTTGTGAAGCAGGAGCTCTACAGAAAGTAACCTTGGCACATAGAAAGAAAAGCTGACATAACTATGGCACCTCCTTTGTGGTGGTTTTATGCAGAACACATTAGCTGAAGATGGGGTGAGGGAAGTGCTATATGATTCATCCAGGACAAGTTTGAACTCAGCCAGTTTCTTGGATTTAGTATAAATATTTATGGCATTGAAGGGGAATTCTTTTTTTTTTTAATATGCTTCCTTGTGCTCCAGATCTTTTAGATGTCCTCCTCAGACATCTGGTGTGCAGTGCTGCTTGTTTAACCCCCACCCTTCAGTTCTCATGCTGTGGCATCTCAGAGCTAGCACAGTCACTCTGTGGTTGGTGTGAAGGAGATCTCCTGGAGCCAGCTGGAAGGATGCTGACCTGACACTTTTCCTGCTGAATGCTCTAAAACCAGTGGCTACAGTTGAAGAGGTGAACTCTTGGCTCTTCTCTTGCTGTAGGCATCATACTGAGCTATTTGCCAAAAGGTGTCAAAACCAGGAATTCCAGCATTAGCAATGATATTTACAGCTTCTTGACTAGTTTTTCTCTCTTACAAAAACCTTTTTATTAGTGTTACATGCTCATCAGCAAGAAAACAATTATCTTCCTTTAAAAATCCTTAAAAGCCCTAATTTTTAAGACTGTAACTGCTTTGAGGGACATGCTGCTTTCCTTCACAGCTAACCTGTGGGTGCACTGAGATTTTCTTTGTAGTATAGCAAACTGAACACCACCCCATTTGGTTTCAAGTCTTTCTCAGTGAGCCCATTGAAAAGAAAGTGTGGTAACAAACATTTCAGTGCTTGTTGTAATGTATTTATATGTGTATATATAGATTTAATCCTCTCTGCAGAATCCTAGTCCTCACAGATGCCTCTTTAATTCAACCTTTAGCTATATAAATGTGAAATAAATAGTTACCCTTATTTACAGAGGGGGGGAAAAGAACTGTAGTTGGTTAAATTCACGTAAGTGAGGGCTAAAGCTGCCAGCAGCATTCCAGGTGCACTGATTGTAATGCTTTGCTGGTAAACCTGACTGTGATCTGTTGGTAAACAGAGTGGTTTTACCTGTTTGTGTTGAGATGTGCAAATAAAAAAAGGAACTAATCAGCTAATCAGACAAAACCTCTGATCTTTGAAACTTAGACTTGACTAGATGCTTGCTTGCTGGTCAGCAGTCATGAGGAGAACAGGAGCTCTTGGACTAAAATCTCTTATGACTGTGGTTCATCTGTGGTGGATCCCTTCTGCAGAAAGCTGCTGAGCTCTGTTCTGGTGGAAGTAGTTGAGTCTTTCTAGCTGACCCAGGAGATGAGCTCTTACAAAGAACAGTGGGCTGGAAGAGTTTGAAGTTCCCCTTTTGAGCTGCAGGACCTCTGCAGGTCTCTTCTTTTCTATATGAGGCCTGTTGAGTTGCAGACAAGGAATGTGCCCAGTGATGCCAGCAGTGAAACTTAGACTCTCTTCAGAAGATGAGTTGGGATAAGAAACTTCAATTAAATAGCAGTCCAGCTGTGGTCATGCAATGCACAGCTCAGCAACAGGCAAGCTGAGAACTCATTTGTGGCCTAAAGCAGTGCTTCCAAACCTTTTGAATTAATGCAGTGTCTCACTGCCCCTGAAGTGGCTGTTTGCTTCCTTGAATAACTTCACAGTGGTATTTGAATAGAGTGCCTGCTTAATTATGGGATGGACCATCTTTACTGGGTGATGAGGGGGGAGAGGCCTGCAGAGATGCCAGAGTGACATCATAGCAATGTAGTGAGAGATTTCATTTCTGGATCCTGTGTGTTGGGGGGGGGGGGGTCAGAGACATACAACTGGCATTTTGTGTTACCTTTGCTTTAGCAACCCATCTGCTCTTCCCTGCCTTTTCTGTCTTTTGGCAGTAATGAGTTGCTTCTGCAGCTTTGAAATAAACAAAGAAAGAACCTGGAGTTAAGTTAATCCAGAGGGAGATTCAGCTAAAGACTGGGAGGCATAGAAGGAAGGAGACAAAGCCCTAATTAAAGGTCTTTGAAAAGCAGAGTGTAACTTTAGTACAGCTCACCCATTCCAGTCCCGTGACTGTCCAGATAACTTCAAAACGTGGAGTTTCTCCTTGTTCCTTGCTTTTCCAACCTGCCTTCAGTGCCCAGAAAACTGTGAGAAAGGCTGTGCAGGCAGCATGCAATTTCTTGGTAGCAAACACAATCTCTCCCTCTATCTTTCCTGCCTTGACTTCCCCTTGGAGAGAACATTTATCTTAAGTGACTCTGCAGCTTGGTCCCATAAACCACCTTCCTTCTTGTGAAATAAACAGCCCAGCTATGATTCAGACAGGGCTCCCATCTATCCCTTAGCACCACAGAACTGTCTCCCTTTTATCTCTCTGAACCTGCCAGCCTCTATCAATCCCAGTCACTGCCTAGTCGTGCTGACTACTGGAGTAGGGAGGAGTGTTAATGCAGATCTGCAGTCCATTCAAGGAGGAAATAATAATCTGGTACCAGACTTTTCACAGCTGAATCTTTCAGTGGAACAATAGTTTTCAAGCTCTTTGACTGTGTGGTTACCTAAAAGTTTTCTGTGCATCTCTTCATAGTGAGTTGTTTTTTCCCCAATAAAATAACTTATCTTAGTTGCATGGTGTGAACCCAAGATTAAAAACTGCTCTGTCAGAGGAACAGAACTAGTATTATCTTTTTTCCTCAGTGGTGGTGTGTGCCTGTTTGTTTTGGAAGACAATCCTTTCAGGAACAATGGTAATATATTTGGGGGGTTTTATGTGTGTGCTCTCATGAGCCTCCCTGCTCTCTGGGCTGTTCTGGAAGATTAAGCCTTCACAGGTCATTAATTACTAAAACACTACACGTGAGCAACATCTGAGGAAGACTCTTGGCTTGTCTCTCAGAGTAACACAAAGCCAGTGAGTTGAAGGGTCTGTATTATCCAACCTTGTCGTGCTGAAGATGAGCTTGAATCCTGCCTCTTTTCTTGGCTGAGGCACTGCCTGGGTCATATCTCAGCCTAGTGCCATCAGTTACAGTAAAACCCTGCAGAAAGGAGTTGGCAAGATGACACATCCTCCCCAGTTTCTGTGTAAATAGCATGATCAAAAGGCTGTCTTGTTTTCATCTGAATGGCTCATGTAGTTTGCTGCTGAATTCAGAGTGCTTGACTGCCCTGCTCTCTTGCCTTCCCTCTGGAGAAGGGGTTTTGGAACCCATGCTGAAGGACAAAGGGATTTTGTTCTTTTCAATGGGTTCTTTGTGGGTGATGGGTTGGGATTGTTCTGATGCTCTGTGGATTAATGTCTTCAATATTCTGTCCAGCTTGGTTGAAGGGGCTCTGTGTTCCTTCAGTCCATGAGTCCATCTCAGCCAGGCTGCAATCAGGTAGCAGAAAACAAAACCTGAAGTGGAAGTTTTTCCTCTGTTCATCAAGCCAAATGTAACGTTTTCAACTCACCTCAGTTTAGGAAGAGATGACCCTGTTGGTGACCAGGAAGGCAGCAGCAGCTCCTAGCTGTATGTCCATGGGCATGTGGTGATGAAGGTTGCCTTCAACTCATCTCCTCCTGCCCTGTGGCAGCATCTTCTCTTTGCCTGCTTGGCCACATGCCCTTTGGGAAAATGCTGTAGGCAAGGCTGCTTTGCTTTTGGTTTTGACTTCCTATTTTGAGGTCACTGGTGTGCTGCTGCTACTAGGGACCCAGTGAGAGAGCTTAGCCCTAAGCTTTGCAGGACTTGCAGGCAGTACAGTGGTCTAAGCCATGTCCCTGCTTCTTCCCAAATCCATCCCAAAGGGAGCCACCCCTCTGTGCATATCTTTTACTCACATTTGGATTGTATTTCCTTCTGTGTTGGTGTTTTAAAAAGACAGCATTTATATCCTCTCTCAAGGGCCTCCTACCTTCCAGGTAGGAAATCTGGGGGGAAATAAAATGGAATTAAAAGAAACAGTGCTTGAAACTGCAATATTGGATTTTGTGGCTCTTCTAGAAAGCTCTTTTTGTCGATGCTCTGAATGTTTCCACATGCAGCAAAGGAAAATAATGTGAGAAAAGGTGTCCAGAGCATGTTTACAGTAAACTACAATAAAACACTGCAGGGTATCTAAAAATAAGCTCCAGTTTAAATGAGTGGAATTTATTTTCTTTGCTTCAAATCCTCATGAAAGAAACAATGCACAATTTATTGGAGTTAACTTAGTATGACCCCATTACAATGTTTTAAGCATGATTGCCATAAGACATGCTGGCTGTGCTCATATACACAAGGGACATTGATCACCCAGTGCAGTAGCCTAGAGTTTAACTGGTGTCACAGGATCACATCCATGAAATTCCAGGCATCAGAGCAGAGAGTGGTTGTTTCAGATCTGACTCTCTACAGTGCTGTCCACTAACAGAAACAGTCTCTTAAAGAATAACCACAAAGAGGGAGATAGCAAATGTGTGTATGTAGGAGGAGTTAACTCAACTTTGAGCTCTCAGAAATTGCATTTCCTACTTGTCTCTCTTTTGCCATTGCATGGAAACATATAGTTATTAGGTATTTTTTAGTGTGTTGACCTAATCCTTAAGCACCCAATCTAACATTTTTTTCTGTTGTGATCTTGCTGTCTTTGATTTACTCTTGAAGGAGATGGCAGGTCTTCTAGCTGTGGTGGTTTCAGCTAGAGGACAGGCTGATCCTGGACCAGTTCAGCTCTGCCCTCGTTTGTGTAACACAGTAAATCATTCAGCTGGGTGACAGGAGAAGGAACACCTGGATCTGGAAACCACCATCACTTTAGGAAGCAACATCCTCACCATGGTGACTTAGCTGTATGTTATTCAGAGGCTTTTATTGATTGTGTGTTTACATTGTTAGTAAACTCACATTATCACACTGATACAAGTGACTTTTTTGTCTGGCACCTTTTCACAACCACTTGCCAGAAAGGTGAGGGAATGCTGTAGAATAGTTTGGCAAATAAATGAAAGGAAGCTGCATTCTGATATGTTTATCATTTAGACTTTGTGTGGTGGTAATTTTGATTGCATCTTCTGGGATTCTTTTCTGTATGAAGAGTTACTGTAAGCATCAGCAGGGGCTTGTGTTTGCTGCTTGCTCAGGTGTATGTGTCCCAGGGTACAAGGTGAAAATAAGTGTCTTATCTTGAGGCACCAAGACTGCTGGGTCCTCACCTCTCTTTGTACCTGCTAGAATCTTAGAGATTTCAGCTGAATGGAGGAGACAACATTGCCTAGCACTGAAAGAACTTCAATGACTACATTTCAGTCTTATTGTACATGGAGTATGGTATAGAGATACACCAGAACTACTCAGAGCTTAACAAGGCAGTATGTTTTGTCAGGGAATTAAATGGATCATATATCTTTTTGCTGCCCAATAAATACAAATGTCATGTTTTCTAAGCAAATACAAGAACATGACATTTACTGTTTTCTGCAGAAAATGTAGTTGCTGCTTCTCCCTTTGTCATTTGTCTTTATTCCCCTCCCTTGTTGGGGATGCCCTTGTTGGGTCATGCTGTCCTGCAGCAAATAAAAGTGATCTACAGCCTTTTATGTAGGAACTGCAATTAGTCTGAGCAGTTTTGCAGTTGTAGGTTTGTCAGCTTGTTCAGCAAGGGTTTATTGCTAGTTTTGAAGTATCTAACCCAGGGCTGGTGGTTGGTGCTTCTGTGGCAGTTTCCTTTGTGTACTGATACACTGACTGTCCTGGCTTTCACCTGTGCAGGGGTTGTGTGTGTCTGACCATGTATGGTCACAGCACAAGGTTAGCCAGAGAATGACAGTGTCTCTGTGTGGGACAGGCCACTCTTCTGTGATTGCTGTAGGTCTTGCTGGTGTGCTAAGCCCTGTGTTTGCTGCTAGGGTGGGCTGGCTGGCCCCAGCACAGCCCCATAGTGAGACACATGCTGTTTTCTGTGTGTAGTTGTACTTGGTAGCTCTGCTGAGCTCAGCAGCTTGGCTTTCTTTTACGTGGGCAAACGTAAAGAGAGAACTTGTGTTTGTTTTCAGTCCCTCTTAACTGACTTAGAATGTTTGATAACAGGTTTTTCCTGGGACAGCTGGCAGAAAGGAGAGCTCTTTGGGAGCAGCCCTGGCTTCTGAGCAAACGCTCATCCTCTGCCTTGAACCTGAGGGAAATCCCTTTTTTGACATTGATGTTAACAAGTAATGTAGACATCCTTGGTGCTCTTCATCTGGAGGTTAGTGTAGTTTAGGACTGATTGTATTTAAATCTTGTCTGCCAGATAAGTGGAATAATTTTTTAGCCCTAGTCTACCTGAGTACAGGTACTCTAAGCAGAAGAAAGGGATATTTTTTAGACTTTCAGCTCAGGTGTTGCAAGAGTTAGCTAAATGGGATGTTATCTTAAAGGGACTTCTGCACACTTATGAAGTAATCTCATGCTCTACAGTTAGACCTAGCTCTGAGTTCATTGTTGGGCTGGAGCTGAACACAGCCCCAGTCACAACTGTTGAGATGTGAAAGTTGAAAATTTGACAGAGGAAATATTAAGGAGCTCTGCCAGACCAAAGCATTGGCATTTATCCCATCCTGCTTTCTTTGGGGCATTATCTGCTGCTCTTCTTCCCATGCCATCAATTCCTAGCCTACTTACCAAGGAGACTCTTTCAATTGGAACCTGGTTAGCAGAGTGAAGAGTATTTCAGTCATGGTTCAAGTGATCAGCAGGGACTTTTTACTTCTCTTAATGTTTATGAAGTAGTTTGTAGAAGTGAAACTGTTAGCCATACAAGTCAGTTGATGTGACAAGAGCATGCTGTTTTGTACAGCTCTGCTTTTACAGTGTGATCAGAGAGACTACAGGATGATGTAGTCAGTTTGTCACAGCAAATACAGTTCCATTCAGGAAGGCAGTTTTGACATTTGCTGCCTGTCACAATTCAGTGGTTCTATATAGTACAGCATTTTTAAGACCTGTTAAGTTGAAATCTTCTTTAACTTGTGCTGCTGAGCTCCAGTTAACACTCTGTTTTTTGAGAGACTCTTCAAGCAAGCAGTATCATCCTAGCCAAATTCTGGCTCCTTTCTTTGTGCAGCCTCTTGAACAGAAGATGATGAAGAAGTGGCTGCAGATGATTGAATGCAGAGGTCACTGTTTCATGTTCCTGATTGCAGTGTCAAGCGTAACGTGTCCCTCGTTGGCAGGGGTGGTCAGCTGGAGGAGCCAGAACAGAACACTTGATTTAATCACTGGATTTTATTTTGGCATACATATCTCTGTGCAGTGGTGGCCAGAGCTTGGTTCCAGCAGTAAGTGCTTTTCATATGTTTTGGAAATGGAGGAGAACAGGCTTTTGCCAATTTTTCTCTACTTCTGTATGTGACATCCTGCTTCCTACAAAATCATCTTTTTGTCATCTTACAAGAAAGTCAGTAAAATATGTGTCAGATCAGTGGATCAGTAAGTTGGCTGCTGAAAGGAATCTATCAGTGATAATAAAAAGTATTTCCAAGGTCTGATTTCATAGCAGCATTTGATGATGAGGCTGTTCTCATTAATACTTCCTGTTGTTCCTCTAGTGTGCAGGTTTATGATGCTCTCCAGGTAGGCCTGGTTTGTATAGTACAGAGGACATACAGACCACTGTGACTTAGTGTACAGCATTTGGCAGACTGCTTTTCAGAATTAGCTCCTACTTAATCTCAGTTTAAATCATATCTTTTGTAGAAACTGAAGTCTCAAAGGGAAGTAATGGTACAAAATGCTGGATTTCCAGAAGGGATTTTTTTGTTTGCTTGAGTGAGGGTTATAGAAACATGCAGCAGTTATGGAAATACATACCCCTTGTGACTGCTGCTCAGGGTATCTGTTTTCCTGAACCAAAGATTTACTACTGAGGAGTCTGAATGGATTAGTTCATTTGCTTTGGTCAAGCAAGTGAAGTAAGTCTGCCTTAAATTACTTACTTTTAAGATTGTCTGTAGCCTAATCATTTCACACAGATGTAATTTCTGGGGAATTTCCCAATTTCAAGGATATCAGTCCTCTTGCAATGTATAGTATGCTGTGAAGTAATACCCAAAGTAGGCAGCTGACAGCATCTGCAGATTCATTCTGTGGTAATGTATTGCAATTCTTTTGTTTTGGTAACTTGTTTTGATGACTGGTTGAATTGAGTAATTTGCCATGACTTCCCTGCTTGGTATTTGATATCTCAAATCATGTGATTTTTGTGCCTGAATTGGATTTTTTATGCCATTTATCCCAATTTATGTTGGCACAGGCTGACTTCTGTATTTGAGGCAGTGGAAGAAAACATGAAATAGTTTATGAATCCATTCCAGCCTATTTGCAATTTAATCTCCTCACGACTGCTAGAATATAGGAATAGAAGGTAAAAGAGATTTCATTTCCTTTTCACATACGTACAGCTTTTGCTTTTCAGCAGAAGTCTTTCCTATGTCATGAGAGCTAAATTTTTGATTTTGGATCAGGAGAGAAAACTGCCCCTGAAGATTTGCATGTACTGTTGATTCTGGGAATGTCTGGCCTTAAGAACAGGAGGCAGCTCCTTTTACTAATGAGAGGTTGTCTGCATGGAGGTATTGGAAAAGGTAATTAAAGGTGTAATACGTGTTAATTAAAGTCTGTTAAACTCTTGTGCCTATGATTTTATTAATTAGTAGAGTGGCCTGAGGTCATGGTAGTTCCAGGCCTTAAAGGTAAGGACCCTGTTGACAGACACCACAACCAAGGATTCTTTTTTATTTTAGTTTATCCAAGTCGATGAATGTGTCAGGCATTAACTCTTGTGGATAAATCCATTTGGCCCATGCAGAACAGACAAGGAAAATGGGCAAGGGCAGTGCTGGAATTTTCTTTTCAAGGAGTTTTATTTCAGTCTGTCTTAAGGTCTGTATCATGTCAGTCTTCAGCTGGAAAGACAAAGCCTTTCATTTCTGGATTGTAATTAATGCTCAGATTTTCTGCATTAATAGTAGCCGGCAGGAGAGAGGAAATTGGGAGGGGGAGCAGGGGATGGTAGCCATGTCTCAGTGTAGCCCATGCTGAGCTGCTAGGTCAGAGAGGAAGGAAGCGAGCTGCCAAAATAGTGGGTTGGTTTGGGGTTTTTTTTTCAGTCTTTGGTAACTCCTGGAGTTTTCAGACATATTATAAGACTTCTCTGATGTTTTGCTATCAAATCCACACTTGTAAAAACACGACTTGTGCCGTTGTGATGTTTGTATTGCAAGGACGTTTCAGTAGGGACACAGATACTGCTGACTGAATTGCAAGAGAAATGCAAACAAGTGTTGGAGATGCACTGTTTACAGAGAGCAGCCCTAGTGGTGTGGTCTGAAAAGAGCCATGCTGGTTTCACAAACATTTAGTTTGTGTGTGTTAATTTAAATCACTTTCAGTTGAGGCTCTAAGTGATTAAAATAAAGAACATTCTTGCTGACTGCATGGACTCCTGTCAGTGGAGTGCACTACTGCAGCCCTGCTGTAGAGGCAGACACTACGTCACGGTGTTATCTCTGTTCAGCTTGTCTGTGCTTTATCATGTTGCCCAACAGCTTTAGTTTAAAACAAGAAAAAAAATAAAATGAAAAAAGAGAGACTATTATGAATAGTTGTAAGTAGAACTATCTGAAAGCAGCAGATCTGGAGTGCCTTACAGCAGCTGCTCACTGGAACAAAGAGAAGCATTATGCGAGGCACAATCAATGTGTTTGCTATCTCTGCTTTCAGTTGCAGGGCAGACACAAGCCGTCACAGTAATGAATTTGGAAGAGTGGAGGTTGGACTTGGGGAATTTTATAAAACACAGTTGTTTTATCAGCGTGGTGTCTTGCCAGCTGTATGATGTGAGTCTGGTTGCCATGGAGTGCGGTCAGCTGGGGAGACGAATCCCGTCGCTAAACCGGCATTTGGTGTGGTAGAGTCTGCTGTGGTTTCTCCCTCTCTGGTTTAAATTCGAGTTTTGGTGAGTAGGAAAGTAGTGGGGATAGAAGTTGCCTTTTTATTTCAGTAAAAAAGCCATTTCAGCCCTAATCAGACTTACAGGCCACATGAGAACAACTGGTGCAGTACAAATGCAGTCTGTGAATGTGCGCTTTATCCCCACTAGCGATGCAGAGATATGTTTCCTCTTGATCCTACCCTGATACCTAGACTCTTCTGTCCTCTGCCTGCCTTGTGTTTGCAGGGTGGGCTGCACAAGATGCTGAGCAGCAGCCACTTGTATCTCCTCATGAGAAGGTGCTCAGTGTCCTTCAGCTTGTCCTGATTTGAGATACTGCAGGGAGAAGAGGGAGTGCATAGAGATGGGATGTCATAAACCTTTGCTGGTGAAAGTTTTCTCTTTTGACACTGGTATTACCACCTTTGAAAAGAGAGAAGTGAGGGAGATTCCTAACTGAAAGAAACTGGTATGATGTGGTTACCTTCTAAAGCTGAGGATATGAATACTATGTAGGAGGGGGTTTCTACTGGCAAAATGTAAAGGCTGAATTAAAATGCAGAAATTGTACTGATAAGAAGATTTATTTCATATGAGAGGTCTTTGATAAAAGCTTCTCTTGGGACTTTAGACTGGTGGTGGGAGGTTTCCCAATGCCCACTTTGGTTGTTTCAAACAGGAGAGGGTCTAGTGTCTGTCTTGCAGCACTAGAGCACAGTTTTACTATTTATTGCTGAGATGGAAAGTTCCTATTTAGATTTGGTGCCAGAGTCTTTAATAGAAATCATGCCTTGTGGTGTATTATAGGTCAGTGTATATTTGCTAGTTTATATTACGCTGACTAAATTGGCAAAATGCTTATTTTTACTGGTAAACATTCAGGAGGTTTTCTCCTCACTCCTTCATTTTCCAACAAAATAGTATTTGTTGTGTGTGGAATTAGGGCAGCATTTTATAAATCATCTGCCTTGGCCACGATGGGGAAATATGTGGTGGCATACAAAGATTTCCATTGTCAGGTAGCTCAGAGCTGGAGGTGGAGTTAACTGTATCCTAATTTTAGTTCTGGAAATTATGGCCATGGAGAAAACAAAATACTTCTGGCAGTGTAGGAAAAATACAAACTTTAGCAAAAGTGGTTATTTCAGGGATATTACCAGAACAGGTAACCCTAGTTAATGTAGCTCCACTCCAAGCCCCTTATCAAGCCCCCAAAGCATTTTTGAATGTCTTTAAATCCCTGTGAGGTCTCCATATGACCTGTGGCTGTAAGGATGTGAGTTCCAGTAAAGTCCACAACTGCTGGTGAAATGCAGCTCTGTGCTTTAGGCTGCACGTTTAGTGAGACATTTAATTGAAATGGGGAAAATACTATGGTCACACTTTAATGGGTGCTTAGGAACAATACCTGAACGTGTTTATGCACAAGGTAACTCTGTCACTTCTGGAGTCAGTTATACACAGCTCCCACATGCTGTGAATGGCATTTTCTGAGAGGTGGTAGAATTCATCAGCTACTCAGTACTCTGCCACCAGGCTGCCTACCTGAAAATTAGCATTCTTAAAATGGACATTGGGTGACTACGTTGTTCATTGCCCCAAGCAGAATTAAGGACAAACATAATTTAAGGACAAACTTAGCAATTCCAATTTTCCCCCTAATTTTTACCTTGCCTAGTTACATAGCAGCCAAGCTGGTTTTGGACAGGTTTTTGTGAGAGGAATCATTTGAGAATTTCAATGTTTTCTTCGGGTTTAGTTCTGGAATATTTGGCATAAATGGGAACTTGTAGCCCTGGAATTTGTAACCACAGCCATAAGAAAAGGAACAAAGCATATTTCATTGTGAATAGTCATGCTTTGCAGAGTGAGGTAATCAAAGTTCAGTGTTGGAACGGCAGCTTGCAAGAAGGAATGCTGCTGAATAAAACCACTGTTGGAAAGATGTGTTAGTTTAGCCTTTCAGATCATCTGGGCTGAGCTGACCCCTCTCATATTACCTTCTTTCGTCTGTTTATTCCAGCAGAAAGCACCGAAGTAGGGTTTGTGATGCCTTGTTTATCTTACAGCCGTGTTAAATGCACCTATGCAGACCTGACATCTGGTTGGGAAATCTTTCTGCAGGACTGTTTGCTCAGAGCATGCTGTTTGACCTCTCTTCTCCCTGCTTTCCTCCTGCAGGTGAAGCAGCTCTAAGAGGGGAGCCCAGAATGCAGTCTCTTCCCGTGTCCTCTGCTCTCACCAACCATCGGACAGGCCCTCCTCCCATCAGTCCCAACAAGAGGAAGCTCAGCATGGACCAAGGGGAGGAGGAGCTGGACTGTGAAAATGACCACGTTTCTAAGATGAGTCGAATGTTCAATCCACATCTGTAAGTGTCTTGCTTCTGTTACCTCTGGGTCATAAGAGTTTAGTGCTATCCTCCTCATCTCTCCACGTGCTTAAATCATACCCGGGATCTAAAACTTAGTGCTAGATCTTTCCTTGGTTCCAGTTTGTCTGGAAGATCTGCACAAAGGCTGGTGTGATGAGATGGGTGGCTTCTTGCTTTCTTTTCATACAGCATGAAGGAACAGGAATTAGCCCAACTTCCCTACTTGCAGTAAAACAACGGGTATTCACCTTGCAACTTCTCAAGTACTGTTCCTTTGTTCTTTGTACTCTGCTCCTTTCACACTTCCCCTGATTCTGAGCCTCTGTGCTCCCTGCTGCTGGGGGTGGAGAGGCAGGAGGAGGGGAAGCAGAAGTGCTTTGCATTTTTCTGAGGCCGGGGGATTGTGAGCCAGCTGCTCTGCCTTGACAACTGGGCAAGCAGCAGTTGTTGCTAAACATGACTGAAAGGATCACACCGCGGGCCCTGACAGTCTTTCCTACAGGTAAGGTGTGGGGGAGTGAGGTGCATGTGTTGGGTAATCATCAGATGCCATTCTCGACGTGTTCTCCTTCCTGGGAATGCAAGCCTGGTTGGCATGAAGCACAGGCTTAGAGAATTCCGTTCATTCTTGACTGGAGGAAGCAATCAGAGCAGTTGAGCAGTCCAGATAGCTCTGTGCCTTTCCCTGCTGCCTCAGCTCCGGCAGCTTCTGCGTTCCTGGCATTCCAGGCTGCTGTGGACTGTTGTGTGCAGTCATAAGATGTGGACAGAGGTATTTATCCTCAAATAAATCACCACAGTGTTAGTCAGAGGCTGGGCCTCTAGTCTGCAGTCTTGGAATTTGTTACAAATCAGGCATCCAGCACTGAAGTAATGCAAAACAATAAAAGCTCACAAGTAGAGAGAGCCTTCTCATTTACAAACATACCTTCTTCTTTCTCCTCAAAAACTTAACTCTTTAGAAGCTTTCCTTGGAGCTGAGAACACTGCTGTTGGAAATAACTCACTGTATGCTGCTTGTAGGTGACCCAGCTGAATCAAATCTATGGCATCTTTGAATTGTTAGGTAGCTTTGTGGGGAAAGGTGTGATTTTTTTTGTTTCAGACTCATTTGCTAGTGATGAAATAAACCACAGCTGGCAGTTATGTGCATTATAACAGTTTACACAGGGGAGGCCATAAAAATAATGAAGTCTGAACCAACAGACTCATGTGCAACCAAGGTTCAAAACTAGAAGATATAGGCAGTTCCTTCGTGGGATCCCTTAGATGTGCTTTAAAGCTATTGGATCTTTGTCCATATGGTACATTTTACTCATCCAGTAGAGTACATTTCTACTCAGTAGATTCTTTCTCTGATTTTGTTTATGAAATACACATCTTCTTGTAGTAAAAAAGCACTGGTTGCCTGCCTAGTGTTCATGTGGTGGCACTTAATCTATTTCAGTTAAGCCATCTACTGCAGATGAATTGTAAACTAAAATAGCATACAGGAGGCCATCTCTTTTCCTGCTTTATTTTGCAAGTTTTGACCTGGCCATATGAAAATAGAGTCTCAGCTGAATATTGCAAAACCTTAAACTACTGTGCTGTATCTGAAACAGCTGAAGAGCTGCATATTTCAGAGAGATCAGAAAAGTTCACTGACTTTTACTCCCATTTCCCTATCTCTGCTGAAGTGATTTTTGCAACTGCTCTTCATATTTTTTCCTTCCTTTTTTGAATTCTGGCTTTCTGGTTTAACAGTAGAAATGGATTACTCAAACTTTCTAGAACTGTCTTAAGAATTTTGTTTTGGAGCTGGGAAGTGTGTTGTAGAAGCTTGGCTTGTTGGCACTGTAGAAAAGAGAGTAGATTAGGGGAAAGAGATGTCTCATGGGACACAATAATGGCAGTCACATTGCAGCGACTTGGGGGTTCTAAAAGTGTGAGTTTAACAACATTCTATTTAGAAAACCAAACCTAGAAGAGATGTGGAGACTAGATGGCACAATGTCTTCAGGGACAGCAAAGACACTTCTGTGGTTTGGACTGTAGAGGTGAAATTTAATGTCAGTGTACTTTGACCTTTTCAGGACAAAGCCCCCTGAAAGCACTGGATGAAAGAGGTAGTGGTAGAAAAACTGGGCAGAGCTGCCCCAGTCAATATTAGGACACATCTTTGCCCCCCAGCAGTGCTTAAATGCACACTCCTCTGGCAGAATGCCCTCAGTCCTTCTAAATGTCCAGATGGGCAGATGTTGGTTTGTTGTTTTGTTGTTTTATCCTTTGGAAATCAGTGCTTGGAAGACAGAAGTCTTTATAAGGACAAGCAGCTCTTGTTTGGACATTAGGGTCTTTGTGACTGCGTTGGTAGAACTGTGAGGCAGCTGTGTATTCATCCTCCACCACCACACCAGCACATTGTGCTTGGAAATGTAATTAAATAGGCCAAGAATTGTGTACTGTAGCTCCTTAGAAATGGTGGAACCTTTTGTTAACAGTTGGATGTTAACTCTTAGGTAGCAGTGCCCTGCCATCTCAGTCATGGTGCATCCCTTTAAATGCTCTGTTGGTATCTTATTAGAAATCCAGCCTTCTGTGTGGAAAGGGAGAGCTTTCAGATGTTCCTGCTCCCTGATGTATCTTCTTTCATTAGATTCTTTGAGTTGTACTTAGATAGGTTTACTTTTGTCATGGAAAAACACAGCTACTGCAGTCCAGTCTCTGGAGCAGAGTGAATCAAATGCCCTTGGCAAACCTCCTGTGTTTCTGAACTATGTAGTGGAATTCCAGTGCAAAGAACAATTTAACAAAGGCTCTGTTTTTCAGAGGGGAGAATTCTCAGCTTCAGGATAACAAAATATACTTGAGACCTTGTGGATTCATTTAGAAAAAAACCCCTCAGTGTGTGAAGGTGCCTGCCTTCCTTACTTCATCTTCCTGGGCCATGGTTATACACCTCTTGGGTTTCTGTGGGCACAGAGAGTGCACCCATAACCTCCTCCCATGGGAAAACAAGCACTTCCACCCCAAATCAAAACCTAGCCACGATAATACTCAGTTCCTTTACTTGCATTTCAGCTTTTCTTGTATATCCTTCAAATGTTTTACTTCAAATGCATTTGCTAAAGTATAATCTTGCTGAAGTAAAATGTGCTTTTTGTGCTATACTGTACTTTCTAGTGCTGTCTAAAGGGAGAAACAAACTCATTTTAAGCCTCAAGTTGAAACATGCCTTTGGTTTGCATATGACTTCACTCTAAAATCACCTTGATTTACAGAAGAGTAATTAGGAGCTTGATTTTTGTTAAGAATTGCAAACGCTTTGTAGAATCATAGGATGGTTTGAGTTGGAAAGGACCTTTACAGGCCATCATGTAGTCCAACCCCCCCTTCAGTCACCAGGGGCACCTTCAACTAGGTGAGGTTGCTCAGAGCCCCAGACAGGCTGACCTGGAACGGTTCCAGGGATGGGACATCTCCCATTTCTCTGGGCAACCTGGGCCAGGCTCTCACCACCCTCATTGTGAAAAATGTCTTCCTTATCTCTAGATTAAATCTCTCTTTGTAGTTTCAAACCATCACCCTTTGTGCTGTCACAACAGAGCCTGCTAAAAAGTCTGTCCCCATCTCTCTTACAGGCACTTTTAAGTCCTGCAAGGCTGCACTAAGGTCTCCCTGGAGCCTTCTCTTCTCCAGGCTGAACAATCCCAACTCTGTCAGCCTGTCCTTACAGCAGAGGGGTTTTAGCTCTCGCATCATTGTTGTGGTCTCCTCTAGACCTGCTCCAGCAGGTCCATGTCTCTCCTGTGCTCTGTGTAGGGCAGAAGTGGCTACAGAGCTGCAGAGTCTCTGTGCACAGCTGCAGCTGCTCTGTGAGGTGTCCAAGGTGCGGTTGGTCCCCGGTCACCTTCCCGCTGCCGGGGGAACGCGGGACGGCACTCCGCGGGACCTTCCAGCTGAGCTCTGGGGCCTGACCCGAGTGCTGTCGGTTTGCTGTTTGTCAGGCCAGAGGCATTTTCTCGTTTTCACAGTTGAGCTGCACACAAAGAGCTCCTTGTCCAAGCGGGAGCTGTGGGAGTGACATCAGCCCATTCCTGACTGGAGCAGCGCTGCTGCCCTAAGAGTCCTCAGCGGGGAGAGGGGAGTGGGGAATGGACACGGGCTAAAGAGACACAAGGCTCAGGTTTGTGTTAAAAAGAAGTGACACTGGGCTGGTTTTGCTTCTCTGGCTGCTAGAAGGAACCAGAAAAATGTTAACTCTTGGCTGCTTTTGGGCAAGAGACAGTCCTGGCTAGCACTTTATACTTGTGGTGTAGCCATTGCAAAAAAAAGTTTGTAATGAGTTGTGGGGTCAGAGCACTGTAAGAAAAACACCACCAGAACGTGAATTGCTGTGCCACTGACATCCTCCAAAGCAGTCAAGTTCTGTGTTCCTGATAAAATTACACATGAAACTGGCTGTTTGAGTCTGTATTGGAAGGGACTTTGATTTTTTTTGTTTGCTCAACCAGTATGTCAGGCTGGAAGTTAGCAGTTTTGGTTTGGGACGAGCAGGCTCATGAAGGGACTATTTTCCCCTCAATCTCTTTGTCACCATTCCCACTTGGTTTGGTGGCATTCAGATCATCATGACAGCGTCTCTAGGAAAATCATTTTACAGCAAAAGTTTGCAGCTGTTAAGCAGAGGTCTGAGGAGTCATGTCTTGATTGATGAGGTGTATGGTAATACATGGTAATTTTATGGTAATAAAAAGAAAGGTCTGCACATGCACAAGGTGGTTTAATGTGTATCATGCAAGATGAGTCTTCATTTTGGACATGCAGACCCAGACACTTTGGTTTCCAGTTCTAGGTTGTGTCTTCACTTCTGTTGCAGTGAAGAGTCATGGCAAAAGCTGATCCATAAAGCCAGGCTAGATTCCTGAGCTGTGGAAGCTGTATATGTCATAGGTTTCTTACTATGAGTGTCCCATGGAGTTTGCTCACTTCAGTGACACTGTAATAGGAATTACCATTTTTAAAATTCTGTCTTAAGCTTTTCTGACAGTTCCCTGGATGTGAAGACCATAGAATAACTCAGAACAGGCTTTAGGAGGTCATTTCTTCAACCTTCTGATCAAAGCAGGGTCAGCTGGGGCCTCTTCAAGCTCGTAGTAGCTCTAAGCAAGGAACTTCGAGTAAGATCAAAAGTATTCCATAAATGATGCTCCTTGTTTGAGGAGGACTCTTGTCATCTTCCTCTTTGCCATCCCTTGATCTTGAGTGAGAATGCAGAAATATCCTGCAGAAACCCAGGTCCCAGCTGCGGTGGAGCCTGGCTCCAGCTCCAAGGAGGGCTTGAAAAGCTTTAGAACTGGGTTGCAGAGGTAGCGTGGGAGCTTTCAGAAAAGTTCTTCGCTGCTAACTGCTGCTGATTTGGTTCCAAAACTACATGTGGTATTAAGAAATATGTTTATACTGTCATTTTATTGTGACAAATTGGAATTGAAGAAAAAACCCCAACACACACAACTTGGAACACCCAAAACGTCTCTCACTTGCTCGCAGGCATCTTCCCTTGGTTCTCTTGGCACGAATATGCCTTTGAAGTATTTTAGGATTAACCTGGTGTTTTCATGCCAGTCCTGCTGAAGCTGAAATCCTCTGTACTGCTGCAGTGGGCTCTTGTTGATTACAGTTGACAAAGGATTAGAGAACACATTGCAAACTGCTTTTCCCAGTGTGTTTTTTCCTCTTGTCTTTGTGCTTTGCTTGGATGAAGGGCCACATCGCCCAGATATGGGTTTGTGTTTATTAATGGAGATCAGGCACTACCCAGAATTATTCTTAAATGGTTTCCAACAAATGTACATTAAATGAAGCCTTCAGAGACAGACTTCAAAGAGGTCATGAATGTGAGTTAATATTTAACACTGAGTTTTTCAGAAGTCCTTATCGAAGGGGGAATTTCAGAAAGTACTCGAGTCCCTTTCACCTCAGGAGGGTGTAGCCAAGCCCACGTGAAATGCTTGTTATGAACAGTTTCAGGGGTAAGAATTGATTCATTGCTTATCAGTCCTTCACAAGAAGACCTGATCTGTCAAAATTCAGGTACATGTTTAAGTACTTGAAAAATCAGGCCATGTTAGCTCAGGTGTCTCCCCTTGCAGACAGCAAGATATTGTTATTAGAGTTCTGGAGCTAGCTATAATGTTTTCCACTTTCATTTTCCTTCTTTTTTTAAGGGAGCATAAAAATTCTATAGGATGTTAGGACTGGAAGCTGCCCTGTGAAGCAAAAGCTGCAGTCATCCTGGTGCAGAGGTACCAGCACCCATACAGGGAATCACAGGAGAGGAGCAGGGATCCCTTGAGCAGCCCCACAGCCGAGGGCTTGGCTTTTTACCCCACGGGGCTGCTCTTCTCCTTCCTTAAAGGGAAATTTTACCTTGTGTAAATCATCTTAGATCTACCTGGGGGTGAAATTCAACAGCAAGCCAAAGGTCTGATAGCTAAGTGAGAGACAAGGAAAGAACCAGTGATGGTTAGAAACATATTCTAGATGTACATCCTAACTGTACAGAAACAAAGGTTTCATCTCACTTCCTATTTAACCATTTTCCCAGATGTTTCCTGCAGTTTGACAGATGTACCATTTACTAGAAAGTTGTGCTCTTGAGAATTACAGTGTTATGGACACGGTTGCTATAGACAATGACTCTGTCAGGGTAAGATTTGGAATAAAACCTTACACTAATTTCTAGTTGAATAAGGTTTTTTTCCCCCATCCTGCAGCGCTGGACTGGACACTCTCCATTTTCCCTCCTGCTGTAGTGTGCTGCAGGAACACGAACTGGCTTTAACTCATTCCTGCTACATTGCTGAGTGCTGACTGCAGATTTCTGAGTGTTGAGAGGTGGAAAGTGTTCCTCTGGCTGTTTCCGACCATCCGTGGCCAGCTGTGGGTTTCGACTAAGTGCCCTAATCGGGAGCCACCATTTCCCTCCCCACATTCCGTAGTCTTTGGTAAGAGATGGAGGAGACACCGAGCGTGTACCTCTAGTTTCGGCCTGATCACTCCCAAAGGGACTCGGGGGGCGGGAGCTGGGTGACCTCATGTCTCCCCAGACTCCTCCCGTCTGCCCGCCCCTGGAGCCCGCCGGGGGCTTGGCACGGCAAGGGGAGACTCTTATCGTGACGAGGCGGCGGGGCCGCGCTCTGCGCCTCAGCCACAGCCGAGATGGTGAGGCCCCGGCCGGGGTGGGGGCGGGACGCGGTTGCCGTCCTGTGCCCGGGCCCTGCTCAGCTGCAGGTGTGGCCCGTCCGCCATCAGCCCGAGGGCGGCTCGGGCTTCAGGCAGCGAGGGATAGGAGGTCTAGTGTTCCCTCCACAGCCCTCGGGACTGAGGCGGCGAGGGAGGGCGGGAAGGTCCAGTTCCCCCTCCCCAGCCAGTCAGCCCGGTGGCGGCTCGGGCCTGAGGCAGCGAGGGCGGGAAGGTCCCGTGTGTGTCTTGTCTCCCCCTTTCCCCCGTAGCCGCTCAGCCCGATGGCAGCGGGGGCAGGAAGGTCCCGTGTGTGTGTTTCCCCGCAGCCCCCACCGCGGGAGTTGAGTGTGCTGTTCGTTTTGGGGGGGTGGTGCGTGTGTTATGCCCGAAGAAGATGGGACGGGAGACTAAAGGAGTTCGCCGCCATTGAAGTCTAGAGGGTTGACCTCAGTTGTTGGACCACTTCCCCCCAGTGGATGATGTCGGCGGGATCCGCAATGCTTTGTAGTTGCCCTGATGTTGGCTGTAGGATACAGCAGCGTCCCCGTGGCTTGATCGAAACCTAGTTGTCCTTTAAATCTCTTACCTAACTCTGCGAGCACTGTAAACAAACTGCTGCTCAGCAGCTCTCCCACATTTTTCAGTCACAATGTAAATATTGCTTCTAAAATACAGTGGAATGCGAACATCGAAAGCAGTCTGTGTGCTGGCTGTTGTACCTGCAGGCCTGTGTGTGCTTGGGAGCTGACCCGAGAGCACAGTACTTGATTAGAAAGAAAAAGGGGAGTGGGATGAGTTTGGTAAGCCATGAGAAAGGCTTTCCAAAACATCTGGGGAGAAGGCTCAGCACACTCTTAATTACTGCTTCATGTTGTCTTTAATGTGGCACAGATGTACAGTTACTGTAAATAATGGAGGAGTTGCACATTCCAGTCAAGTTAAGGTCGAATCTTACATTCCTGTCAAAGTTTTGTCTTCAAAGGCCTGGTCTGTCAAAGCTGCTTGTAGCATGTGTGAGCTGTATGGACACGGCTGAGTTTTTGCTCTCTGAATGATAAGGAACATGAATCTTCATGAATCTTTTTGTCACGTTTTTAATTAGTAATGTTAGGTGTTCATAAATCACTCCTTTAAAAAGAGGGGCAAGTAAAAACCCCGAACACTTTTGCTAGTGATTTGCTTTTCTAACCCAAGTCTCCCTTTAGAAGTTGCTGTGAGAGATACTGTCCTTTGTGGAATTTGATGGTTAGCTTGGACTCCTTAACTGCAGAAGCACCCTTTCAAACACTTCACTGCTGCTGTGGTCGGTCTGGTTATCAGCATTTCCAAGGAAGTAGTTTACTATATTGGCATGAATAGCTGTGCAAAAATATAACAAAGCTGTTATTGTACTTACAGTGCTTTGAGAGGTTTCAGTAATTCAGATTTTATTAGCAATTACAAACAGTTTCAATAAACTTCTAACGAAATGTTTATTCCTTTTATAATACAGCCCATGGAAAAAAAAAATCTCATTTCTTAAACCCAGTTATTTAAACACTGTTCTCAGTCTAAAGCGTGGGATTTTTTTGACATTTTAAAGATCCCTGTCTGAAAGGGAATTAATGTCCTTTCTCAGCTTTTCCTGCTTCACCTCAGCTAATGTTACATTGTGTATCTGATGGATAGAGGCCATGATTTGTAAGCTTTAATAATCCAGCCCTTTTCCCTTTCTCTCATAAGAGCCATTGAAGCTGGAAAAGAAGGCTCTCTAATCCTATCTCCTGATAGTCTGACACAGTTAGTTTCAGCACCATGACCTTATTTTCAGAGATTGGCTTGTGTTGTTAAAGCTCTAAGTAAACTTGCCACACTTAGATTGGTGGCATCTTTTACTTCCTACATCATCTCTTCGAAGAAAATAATTAATCTGTTCCTCTACTGTAGTATTCTACCTGATGCAGTCTTTTAGGTGATTGAACTAAATAAAACCCCATAAACTTGTGAGAATTTGGGATTCCTAGATTGACTGAAGCTGCTACCTGTCTCTAGAAAAGCAGTTGCAAGCTTTCTCCTGACACGAGCCCATCGTTTTCTGTGTGATCATAGAGTTTTTCCAGTATTTTCCAGTGACTCAGTGTAAAAGGTTTGTTGCATGGGCCAAGTCTGACTTCAAAAGGATGTTAATATGGCTGAATGAGAGAAGCTGCACGTGACCCAGGACATGACTTGGTGGAGCTTAAGAGGAAAGCTCTGCCAGAGGTGTTTGGGTGGGCATTGCAGTTGGTACAAATTAACCATTTCCTAGCTGCCCCCAAATCTTTCCAGTAGCCCCTCTGACCTCCTGCCTGTGCTCATGGAAGCCTCTTTGCTCTTTCCTTAGGCTGTCAGATTTTCCTTCCTGCTTGTTAGAAAATTTAGGGAAAATTTGGGGTGCCCCTTCTGTCTTTTGGTCCTCACACTTGGCAGAAAAAGTTCTTTGCTTATGCCTTGTTTTAGTGCATTGTGCAGGTTCAAAGGCAACCAGAGCTACTGTTGGTTTTTAAGAGAGTTATGAGGAGGTGGCCAAATCAGATGAATCTCAAAGGTTTGGTTCCTTCTCCTGCCTCCTTTCCAAGCCACATGCTGTTCCCTGCTGGACTGTTAGACAGCAGTGTGAGCAGGGCAGGCAGTGATGCTGAGTCTCAGGTCAGAGGACCAGAGAGTTTCCCCTCTTTGGCTAATGAGATTGGCAAGAGGCTGGATATTTTTTGTTGTCCTCAATCCTTGCAAACTAAGTCAGAGCTGATGCAAGTTGTACCACAGAAAATGAGAGGCTAAACATAGGAGGCTTGGAGATGGGCAAGCAGGCAGTAGAAGTGCAGAGCAGAGAAGTCAGTAGGTAAGGAGAGGTTCTGGAGTAAATGTTTCTTTTTCTTATTTATTTATTTTGTTTAAGGTTAAATTACAGGTTTTGATTTTTTACAGCTAACCTGTAGTCTGCAGTCAGGTGACTGTGTCCTCATTCCTGGATTGGATATGTATGTGTGTGTTGAAGAAATGCCATCATTTGTCATTTAGTCAGCCCCAGAGTTTTTCTCATGGATAGAAGAGTGTTTGCCATGATAAAGCAACCAGTGTTACCCTTGAAAAGAGTCATAGGAGTGTTTGAGCAGAGATGACCAAACAGCAAAAAAGATCCTGTGAGAAAAGTAAGTAGGATCTGAGATGGTGTTAATTGATTTTACTGTGCATTAGAGTCTAGTTTTGTGGGTTTGGCTTTTGACTGAGGTCTTACATCATGTGGTTCACTTGCATTCTTTCATACTTGGGAATATGAAGAAGCCTTCAGGAAGGGAAGCTCCTGTGTTTCTGAATGCTTTTGCTTTGGTGTATGCAGGCAGTAATGGGACACTCCTTTAGGCATGTCAGAGCTTATTATTAATTTATTGCTTTTTCTGTGAAATCTCTTCTCCTGGTTGAGTACCTAAAAGCTCCAGAGTTTTAGGAGGAGCTTGTGAGGAGCAGCTGAGGGAACTGGGATGGTTAAGTCTGGAGAAAAGAAGGCTCAGGGGAGACTTTCCTGCTCTTTACAACTTCCTGAAGGGGAGTTGTAGTGAAGTGGGACTGGTCTCTTCTTCCAAGTGACAGGTGATAGGACAAGAGGAAACGGCCTCAGGTTGTGCCAGAGGAGATTCAGGCTGGACATGAGGAACAGTCTCTTCCCTGCAAGAGTGGTTAAGCATTGGCCCAAGCTGCCCAGGGCAGAGGTGGAGTCACCATCCCTGGAAGGGTTCAGAAAATGTGTAGGTGTGTTGCTGGGGGACATGGTTTAGTGGGGGTGGCTTGACAGTGTTAGGTTAACAGTTGGACTGAATGATCTTAGAGATCTTTTCCAACCTTAATTATGCTATGGTTTGCAAGTAAATGTCCAGTCCAAGATTTTATCTCTGGAAATCTTGTTTTGGTGAGGATAAAAATAGAAAGTCTGACCTCTGCTTGTTTATATACAAGATTATCCTGTTTACTGTTAGTATGTTTTCAAAGATTTTATTTTAACTTACCATCTCAAAGGTCTTTCCATGGGCTGTAGCACTAAGCTGAAAACAAATTTACATCAGTGACAGTTTTTAAGAGAAGAAAGGCCAGAATTCTGATGGGAGAGGAGTGGTGAGAGCAGGGAACAATAGGTACAGTTGCTCCATGTGTCCTCCTGCCTCTGGAAGAGCTGGTGTAGATATAATGCCTAGTTCTCCAAAGAGGACCCTGTGCTCATGGTAGAAAATTCAGCAGAACAAAAGCTCTTTTCTGGGAAATTAATCATTAATTAATTAAAATATTAATTAATTAATTATTGGTAGCTGGAGGAGCTTCGAGGCAGTGCTTAAAATCCTGGGTGCCTTTGCTGAGTGGCTTGTGGCCCAAGGCAGAAAGTGCAAAGTTGGCCACCTGCTCCTGTCCTTGTGAACTACCCTGCAGTGGGAGAAGGAGGATTTGCCAGCTACAGGCTGGGGTTAAAGGACCACTCTAGCCAGCTGGCTAACAAAAGGCTCCTCTGGAGGCCTCCAGAAGCAGAGCAGGAGGCAGAGCAGCTGTGGTGCTGCTTTGGGAAAGGCATTCATGGAAGACTGGTCATCAGTTTTAGCTGTGAGTAGGTCTGAACATCAGCTTTACTTTGTCCAACAGATTTCCTGCAGGGGGGAACACACTGTGCAGAGAGGGAGGGCAGGGCAGGGCCTTCTTCATCTTCCTCAGGAAACCACCCTGGCTGTCCCCAGGTTCCATGGGGGATGTGGTTCTTGCAAAAAACAATTGTCTTGTGAAAGTTGCCTACCTGAAGGCTTTTTGGGATGGAGTAACTGAGCCATAGAAGGAAAAGGCTACTCAAAGTAACAGGGAAGCGTAAAGACAATAAAAATGGGGTGGAAAAGGGTTATGTATTCAGGTGGCAGCCATTCAGAGTAGATGTGGTTTGAAGAGTGTGTTGGGCTGTTCTGAGTGCTTTTTCATGTTATGAATGCTTCAGATAATTGGCTGCCAGTCAAAGAGCAAACTGCTCATGCTTTGTTTGAGGGTTTTTTAGTGACTTTGGATTACTTAAAAATTCTGAGTAAGGAACACTTGGGATTTTCCCCTCTGGAGATGTGTTGCTGTATTTTGAAATACCACCTTAAATTCTTGTTGTCCCACCTCCCAGGAACAGAATGAATGTAAGCAAGGAGATACTTGTGCAGGAAACCATCCCCATCCCATGGAGAAGATATTTCTATCAGTGGCTTATAAATCCTGAAGTACTTTAACAATAGCAGCTGTCCTCTTGCAGACCTCAGAGTTTGTGAATAAAGACAGGAAAAGATGGTAGAAAATGAAGGTTAAAAGATGCTGAAAGTATTCAAATCCTATTTGAATTAGGTTACCCAAGGGAAAGTTTTCTCTTAAGCAACATACACAGCGTGTTTGTATAAAGAAGAACAGCTTAGAGAACTGACAAGCACTGTGAGGGGGTAGCTGTTCTCTCTGCAAGTGAAACACACTCCTGCAGTACAACCATTTCACGTTAGAGCTCTGTGTTTGCCAGAGGGAGTGTGAAACGTCTGTGATTTCTTCACTGGGAGGTACAGTAATAGTTCTGGCATCTGTTCCTTAAGGATCTGCAGGCTGGAAGTGAGTGCAGGCAAAGCTGTCCCCTTCACTGGGCCTCTTTTTTTTTTTTTCCCTTTTCCTGAAGCAGCTGGCAGAGTTAGCCTGTCCTGCAGGATGAGGGTGAATTACCACTGCTCTGTGCCAGCTAACAGCACAGCCACTTCTAAAGGGGGTACAGCAGAACAACAGCATGAACAGCAATCTATTGTAGCTACCTTTGAACTGCTTCCTGAGGAGCACTGAAACCTTGCTTTCAATTAACAACCATTATTTAGACCCAGAGTGGAGCAGACTTTCAGCAAGCAGTCAGGATATGTGTGGTTTTGGTATGACATCCATCTGAGCACATGATGCTTGGTAAGTGCTGGAGCCTTGGTTATGATTCACTGGGGAGAAACATGGAAAACAATGTCTGTTTTTCAAATGAATTTCAGGTTGGAATTGTATAGTTTTGCTAAAATAAACCTGCCAGTAGCTTGAGTCCCTCTGTTGGAAGGGAAGGAAGGGTGATGGCTATAGCTGGTGTAACAGCATCCCTCTGCCTGTTTCTTGCTCAGGGTCTCAGCAATACTCATGAGGTGGTTTTAAAGCCAGTAGAGTTGCACTGGCATTGTCCCCACTGAGGCTGGGGAGTCCAGTTTTCAAACCAAGTGGGCTTGGGGGACAGCAAAGCTCTTTGGACAGCTGGATTTCTTTGTAGTGTGCAGTTTTAAGTGATTTCTCAAACACAGTTGGAAATTCTTCTTTTGTCATGTTCTGCCCTTGTATCTGAACTAAGAGATGTGTCTCTGTACCTGTTCAGTGCCTCTGGAACTTGGAAGCTAATTGACTTGAGTGATGTGCAGTGATCTTCAAACACATGCAATTTTGGCTGCCCCTTCAGACAAAGCATCTGGTGTCAAAACAAGAATGGCTCTCTGAATAGTAAACAATATAGCAAACTTCCACTATATAAGAGAATATTATTTTTGAAGTTTTATGTTAAATCAGTTAATACTCTACAAGTGTACAATTGTTTAACAGTTAGGAGTTGCTATTTCTCTTTGAACAGGAGGGGCTGAGAAGTGCCCCAGTATATTTTCACCAGGGCAGAGCTATCATGTTCCTGTTCTGCATGGTGATATAAAATGTTCAGGCAGGCTCAGGAAGTATAATACCTGATGAGGAAGCAGAAGCTTCAGGTGTTTTTCCTTTTTTGCCAGGACTATACATTTGAAGACAGATGAATTGAAGAGAGTGTTTTTGAGGAGTGGAGTATGAACTGTTCCCTGCCTGGAAGAGGAGTTGTTCTAATTTTAGGAGGAGGGAATTAACTTGCCTACAGTCAGGGTAGGGTGTGGTCTGCTGAGATTACTGAAGGAACTCACTAATTTGGGGTGTCTTTAGGGAAGGTCTGCCTACTGCACTGTGCTTCTGGCTTCTGACCAATCCCATTGCCCAGCCCCTTCTTCCAAAAGGCTTTGCAGAACAGTTTGTTGGTGTTTTTGTGTTTATTTTGGGGGTTTTTTTTGGCAGCAAAACAACCAGTTCACCAATATTTAGGGCTGTGGCTTTTTGTTTAAAGTGAGGACGAGTGAAGTAGGAGCTGCTATGTAAAATGGAAAAATTTCTTTTGCTTGAGGGTCTCAGCAGGTTTGTTCCTCACTGGTCATTTGAGGGCCCTATGCCCCCCAGTAAACACAGCACTAAGTTGTTGAAATCCTACTTCTAAGAAAAAAAACCCAAACAGTTGTGTAGCTACATTTTTTGTTTCATTTTACAGTTATTTTTGGTGGAGGAAACAAAAGTTTTTTCTTTTGCAAACCAGCTTGTGCTTATTAAAACAAAATACAATCTTTCTGAACAGGGATTCTTTTTCTCTTGGAGGCAGTGCAAAACAAAACTCTACTGGAGCTATATGTGGTTTTGCAGCCTCCCATTTAAATTGTAATAGACCAGATAATACTTGGTTGAAAAGTAAGGTTTTGGCTTGTAGCCACCACAGATACTGCACTGCAGCAAGAGGAAGGAGCCATCCCCAACGCTGCCTTTATCACTTGAGCAATGACTTGAGCCCTGTCCTTTCATGTTATTATTTTCCAGGCTGTCTGATGGCTGTTGTCCAGGTACAAAACCAGGCTGCAGAGGCAAGCTATTGATGGGAGTTCCATGCTCACTGCCTGAGGGGTGGTGAAGGATTAGTTTGTTGTCTTCAGTAGCTGTCTCAGTGCTGTAATTCAAGATGGGGCTACTGTACTTCAAATATAGAGTCTGTTGTGCTGCCATGAAGTCACACACTTGCATCAGGCATTAGCTCAGGGCAATGCAATTCTAAACTTCTTTCTGCTGAATGCTGATGCTGCAGAGTAATCCTGTGAATTGAAATGGTACCAAAGCTGGAAATGGAGCACTGTCTGGGTGCATTTCCTGGCTCTTTGTGCTGCATTACTGTGGCCAAACCTGGCCTAGGGGGAAGGGTTCTGGAGACACGTGATTTTCAGAGGACATCTCCAGCAGCAGCTGTGAAACCTTAAGAGTTAGAGTTTATGGTCAGTTCTGCTAATCTGCAACTGCTGATTTGTAATTACAGAACCACAGAATACTAGGGGTTGGAAGAGACCTCTGGAGATCATCTAGTCCAACCCCCAAGTAGCTAAAAGGGAGGAGTGATAGGTGGGGAGGCGGAGCCAGGGTAGGTCCAAAGGATTACCCCTTGTATTGTTACTCTGTTGGCTGTTCCTTCCTCAGGATGTCAGGGGAATTTGGTGTGGAGAATAAGCTGTGTCTTGAGGTTCTCAAGTCACTGGTTGCCTGGTATCATGTTAACTCTAACTTGTACCATGATAGATGAGTTTGGATTCAGGCAGCAGTAGATTTCTGTAGAACCAGGTGGCTCTTGAGCAAGCTGAAGAATAGCACTGAAGACTCAGAGTGAGTTCAGCAAAGGTCCCGTTCCTGAGCACAGCAGAGATCTGGACTTTGCCCCAAGAAAGATGATAGCTTTGCTAGCTCTTACATGAGAGGTGTCCTAAGGATGACAAAAGCCTGGGGACAGTTTTTATTTGAAGAAAGTAGTACCCTGGAGAAAAAAGGTTGTTGAATGGAGAGATGAACTCGGGAGTGGCAGGAGAATGATAAG
The DNA here is from genome assembly GCA_013399015.1 of Galbula dea. Classification (NCBI taxonomy): domain Eukaryota; kingdom Metazoa; phylum Chordata; class Aves; order Piciformes; family Galbulidae; genus Galbula; species Galbula dea. Next base: position 108,761 of record VWZX01011353.1, read on the forward strand.
CAGGGAGCAACCAACAGCTTTGTCTGTCTCCTAATACAAGAACCAGGGCCATAGGAGACCCTAGATTTTAGGTTGAAAAGAAACAAAGTGCCCATGAAACTTAACAAAGCATGTAATTGGATCCATTGCCACAGGATGCTGTTGAGGCTGAAAGCTGTCGGGGTGTTAGGTTGGGTGTTGGGTTCTCCCGGTGACCATGGCCAGCCTGCCCTGCTGAAGTGATGCATGTGTGTGTGAGAGAGCAGCAGGAGGGAGTGGTGTGGTGTGATGTGGTGTGAGAGGGTGGAGTGTCAGCACCAGTGCCACTTTCATTTGACATGCCATGGAGAAATCACCTTCAAGGCAGAGTAATCTTATTGTCTGTTTTAACTAACATAAGCAACTCACAAGTAGCCATTAGATCTATGAAAGTAATTATTTTATAGAAACCTCCAGTTTTCTTTCTGGAGGATGTTTGTTGTTAAGCTTTGGGGTTCCTTATTGCCCCCTATTGGCACGGTGCTTTGTGGGTTGTTTTCCCTCAGCTGTTAGCCTTCCTTTTGAGAGACTTCCTCAGACATTGAAACAGGCAGTAACTTCTCAGAGTTGTTAACTTACTTTAATATTGAATACTCTTCATATACCTTAATTTCTGGGACTAGAGAAAACATTTTTCTACTTCTTCTCTGTCTCTGCACTTGTAAAGGTTGCTGCTGCATATTAATTCACTGTGATAGCTTAAGAAAATGAGGAAAAACCGCCTTGGGTTTTACCTACCTCTGCACAGGACACCTCACTATACTTAGGAGCTTTCTGAAGGCAGACTGTTCCCCACAGAACCAGCTCTCTCCTGTGTGACAGACACATGGAGTTTGCTGTGTCACACTGGGTACTGCAGGCTGTTAACTCTTACCACACTGGTGGTTTCTGAACTGCCAGGCATAGCTGTGCTTCCCTGATCAGTGGTTACAAGACTCCAGCAGGAGTGAAGGGCCTTCCTGGTAATGCACTGGTTTGTCTTTAGTGACAATTACATTGCTGTATGGAAACTGAAATATCTCATATGTAAGTATAAAATCAGTATTGTTTTAATGGCAGTGAATGATTGGATAATTATGTGAGTGCCTCTGCTGAGATGAACTGCTCAGTACTAGTCTGCAGTGACTGGTCTGAAAGAACAGTTGTACTTAACTGATTGTGAGATAAGGGGAGTTTGCTTTTCCTTCATTTTCTGCTCTGAAAGTTTTGCTTCCTGCCTTGACTTACTGCATTCTGCTGATGTCAGCAGTGTCTTTGGAGTAAAATAAACTGTTCTTGGGCTTCAGCAAATGCCTGGAGAACATTGCAGTGCTAGGAGTCTGAGTAGGACTAATAGGAGGTGTCTGATCATAACAAAGTAGGATCAGCTGTTACTTTAATCTGGTGCATTTACATAAGTATCCACAGAAATTCCAGGCTGAAGAGAACTGTTGGCTGCCAGAGCTTGCAGATGTAAATCGTTGGCTTATCTTTGCATCGACAGACCAGGGATGCTTCCCTGAGGAATTCTGTAGCCCTTCTCCCACTCCAAGCAATATGCATTGCCTCCTGTTTCTTAGAAGGGTTGAATGTTGTGTATCTGATAGCTGCAGCAGTAGGAAGTCCTTTGACCCTTCCTGTTTTCTTTTGTGCACTAGAAACAAGACTGCCAATGGAGATTATCGGAAGGAGCACAGAGAGAGGAGTCGCAGCCCCATAGAGAGGGCAGCTGCCCCAACAATGAGCCTCCACGGCAACCACGTGTATGCCTCAATCCCAAGCTTGACCATGGATCAACCTCTAGCACTGACCAAAAACAGCATGGATGCAACCCGAACAGTTGGCATCACCCCTGCGCTGACTTCTGTGGAACGGCAGCAGGTACTGGCTTCTGGCTTGACAGGAAGCTCTGGGTGGTTGTAGGAATCCTTGCTGTAGGCACAGTGAGGACTTCTCAGGTAGTAAGCAGAAGGTATTGTGAGTTCCAGTAGGGGAGGCAAGACTACTCTGCAGGCAAGAGGTATTTTAAAAATGAACAGTGGATGCTACAGCTCATTGTGTTTAGTATGAGTAGTTTATTGATGTTTAAATAGCTCTCTCACAGATTTCTTGGTCTTCCTGCTTTTTCTGATGCTTTGCTAAGCCTATGTGTGCATGTGGTTTTAACTGGGAATGCAAAGGCTGTGCTTGAGCAAAGCTCCAATACCAGGCAGGCAGAGAGGCTGCTCACTGTGCTCCTCTGGGCAATCAGCTTATGCTGCCCTCCCCTGTCCCGGCTCTCTCCTGCCAGGACTGCTGAAGCAGAGCTGCCAGGCAGAATGGGTAGAAAGGAGAAGTTTGCACTGAATTTTCCAGGTGAAAAAAAGCTGGGATGACCTTGGTTGTTTTAGGCAGCCCAAAGCATTCGTGGTGGTGTTCACAGCAATGTTGTGTCATTGTTTCATATGACTTTTCCTACAGCACAGTGATGAGTTTTGATTATAATATACTTTATTTCCACATGCTGGAGCATTTGTTTTTTGTTCTCTTTGGGTTTTGGCTTGCCATCTAGTAGATGGGATTGATTTCCATCAGAACAGCTGAAGATGAGCCATTTCTATGCAGGTTATACATTAACAGTTTGCTGATACATCAGTTTCGCTTTTATCCCTTCCACAAGTGGAGAGAGAAAGCAAGACAACTGGGTAGTGATGAGCTGCAGCACTGAGAAATTGAACTGACCTGTGTACCCAAGCTCCTTTCCCGTCCTCCTCTGTCCCCTGCTGTGAGGCCCTGCCACCTTGAGTGGATGATCTTTCAGAGGCTGGGGCTTGGCACCTGCAGCTTATGAAAGCGCTGTGTCCTTTCTGCGGTGGTTGGCTCTGTGAGCTCATCTCTTACGTTGTGCTGTGCCAAACTGCTGAGCTTTACACTGCTGTCCTGCTATCTTGCATCATTTGGCACACAGGTTGCAGAGTTATTGTTCTGTGCAGAACAGCTCTGCTTTGCTCGCAGGGTCCAGTGATGACAGAGGAGGAAGGGCCAGGCTTCCCCTGACGACACTGCTGCCCTTTGATAGCGTTAGTGCTGTGCCTCAGCCTAGCAGCTACCACCACTGACACTCCTCTGCTCTGGTGTGTTTGACTTGGGCCCATTCCTGTTGCCCACTGCCAGATTCTGCCTCTTTTTGTTATCTGTGACATTTTGAGCTAGATAACAATTGATTTTCTTGGGAAAATAGGATGTTGAGGTAAGACCTTGGTAAGAGCACAGAATAGAAAGCACACAAAATAAAAATGTACTGAAAAGAACCCTAGTTTGGGGAGTTGTTGTTTGGGGTGGGTTTTTTTTCACCCTCAACATGTTGAATGGAATTTTGTCTTGCTCTGTCTCTAATTAAGAGGTGGGGAAAAGTACTTTTTGATTCCAGGCAGCATAGGGTTATTCAGTTGCTGTAGTTGCTGTCCCAGCTATAAGAAGAGTATTTTATGTTTACACTTTGTACACTGTGGAGTTGAGATTATGTGAATAGACATTTTTGGGAATTTGCATGTGCTGAGAATGGAAAAGGATGATGGCTATTAAGTAGTGCTGGAAAGGCAGATTAATTACAACAAGAAAGTTCTTGCAGTCAGGACTCTCGGAAGCCCTTCATATTTTACATCCTATGGGCTTACTGATCTGTGGCTGAAGTACAGGATGGGGAATTAGACTAGGAAAACTGAACTTCTGCATGAACAGTGATGCTGTTAAAGCTTGATTAATGCTAAGAAGATGTAGATGTGGCTCTTAGGGACATGGTTAGTGGTGGGTTGGCGGTGTTGGGTTAACGGTTGGCCTTGGCTGATCTCAGCGGTCTGTTACAACCTGCCTGACTCTGTGATAAGCCTAATACCTGTAAAATTTGTAAAGCCCTTCTGAGCCCTGATACCACAAGGATACGTGGCCATAGAATGAACCAAGGGTTTAACCTGTTGACATTTAGTTCTGAATATGTAATGTCTGTGAAGTGGAAACAGTCACTGTAAAATCACTTTAATGCTTTTAATGATTTGTTATTGTACTGCCCTGTCTCTGGATGGCTGCTTGCCATTTAAATAACTAAGAACCATTATGGAAATGCAGTGTAGGTTGTTTTTGGGTTGTTTTTTTTTTTTAATCAGACAAAGAGCTACTAGCTGAACATTTTGGGGTTTAATATGCTTGATTGAACTGGACAGTTTAAGGGTTATTTCACTGCTGGGATTAGGTTCAGTGTTTGTACACCTCAAGTGATTATGCAGTGAACTGCTGCTAATAGGGCTCTGGCTGATTGCTTCTGGGAGTGACAGTTTTTTGTTTTCTCCTTCCTCCCAGAACCGTCCATCTGTCATCACCTGTGCATCTGCCAGCACCCGGAACTGTAACCTCTCCCACTGCCCCATTGCTCACAGCGGCTGCGGTGCCGCAGTGCCTGCCTACAGGAGACCCTCCAGCAGTAAGTGACTGCCCCACGGGGATCTGGGGGCAGCAAACCTCAACTGTGCAGGCACTGGGGGATGAACAGGAGTAGACGGAGGTGGCACAGCAGCCACCTCTGTGTCTCCTCTCTACCCAGAGATATACTAACACAGGTCCCTTCTGCAGTCTCTGACCATCAGTCCTGTGCCACAGCAGAAAGGACCAATTCAAAATCAGGGAGCGAGAGAGAGAGGTGTTGTTTTTTCTTGTGTTGAAAAGCTGCTTGAAAGACACAAACACCCTGTAGAGACACAGAAGTCATTCTCTTTCTGTTAGTCAGACACACAGCAGACAGGGCCAGCAGATCCAGCCATGCTCTTACTTTAGGAGCTGTCATTTCCCCAGTCCTGCAGTAGTCAGCAGACTTGAATGATTCAGCTGCAGTCACAAAAATCTCTTCCAAAGCACAACCCCCCCCCCCACACACACACCTCTCCCTGCATGGGAGAGCACAAAAAGCTGTGGAGGGCAGCTGCTAGAGCAGCCCAAGCAGGAAGCTTTAGCTTTCTACCTTCTGTGCAACTGGTACCGTTCATGAAGTCTTTCCAGGCTGTACTTGCTGGAGAACCTTGGGCTGGTTCTCTTCTCTTGGTCTCTCTGTGTGTCCAGGGGAAACCACAGCCCTTGCCTTCAACTCCTGCACCTGTTGAGGCAGAGCTGTGCCGCAGCACTGCCAAAAGGTCGTGGCAGCGAGGCTTCATCTGCCAGAACAAGCCAGGGGAACGCTGCCACTGTGACATTGGTAGAAACCTACAGGTCTGTAGGAGGGCAATTATAATAAGGGATTTTGAAAGAGAAATCCCATTCAGACACACAGATACTGTTTCTAAAAGGGAAAACTGCAACTCCTTGTATTTAGTCTGAGGAGATTGTTACTGTTCAAAACCCGTCTTTGAAGGTTCTTTTTTCCTCTTGTAATAGTATTATAAGATACTATTAATTAATAGTAACTAATAATGATTAAATTAATAGTATTACAAGATGATTATATACATTACAAGAGGGGTTTTTTTATATATATATAATCCTATAATAGTATTACAATAGTAGTATTTTGATGCTTCAAGTACCTAATGCAGAGAGAGGTAATGACTCATTTAGTTTTCTGCCTGGCTCATGGAACAAGTCTCTAAAGTAAGGGGAAGCCCTGAAATGAAATCAGCTTTTAGGTGAAGGTCTCCTCACAGCTGACTGCTATCAGCAGGCTTGGGAGCTGACTTGAAAGAACTGTGTCTGTCTTTAATTCTTTTTAAGCCCAAGTACAAGTTCTGTGATTGTTCTAGGAGACAGTTTCCTCTGCCAGCTGTAGATGTTACTAGCCTAAGGCAGAAGTACAATTACATATAAAATGCTTACCTGTTGCAGGTCATAGAAATGCAAATACTTAACTCCCTTTATTACTTCTTTTCCTTTCAACTCCTTCAGTCTTTGTCCCCACCCCATCTGCTGACACCCTGTAATGAGGTAAAGCTTCATGTCTGCGTGCTGAGCCGATGGGAAAGGGGAAAAGCAGGAGAAAATACAGGTTCTGCCTGCAGTCCTTGGTGCCAGGGTCCTGCACAGCAGTAACACCTCCTCTGCTTCCTTCCCCCTTCTAGCTACCGCTGCCTGTGACCCGGTGGTGGAAGAGCACTTCCGCCGAAGCCTCGGCAAGAACTACAAGGAGCCTGAGCCAGTGGCAAACTCCGTGTCCATCACAGGATCGGTTGATGACCACTTTGCCAAAGCACTTGGGGATACATGGCTGCAGATCAAAGCCGCCAAGGATGGCGTCTCCAGCAGTCCCGAGTCTGCCTCCCGGCGGGGCCAGTCTTCCCCTTCCTCTCACATGGTCAATCACAATCACTCGCCCTCCGTGGTCTCCTGAGGAGAGGACGTTCGCCCTTGTGAATCTGCATGGTTTGACTGAGCTTGGAACAGTGCTGACAGTAGTGTTGGGGAGGAGGGAGGTTAGTTTTCAACACACGGTTTTGTGTCCTCACTTTGTATTTGTTAAAGGGTGCCCTTAAAGACGATAGCAGGAACTATTTCATAACGAGTCCGATGATGTAGCATCCTTTTGTTTTCCTGCCTCAATTACCAAAGAAACCTCTGATGCAAATCTGCTGCCCCTTAAAAAAAAAGTAATGCACGCTAACCCACAAAAGCCATCACAGGTAGTTGGTTGACCCAAAGGCTTTTTGCTTTGATTAGCTTCTCGAGACTAGAATTTGTCTGGTTTGCTTCCAGTGCTTTGTTTTTGTTTTTGTTTGTTTGGGTTTTTTTGTTTTCCCTCTGTGAAGTAACTTTGTATGTATATACTTGAAAAGAACTGTCATGTATGATTTGCACTATTGGAGGAGGACTGAAGTTGCATAGCAACTTTCTGGAAGATGCTAATATTTTGAGGGCAAACTGCTGAAAAAAAAAGGGTTTAAGGATGACATTTCTATCAGTTTGGTATTTTCTTATAGCAAAACCGCTTCAGAAGGGGAAGTCTCATACAGGTTATAGGTCTTTCTCTCTTTAGATTTCAGGTGCTTAGTGCTTGCAACTGGACTGCATCATTGACAGAACACGGGCATTTTTTCCTGAACACTGCAGTTTGGTAGAGTAGAGCTGAGGTTGGAGGGTTCCATAGTGCTTAACGATGCATGTGTTATGAAAAATAGCTGGTATCTATTAATGTATAGACAGTAAGAACCATAATACTTATTAGCTTTTCTTCAGAACTAGTTTATTTTTGTCAGTAACGATCCTAGATATACTTACTGCTGGTACAGTTGTACTCTATGATATTTGTATTTGATATTCACTTTAGCAGCAGCCAGCAAAGGAGGACAGCCTCAGGACAGGCCTCAGACGACGCAGGTTAGAGCTATAGGCTGCGTGGTACAGACGCTAGAGCTTCGCGCACGCCGAGTCATTGATCCTGGCTGCCCAACAGCTAAGCGTGTGTAATCCGCCTTCAACTAGCTGCAGAAACTGCTACCCCTACGTATCCTGGCTGGACAACAGATTGTTACAGTTTGTGAAATAGGATCCTTAGGTTTTATTTTTTTGTAAGCTTGTGGATAAAGCTGTGCCAAGTTGCAGCGTACATTCCTCCGGTAGAGAGCCTGGACAGGTATCACTGCCTTGATTAGCACCTGCGATACGAATAGCTACTAACTAGACCTTAGGCAGTAGAGGCAGGAGTAAAACCACCGCTGTGCTAGTACTACGAGCTTCTCTTCGTTGTTACGTGTAACTGCTCTCCCCAGACATTCCATCTTCCCAGGACAGCTGCAGCTAGGGCTGGTTTTTTGATACTGGGTTACCTGAACCGATGGCTTCAGCGTAGAAAGGTAGAACTAGTTGGCAGAGGAAGGAGACGTGATGTATTATGGGCTATGTTACAGTATTGGGTCCATTGGGGCGTTTGGTTTATCTTCTTTTTTAAAGTGAAGCTATTTCATTTGGAAAAGGTGCAGGGTAGAGAGAGAGAGGACAGGAGATTGGCTTACTCTTGTGGAGAAGGTGGCTGCTCAATTTTCTGTAAAAAAACCCTGAAAACATCCAAAAAAAAAAAAAAAAAGTCCCAGCTAAGCCCCCAGTTTCACACATTTCACTCCCACCTTACTGGGTAGTCAACGCTTCCTTGCTTTGGCATTCAGTACCCTACTCTCTGTAGGCAGATTGTTAAAAGAACACTTTTTTATATAGGTAACTTTAAGACCATCGTTACGCTGTGCGTAAAGAATGTACAGAGAAATTTGTAGGTATTTTTTGAGGAACAATTAATTTGTTAATGATATGTAGCTATTTAATTTTTCCCTTTCCTTTATTGTAATCATTCAGTTTTGGGTTTGTTTTTTGGTTTTTGTTTGTTTGGAGAAAAAAGTTGATCTTTTTTTTTTTTCCTGTTGTTGTTGTAGATGTGTCTGTAATACAGTAAAAGTGCAGGAACACAGTTATTCTATGAGAACACTGCATTAGCATTCATAGCCACTAGTTTGTTAATTGCTACAGGCTACTGAGCGTTGTAACAGTCAAATACTAATACTGTAGATGGACTCTGTGGACAATGTGACTCCTCTGTTTCTTTGTAAACACAAATAATGTTTTTAAAGCTAATATTTTCAATAATAGCTGTTTTACAAGGTTACATTTACTTATCTGAGATAGGTAAATGGATTTGAGGGCAATAAAGATTTCATGTGCTGTGTCCAGTAAAACATAGCTGAAGACATGAAAGCCAAAGGGGTGGGGGGGGAGGCGGCAGGACAGTAAACTGAACTCACCTCACGCGACGTGGTGAAGCTTCTTCCCAGAGCCAGCTGTTCTCTACAGTTCAGTTCTGAAAGAGTCTCTCTGTGTTGTAAATCTGTAACATACCATTCTTCTGTGGCCTTGTTTCACCTGGGGAAAAAAAAAAAGGTTTGGCAGGCCAGCTCTTTTTTTTTTTTTTTTTTTTTTTTTTTTATACTTAAAAGTAGCCTTAAAGAACAATAAAGTGCTCTTAAATCCCTGCTCTGTGTGCATGCTCCTCTCTGCTGCTGCTGGGGAGGGAGCAGAAGTGGTTTTTCTGTCCTTCTGGCAGGAGCTGGATGCAGCAGAAACAGCCAACTGCTTGTGTCCTGCTTTCCTTCGGAGGAACCAGCTCCCTTAGGATGGCACCCAGCACCTGGCAGAGCTGCAGCTTTGGGGGCTCAGGCACTTGTCCAGGTACAGTTGTTACAACCACAACATGAATGTACTGCTGCCACAGCAGAGACAAAGATACCTCTGGACACACTCTGGCAGCAGTTCCTCCTCCCACCAGGTTGCTGAGCCCTTCCCTGGTGTTGCTCTCTTGCACAGGCCCAAAGCAGCTGTTCCTGTTGTGGGATGCAGCTCCTGGAGAAGAGCTAGTCAAGGGTTTCTGTCAGGCTTCTGAGAAGACCAGTGGCTTAATGGTCTTTCAGCTTGTTTTGTCCTTCAGCTTCCATGAGTTTTCTGGAGAGACCAGAAATGAGTCCCTAAAGAGGGCAGCTGCCTTCCAAATGTAGACAGGGTGGGCTTGTGTTCTGGGTGAGCAGCCTTCCAGTAGCAGATCATAAGGGGATAAGGACTTGGCTGGAGACAGTTAATCCTTAAGACAAGCGTTCTAGTTACCTGATCTTGAGATGCTTCAGCGAACCAGGCTCTTCTGCTGTGCTAGAAGTGTCTCCAACCTCAGCAAAGGAACCCCTAAAAGATGCTGACAGCCACAGTTACTGCTGTTGGATTTGAGAACCAGAGCAGGCAGGTAGGTGGTGAAGGTGAAGGGCTGGTTCTGGGCTGTGGGAGGGTCCATGAGAATACAGCAAGAATGATTAGTTTAACACATCTGAAAAACATCCCTCTACATACCCGTGGAAAGAAGCCTAAATATATGCTTTAAGAGCTTTTGGGAGGAGGCCAACCCCAACAAGCCTCCCAGTCTGCCTTCTGAAGGGAGCTGGTTTCCTTTTAGGAAAAAAAGTCATCCCTACATCAGCAGTTTGAGGCCTACGTGGAGCAGGACAGGAGCAGGGCTATCTTTCAGGGCAGTAACTTGGAGAGGCTTCTATTTTCTACATGGGCAAAGGAAAAAGACTATTTTTTTTTCCTCCTACCACATGATTTATCTAATTAGCTGCAAGCAGTAATTTTACACACAGTAGGAGCAGCACAGCCTAGAAAAACTGGACCATACACATACATTTCAGACTACTATTATGATTAACTCCTATTTGTGATGGCTTAACTTTTCCTGAGAGCTACATGAAAGGCAGCTTCCAGCTATGCTTCACACACACACACATTCACTCTTCTTATTTTTGCTGATTGAATTCCAACCAGAATCTTAAATTGTCACAAATACACAAGGGATTAAGGGGCTGAGTCTTGTCTCTCTCTGCACAGCTCAGTGAGTGACCTCTCCTGAATACAGCTTCAGTGCATTTCAAGCACCTTTACTTGTGAAAGTGATCTTCACATACAAATACTTAGAGGCTGGACAGACCCAGAGCTGGTTTGACCCAGCAGTGGTACCCCAGGAGTAAAAGAGCTGTGTGTAGGTACCCAGGCAGCATGTCTGCACAGCTGCAGCTGGTAAATGACCACTGAGCCTATGCAGCAGATAGTGCTCTCCCAGCAGGGCTGCAGGGACCTCACACTGGGTTTATTTCCTTCAAGACCAAACCCAGGTGGAGCAGCAAGGGCAGTTTCCAGCCAGCACCATGCTCGGGTTTGGTCCCACCAGGGTCTACTGAATGCAGCACACTGGAGTCAGATGGTTGCAGAGGCTTCTGCCACTGCTGCAGAGAACACAGCAGGGAGCTCCTGCAGTGGGTTAGAAAGCAGCTCCAGTACTAGACACTGGAACTGAACTGTCAGCCTGGAAAACTGGCACGGGCACAGAACTGGAGATTGGAACCAGGTCACCGTCACGGACCAGAGCTCTGACCACACCACTTCAGAAGCTGCTGCACAAGCAGCAGCTGAGCTGTCACTGCAGCTGGCCTCAAGGCTCCCAGAAGGGCTCAGGTGACTGCTGGGGTGGGAACAAATCCAGCTGGTTCTAATAGGCCACATCAGGCACCAGAGGAAAGATGGAAAAATAGTTGTTCAGCCTTGTTCAGAAGCCTCTGTGCAGCAGCAGAGTCAGAGCACTGACTGCTCATGCTGTCCATGGCAGCAGGGGTGATCTGCAGTGGCTGTGTGAATGGAGACATCTCCAGTATCCCAACACCACACCAAGTAAGTTGTGTTGCTTCATCTGATATCCTGGCAAAACCCCTCAGCAGTATTTGAGATGTTACTGGTGTAAGAGCTTTACTCACCAGGGCTGGCACACTTCTGCTTGGCTGAGGCAACCATTCACCACTATCTTTAGATCTTTCTGGAGGAACAGCCAAATAAGAAACCAGTCTGCATCTTCCTGAGGGTCCAGAGAAGCTTTCATGTCATCTGCTGTGGTTGTAGCTCCAAGAATGTTACACACAGTGTCTCCAGCTCTCTTCTTGTAGCAGACAGTTACTGCAGAGCTGGATGATGTCACCCTGCTGAAGCACACTTTATCCCTGAAGGGCCTGCAACAGAAAATAACCCAATTTAAGAACTCAAATATACCAATGCAAGAATATTTTAACCTCTCTGCAGGCCTCTGCACACAGGGAGAAGGCACTGCCTCATCCTCATCTGAGGGCAGCATCCCTGAGAAACATCATTAAATAGATGATTATATTAATAGATTAAATAAATTCTCTTCTCTTCCTTTGTGACACAATCAGGAGCTCAAGGCATCAGACAACAAGGCACTAATTTAGGGGGTTTGTGGCAGCTAATTGCTGGCTCACCTCCATGTTTACATCAGATTGACTTGCCTCTCTGCAAGAGAGGTTGGCCTGGCATTGGTCACACATGGACACTCAGCTTGACATGCATTTATGTTGGAACAGAGCTGGAAAAAGCAGACTTTTGTTTCCTCTAGCCTACTTTTAAATAATGACACTTAAATAAGTTACTGACTCCAGTTAAGAGCACAACTCACTGCACTCACCATTTCAACCTTCTTTTTGCTTGCAGGCTAGCCAGTTCCATTGGTCACTGCTGTACTGTTTCAGTCTAATTTCACTTTATTTTGCTAAGAGGCAGCTTTCTTAAGTGCCAGGGAGAACATCTGCCTGCCCTCCATCACAAAGACAGACACAAAGGCATCTGCAAACACAAAGCTGTGTCAGCCACATGCCTGCCACATTTCATAGGCAAAAAGCTGCTTATCTTCAAACTGTTTCCTCAGTTTGGGCAAATTCCATGCATGCAGAATACTCCTGATAGCATCCTGCTATTCATGGTGGAATTCACATTCCTTTTTTACTCCAGGAAAACACAAACCTCAAGTATCTTGCTTCCTGAAACATGACAATCCTGTGGGTCCAGGTGTAGCCATGCCATGTGGCTCCAGTGTTGCCATACACACATCATCTGTCACTGCAGTTAGAGTAGTTCTAGGCAGTAGTAGTAAAATACAGGATTTTGTCTGCTTTCAGAGAAAAAAGAAATACCTCAACTAGTTTGAAAGCAGTAACCCCAACCCTGTGCTCTTCACTGCAGGGTTGTAAACTTTTGTTCTATTGTTTTTTGTGGAGGGGGAAGTGGGGGTGAAAAGAATGGAAAGAACTAACAGTACTTGCAGGTTAAAGCAAGAGCTTTTCCTTTTCCTCCCAGGCAACAAGTACCTTTATTTAACCTGATGTTACTTTTATTCATCAAACTTTTTCTCATGGCATTCATTGTTACTGACACTGTTCTGGCTGCTAGAGCTTGTTGTTCTGCTTTCTATCCTGATACAAACACATCTGTTTTGAAAACCAAACTAAGAGAAACCTCTCTGGGAGGAGGAAAGGCTGAGAGCCCTGGGGCTGCTTAGCCTAGAGAAGAGCAGCCCTAGAGGGGAGCTGCTCAATGCTGAGCAAGAGCTAAAGGCTGGGGGCAAGAGGCTGGGGCCAGACTCTGCTCAGTGGTGCCCAGGGACAACAGGCACAAACTGCCCAGGGACAGGACAAGGAGCAATGGCCACAAACTGGAACAGAGGAAGTAACAGCTGAGCAAAAGGAAGAACTTGTTGCTGTGAGGGTGTTGGAACCCTGGCCCAGGCTGCCCAGAGAGGCTGTGGAGTCTCCTGCTCTGGAGAGATTCCAAAGCCACCTGGAGGTGATGCTGGGGAAGCTGCTGTGGGCAACACACAGAACATGGTGGGAGTCTAGGGCTCCTGTTTCAAAGATTTTCATGGCAAGAACAGATTTCCTCACACTAAAAAATAATGCTTTGGTTGTTGCCAGGCTAACAAATGCTGTCTGTAGTGTGAGTCAAGCTATGACCTTTCAGGATGATGTGAAATCAGCACTAATAAATCAAATGATGACTTTGCTGACACATCTGTAACTTCAGTGATTAATCTAACAAATAACCAATTTCTGCTTGGCAATACAGGAAAGAGGAGTGTAGGATTCTCCTCCTGCTCTGCCCTGCTGCAGCTGAACTCTGGATGCAGTTTTGATCCTACCAGTTCTCACAGGAAGTGTGAAAAATGCCTGGGCATGGCTGAGGACTGGAGCCAACAGCTGATCCACCCATAGACCATCATGAAAGAAAGAGAAGCTAATGAAGGCAAGAAGAAATGTTCTCCTCTTTAGATGAAAGTTTGTTCAACAGTTGCCCCACAGCAGATTCCACCTTCTCTCCACTCTGTCCTGCTGTGACATACTCTCAGAGCAAAGTATATACATCTTCCCCTAAGAGAAGGGTTTCTGTGACCAGCCCAGCTAAGCAGCTCATGCATCAGTCCACTGCTTCCCTCTCTTTGTGTCTTCTGCTGGCCCCTTCCCTGTCCTTACAGCACTGGGGCAGAGCACCAGAGCCCCTCACACAAGCCTTGGGCTGCAGGAACCTACAGGCACTGGCTATGAAGTGCCTTGAGGCTGCTCTAAATCTAGGGTCACTTGTCAGTGATGCCAAAGTCAAACCTGCCACTGCCCACAGAGTTCTGTCAACTGACTTTTGTCTCATTATAAAAGAAGTTCCTCCCCTGAGCTATTAAGAGCATAGAAACCTACACTCAGAATGCTGATCTCCAGAGCTCAACAAGAAGAAAATGCAGAGGGTGCCCAATTTGCTGAGCTGCCCAGAATGCTGGTACAGAGGAAACACAGCAGCACTGCTGCCAACGATGTCATCTAGAGAATCAACAGCATTTGGACTTCAGGACTTCTTCACCCTACTCCACAGCCATTCAAAACTGGGGTTTCTGCCTTTATAACACTAAGGAAAGGATGCAGACCATTGCTCTTAGATGAGGGATTTGTTGGCTCCTTGTCCTACAGAGAAACCAAGGCACAGCAGCCAGAAGAAGATCAAAGTGTTTCAGTGACTCCAAATCTTCCTTGCTATGCATTTGGTTATAACTCAAATAACAACAGTAAGGGGGTGAGGCAGGAGCTCTGAGAGCTCCCTCTGACTGTGTCCTGTATTCACAGAACTCACTGAAATCACTCCAGGAGAAATATTTCACTTGAATTTTTCAGAAGCAAAAAATAAAGCCAGGTTATTATAAATAACTACATTTGGAATGAGTTCTGTTCCTGAGCCATACAGCTTCACATTTGCAAGTCTCTCCACAGAGCCACAAACCAGATGTGTTCCCTTTTCAACTACAGGGGGGAAAAAAAGGAGAAAGAAAACAGATTCTTGGGAATTAAAAGGAACACAAAACAAAAAACTCAGTGTTGGGAGACCAGCAACAACATTTGGAGAGTTGGGAAAGCTATAATCTACCCAGCTAGTCAGGCAGATGAAAAAGGAAAGGTTCTCCCCTCAGGAAACCTCCACTGCTTAGCTTTGCAGCCCTGGTGGGGGAATCAGCCACACTCAACCTCAAACCAAAACCCTGCAAGAACTTCCACATCAGATGGTGTTTAGGGAGCAGAGGGAATGTTCAGGAAGGCACAGGATCACATCATCAAGCTTCCAGGTATATTTTTGGTTTGCTTACAGATGAGGAATCAGCTTAAGCAAGTCTATTGGTCTAATTCCTCTGCAGGCACAAACTGAGACTGATCTGCTCCTTCCTGAGAGCACTAGAGAAGTCAGGTGACAGGGGAGGGAGCACTTCATGTCTGCACAGAGCAAAAGGGAGAAGCAAGAAGCTTGCTGGCTAACCTCCACTCTCTGGGATCCTCTGATCACTGCTAGAGCAACCTGAGAGAAGCCCCAAACCAGAAGAAAACTGATGCTAAGCCTCAGGAGAACTTCCCATAGCCAGACAGGCCCTGGCCAGAAAGAGGCATGTGCTCAGAGCTGTCAACAGGCAGGGAAATGAACTGAAGCTCTTAGGAGGAATGTGAGCTACTCCAAGCCAATGACCATACCTCTGATGGGAAAGCTCCCAAACTGGGGCATCCTTGATCCACTGCTCCTAAAGCCTCAATCAGGAAGCCAATCTCTTTTTTCTGACACTCTTCCAACTTCCTCCTTTCCTGGCACTGCTGCTTTTCTTCTGCCCCTTCATACCTCCCATCTAGAGTGGAAACAGGGGAGGAAAAGAAATATCAGCACGACAGGACAAAAGAGTTACTGGAGCTTCATTACAACAGATATTTGGGGCAGTGGGCAATGATTTCAGAGGTTTCAGTTTGTTCTTCTCTCCTAGTGAATGTTTTGTACCTTTCTGGTGAAAAATGTCACAGGGGAAAACAGCCACAAAGCCTTAGTAAAGCCCAAACATCACCAACACCACTGTGCAGTCCAACAAATCACAAGTTGTGGCAACTTATTTACAGCAGCTCCTTGGTTCAGGAACAGTTCTCAGTATTTCACTCAGGAAATGGACAATACAAGGTTTTTTCCCACTCTGGAGTATGTTTATAATATATGGTCAGAACTAATCAAGAAATGTTTGTTAATTAAATAAATAAAGAAATGAAACCAATCCCAACTAAAAAAAACCCAACCACCAAAAGCCAAGTCCAATTCTTGCTTGCTTCTTGCTTCTTAGTTCTTCTATTCCACTACCAAAGTCAATCCACAGCTTCCCTTTTGGAAATGAACCCAAACCTTTAATTCCAGGGAACAGGAACTTGAAATGGCAGCACAGGCTTGGAGAACACAACTGCTCCCAGACTGGAATGCTAAGTTATCTTCCCCTGATTTCCAACCCAAGCTCAACAGGGATTTGAACCCCTTTGGCAGTAGCATGCACCTACTGTCAAACAAAGGGTTAAGTTTCCAGCAGTCAGACTGATAACAAACTACACAAGCCTCAAAAACCAGAGCCTCAGTTTTAAACAGTGCACTCAACTAACTTTTGCCTTTTCTGTATTTCTTTTCCACAAGAAGAACAAAGCTCTTTGGTGACTCCTCACTCTCTTGGCTGCTTTGTCACACAGAAGCCTAATGGTCAACCTGGTAAGCAAATTTTCTAGCAAAACCATGCAAGAAAAGAGCCAAATTGAAACAGCAAGCATTTAAAAGTGAGCAACAGGTTTATTTAATCTTCTTTTACACACCAAGTATTTAAAACACATGCTTCATGCCAGATTGTCTTTACAGTTGAAATCAGACTCCTTTTAGAAGGAAACCCAGCTTAAGACATCATCAAAGTCTGGCTCAGAGCATCCAAAGTTAGGCACCCAAAAGTTGAAGCAAATGAACTTTCCACTAACCACTTCTGAACTCCTTGCTCAAACTGAACAAATTCCAAGGCATTAAAGGCCAATGCTAGGGATGAGCTATACCTGGGTCATCTCTGGCACCTGCACTGCCCCCCTGCCTGGCTGACTCAATCCAGATTAGTTTTGCTGCACTGGGCACTTACTGAGCACAACAGACTAGCAGGCAAAGCCCAGACAATGGATGGGAGGTGGAGATGATCTGATTTCTTTGGCTTCACTGGAGGTCTTGTGGCACAGCCCATGTGTTTAGCCTCAAACCATCTTCCCATCTCTGAGACTATTAAGAGGAGGACAAAGTTGCTTTACATAAGCAGCCTTTTTAACAAGCACAATAATGAATGACATTCATCTCCAGACTGTGAAAGCTGGAATGTAACATTTTGGCTTAGAAAGTTGCTGAAGCCACAATCACCTCCTACAATAGCAGCAAAATCATGTAAAGCCAGTCAGCTGGTCATGGCAGGAGTGCCAGCCCCCTCCTTACACTTAGTGCCACTGCCATCACATTCTCTTCCTCTTTCAGACCAACAGCTATGTTGTTCTTCTCTGTTCCTAGCTGGTTTGTTAGGCACTGGATATCTTCTTGTGATCTATCAATCAGAATCACTTCATGACACTTCCAAATACTGCCAAGAGGAAGCTAAATGAACTGACAGATAGCCTCCCTGCAGCCCCAGGGGGATGCTGGGTACACACCTCCCCCTGCAAATCAGCCTGTGGTTATAAAGCAGCTTAGCAGCAGGTTGGGCTATTGGACTGCTGGACACTACTGGATTCCTAGTCAACAGAACAGAGTTAGCAAGCAACTGGAGTGTCTTACCTGTGGATTTGGAAGAGCACAACTCACCTAAGTGTCCCAGGCAGCTGGTGTGAATGATCAAGCTGCATCCTACACATCAGCTGCTGCCCTGCACAGCTCATGGGGCAGAAGATGTGAGGGGCATGGTTTGGTGGTGCCTTGGCAGTGCTGGAGTAACAATTGAACTTGATGATCTTAAAAGGTCTCTTCCAACCCAAGTGATTCTGTAATTCTATGTACAGCTCACTCCTTGCTATCTACTGCCTAGAGAAAACCACAAATCCTCTCTCACTGCATGCAAGAGACACACAGCAGGAAACATTTTAATTAGGGGGAAATGTTTGTATCTGGGTGATAATAATAACTGTAATGTTATCACATTCATAGCATCTAGCAGCTCAAAGCAATAACCCAATTTAGCACCAAGAACAATATATCAGTCACTGCTCCAGCAGCCACTGGGTGGAACTTGAGGCATGATTTTACATTAAACCCCTGCACAAGGGCAATTTAGGAAATGAAGGAGCCCAAGGTAGCTGAACAGCAACTTTAGGGAAGCAGGAATGACTCCATTACAAAACTAAATCATGACTAGATGAGAAAGAAAACAAAAAGAGATCTAGAACCTTTTGTTAGGTCTTTGGTTCAGCATGTCACCTGAAAAGTTGCTTTAATGACATGGCTCTTAATAGTGAGAAAGTTTGACCTGGACTGACCCAACTGGGAGGAAGATCCTGTCCTCTGGCAGTCACTGGCACCACCTCCCTCAACACATGGCCTTGCTCTGGCTTTGCCTCTCAAGGGCAAGCACAATGGCACTGCCTGCTCAGCCAGCACCCAAACAACCCAAGCACAACCCAATGGCCACATCTAGAGTCTCTGCTGCACTAAACTCTCCAGAGTTCCCAACCTGCTCCTGCTGAGCCAAAAGGACAGGGATCCTCTGCTCATGGCAATAAGAAATGCAGCACTTGGACCAACCCTGGGCCAAAACTAGCAATAACTGGCCTAAACAGACACCAACTTGGTACCTTCCTTTCATGACAAGAAGTCCTGACACTGCTTTTAACATCAGTTGGGCATCACAGGGAGGTTGGGATGCAGCTGCTGGTCCCCTGTGCCATGCTGCTCCCAACACCAGCCTTGGCTCTGGCTCCTCTTGTTTCAGTCATGGGTTTCTAGAGCATGATCATTGAGAAGTCAGCTGCAGGAAAGGCCAGGCTGAAATCTAGCACCAGTCTCCTGTGGGGCAAACACACACTGTTGAGAGCAGTGATGGAGAGCCATGAACACTGCCTGCTAAGATGAAAACACACTTCTTTTGTTTCCATTACTTCCAAAATAATAATGGAAAATGACACTCAGGCCTTTTCCTTCCCCTCCTGCCCCTCCCTCCCCAGAGCAGGAGTGAATTAAGAATGGTTCACACCAACAGAACCTCTGCTAAGGCCTGATTCCAATTCTTTCATTCATAAATAGCTTGCATAGAAATGTGGCTCTCTTGCTTTAAGGCAACTTCAATATTGGTGATATCAGGGATTCCAAAGGCTAAAACACAAGCAGGTTCCTCACTTCTGCCTCAGAAAATGAAAAGCCCCCAGCCCTTCCCCCCTCACCAAACCAAACCAAAAAGGCCCAAACAAAGCTGCAAGCACTAAAAAAAAAAGGCAGCAGCCCATTTAGGAAACAGGCAGTTCAACAAGAGCTGCTGGTGATGTCATTTCATTTATACTGTGCTTGAGTCACAGGTTCCTGAGGAAGTGGGAACACCTACAGCATTACTGGATAAAAGGCAGACACTGAGGCATGAAATCAAAACAAAGACACTTAAAGACAAAGCAATATCCTACCTAATGCATAGATTTCCTCACCTCTTACACTAGATCTAAGACTGGAAACTCATTTTGCCAGTTCATCCACAGCCCCTCTCCCTGAGCAGGGAGGCACTGAGCACTGGGGGGTGAGGAGGGGATGTTCACAGGGAGAGGAAAAAGAGGCAGGGTGGGGGAAGGATCCAATTTCCTAGCTGTCAAAAACCAGAGTTCAAATGCATTCAGAGTGGGCCAGAACCTCCAGGGCCCTTGCCTTTCTTCCAAGCCTGTTGACATGATGTGGAAACAATCTGAGCAGCATTTCTTCACACACTTTTAAGCCCATACTGGTTTTGATTTAGAAAGGCAAATCATTCCAGTCAGGATCTGCCAGTGTGCATTTCAAATGCAGCAAATTCTGCCTCTGCAGCCACTGCTGCTCCTCAGGAGGGTGGCACACATCAGACCAGAAGAGAGGTTGAGGACAACACTAGTGACCCCCTCCAGAAGAATGGAACCAGGGTAAGGTCTCTCCCTTCTCACTTACATAGCACACAACAGTATTTCTCTAACACATCAAGCAACAAATCATTCTGCTGAGGTCTTCCAAACATCTTGGTGCCAATAAGCAAACTCAAGTCACACACAAGCCTCATTTTTGGGATGCTGAAAGGCTACTGAAGCAGCAACCCACAGCCAAAGAATGCAAGAGCAGAAAGTAACTGTAGGGGAAAGGAGAGAAAGAAGAACTCTTTGCTTTAGAATCATGCTTTTGCTTTGCAGCAGTACACCACTACATGGGTGCTTCTGTCTCTTCCTGTTGGCTTACTCCAATATTTTGTTAAGAGGGAATTTGAAATGTTTTAGCATTTGAAATGAAATGCACATGTGCAGGTGACCTTCAGCTCCAGAGGCAAAGCCCATTGTGCTTTATCTCAATGGCCTACATAAACATCTGCTCAAAGAACAAGAGGAAACAGGCATTTAGACTCTCCAGTAGGTGGAAAGTCAGCATGTATTCCATGCCAGCCAGGAAACAGAACACTCTTGTTTTCAGAACTCCCAACTGCCCCTTTTTTATCCTCAATCCCAAGTGCCTGCTTCAAGGAAGCTCTAACAGCAAGGGAGGTCTGGTCTGGCTAAACAGAAAGCAAGCAGGGTATGGCATTCCCAAAGTTCAAAGAGCTGATGGGTGCTGAGAATCTTCTCAGAGAATGTCCTAAATCATTCCCCTGGATTTGAGAAAACACTGTGGTTCACTGGAAACAGGCAAATAGCACTGATGGGGTGAATAGAACTTGGAATGATCTATGGTTGGAGTAGCCATCTGCATCCTCATCCTGGGGTGAGTTCATCTGAACTAGGAAATCAGGTGCAACAATTGCTGCTCTAAGGTACAGAATACCTTAAGGTACTTCACATCTTTGCAGCTCAAGTTCATTGCTGTTAATTCCTTTGGTAGTAGCCTCAGTTTCCCCTCTGCAGTGCCAATCTCCTTGGCCAGGTTAAAAAAACTCCTCAAGCAACTCACTCCAAAGACCTCACTACAGCCTGGACAAAACATCCATCCCTGGCTGGTGGAAGAATAGTGATTGCTGAATTTCAGCTACTATCCTTAACAGAAAAGTGGCCACAGATTAGCCCTAGCCACAGCCTATTTTGGTTAACACTGCATGACTTCAAACAATAGCCAACAATACTTCCACCAGCCAATGGGTGGGAGAGCCAGACCAGCTTCTCTGACCTGGAATAACTAAGGATATAAACAGAGATATTTTTGCCAAGTACTATCTCCAATTTCCACACATTTCACAGGGAAGGAATTAAATACAAGCTCAAGAAAAAGAGCAGGGAATGTCAACCTCTGTGTCAGCCTAGCAGCAGTGCTACCACAAAGCAAGGAGTCCTGTGGTCTGTCCTCTCCAGAGGCACTGCTGTCAGGGGTAGTGGATGAAAGGGTAGCAGTGGAAGTCAGGTTCTCCCTTGTAAAGCCCATGTTGAAGGTTTAAGACTCAAACCCAGGCTCCAGGGAACAGATTCTCTTGTGGGCTGAACCACCTCCTGCCTCTGGTTCTGCTGGCTTTACTGGTGCCAGGACAATTTGCACCTGATGTAAAGGACATGCCCTAAGTGCAATTTATTCCCCAGTGACAGACAACAACATAGGTGAAGAGGATTGACCAGTAGCTTGGGAAAGCAGAATCTCCATTGCCATGTGGTTGTCTAACACTACCAAACATCCCCAGATGGGTTATGTAGGTGTCCTAGTTGTTTCCTGTGAGACCTGGGCCCATCAACACTGCCAGGTAATGGCAAACATTGTAACAGCTAAGGTTTCTGTTAGACAGGTTAGGAAGATGAGTGGGTTCCTCTCAGGCTGTTCATTCCCTCTTCCCAACAGATTTGGTTTATACTTCAAAACCCATGGTAGCTGTTGGGTTCTCAAAGTATGAGTTTAGGCTCATCAGTGATGCCTAGGAGGTCATGGCAGCACTAGGAAGATTGAAATCCTACCTCCTTCATGAAGAAAGTAAAGTTTAGCTTCTTCCATTAAAGAGCAGTAACTGGAGCTGAGGACTGTGCCAAAATCCTGCCATTAAGTGCACACCAGCCAGTAAATAAATGTGTCTCTCTGTTAATAGTATCTGAAAGTGGATTCATTCATGCATTTGAATGGATTCTCACCATTTCCCACTCAGCAAATGCCTAGAAATTGAGTAAAAACAAAAGAAGAACAATTCTTGTCCACAAGGAGAAAGAAAAGAACAGCACAGTCAGACAAAGGAAGTTATTCCAAGTCAAACTGAAGTGTTTCTGGACATCAGAGACATCTGGGAAGCATATGGACAGGAAACAGCTCAGCCTGAGAGAGTTCTGTGTTCCTGAAATTACAGAGGTAAGGAAACATTCTATTAACCCTGAGTTTTGAACCTTTCTTGGACACTTCTGCAGTTCAATAGCTACTGTCAATGTGAAGCTGCAGTGTGACTTCAACAGGCAGAGTAGAGTTTCAGATAGTTAAAGTCACTAACAATGTGGATCAGATTTGAAGCTTCAGATAACCAAAAACTGCAGAGAGACTTCTACATTCCCTGGTTAGCAACTCCAAAAGATACTAAAGCAGTTCCCTCCCTTTAAAGTGCCTTGGTACTGACTCCTGGCTCTGGCTGGACTATGGCATGGCTAACAAAATGGAAGTCCTATGAGCTCAGAACTAATTATAGACATGAACAAACTTCTTGAACATGGCACATCATCAATCTGATGGGTCATTGTCTGACCAGCAAAAGATCACTTTTCTAGGATTACAAAAAATATCCTTCCTATATATGTTTATATGACAGTGAAGTTGGCTAAACAAGACATTCCCTTAAGGCTACTTAAGAAATCCCATTAAATATAAAGAATATGATAGTTAAAATCAATAGAAATAATAGCTGGTTTAGACACATGATGCAAACCTCAGCATGGTGCAGTAAACCTTTGATGAGCAGAACATGGGAGTTGCAGATATCCTTCTTGCTAGGCAAATTTGACCTGACAGAACTTCTTCCATTGTGGCCAAAGAGAGAAGCTGTCAAATTATCTACAGCAAATAGTCAGAGCTGCTGTTAAGGAAGGAAATAAAATAATTGGATTGACCAACTAATTTGCATAATGTCTATGGGAAATAAAGACTGCTTGGCAGAGAAAGTGACTTGCATTTTTTCTCCATTTGTCCTTAATCCCCACAATACAAAGCCATCCCAAAAGATTTCAAATACACCTCCAAAACCTACTGCAAGATAAACCCCAACTGCTTCACTTTCAATCTTGCAGCAATGTACTTGGATATTTTAGCAAATCCTTTTCTCCTCAAGCTCTCTTCAACTGAAGGATTCTCAAACAATGCTTTGTGCTCAGCCTTAATCTCTGAAGCCATTCCTAAATCTGCAGAACTCAAACCACTTCAAATCCAAGCAAAGTGCAAGTCAGGATTGCTCTTTTAGAACACCTGTAAAGTACTGGCATGGCAGCAGCCAAGAACAGCCAAGTTACAGAACCAATTTCTTATCTCAGTTAAGGGTTTCTCTACAAGTTTTCACTGAACCAATGATCCCCCTCCCAAAGCCAAAGCCAGGGGAGCCTGTTCATGATGCCCAGGCATCTTGGTCTCTCCTGTGGAAAAATAAGTCACAGATTCCCAGCATGGTGGGGGTTGGAAGTGGCCTCTGGGGATCATCCAGCCCACCCCCCCTGCCAAAGCAGGGTCACCCACAGCAGCTTGCCCAGGATCACCTCCAGCTGGGGTTGGAATCTCTCCCCAGAAGGAGACTCCACAACCTCTCTGGGCAGCCTGGGCCAGGGCTCCAACACTCTCACAGCAAACAAGTTTCTCCTCATGTTTAGGTAGAACCTCCTGGGTTCCAGTTTGTGCCCAGTGCTCCTTGGCCTGTCCCTGAGCAGAGGCTGGCCCCAGCCTCTTGTCAAACCACACTGTTTCCATGGCATGAAATGATGAGATCTTTACAGAGAACAACACCTCCACAGGCAAGAACAACCAATTGTACCAGAAATCCCTAGTCTGAAGCAGCAAGCAATGTGGTGTAGGCAGTAGGTTTAGGTTCTTATCTACTCCTGCTCTCCTTCCAAGATGTACTTTGACTCCCAACAGCAGAATATTCTCCATCTTAACAAGAAATTCCAACTAAAGGGGAACAAATCTGGGAAAGATGAGACAAAGACATGTAGACATGTCCATTGACAGGCAAAATAACAACTGGGACAAATAAACCAGCAAAATTTCCTTAAAGCAGCATGTATTATATATAAGCCATATTAGAAACTAGGGGGAAAAAAAGAAAGGACTAAGTTTAAACATAAGCACATCACTTGAGTTATTTACATATTAAAAATGAAAGAAATGGAGAGTTCTCTCTGTGACAGACTGCTTGTAAAGTGCAGATATCAGGTTCAAAATGTGGATTATATTTCTTTGTGTTTGTTGCTGAATGGGTCAGCAATCATTAACTTGTCCAGTAAGAGATAAAAGGCAGCACTGCAGTCCCAAAGCAGGTCATCTTCCACCTTATTCAGCTGGTTTTCAGACTGTTTCATCATCACTCATGTCCCAGATCTGCAATGACAAAGGAAGTGTCATTTTAGCTTCTGGAGTTCAAAGATGCTTTTAATATAGCTTGATAAAGTCAGCATTGCTACTTAAAAGGAAAGTAAAGAATATTTTCTGGACTGTTGACTAGCACCAATGGAGTTTTATGTAAAATTCAGTCTTTTTCTCTGCTGTTAACAAGCTCCACCCCATTCTCCATTTTTTTCCTGAACTGTCAGTTTGGTTATTTGCTATTTATTATCATTTACAGTAAGTTCTAGACCAAAACCCAGACATTCTGTTTGGTTTACTGACTCACTGGCACATACTTCATGTGGATAATAAGGTACAATAAATAGCACAGCTTACTAAACACTGCAGAAAACTCTCAAGACATTCATGAAGAACTAATTGTCCTAATTGCCTCTTGTCCTGTCCCTGGGCACCACTGAGCAGAGTCTGGCCCCAGCCTCTTGCCCCCAGCTTTTAGCTGTTGCTCAGCACTGAGCAGCTCCCCTCTGGGGCTGCTCTTCTCCAGGCTAAGCAGCCCCAGGGCTCTCAGCCTTTTCTCCTCCCAGAGATGCTCCAGCTCCCTCAGGATCTTCCTAGCCTCTGCTGGACTCTCTCCAGTAGGTTCCTTGTCTCTCTTGCACTGGGGAGCCCAGAATATATATAAACCACATAATTTAACATCCTAATGTGTGTATATATATATATATTTACAGGTATGCATATATATAAAAGAACATATAGAATAGATACAACTTCATCTCCTACTTAAAGCATTTCACACTTGCCTAAATTAGCAGCAGCACTGCTGCTAATTCACTTCCTTTGTCCTAAACCACCATCCATGTCAGCCACTAATTCACTCCCTCATTTTCCAATCCTGACCAATACCCATCCAAGAGAGCCAAAGCAATGCAGAACAGAGGCAGTTATGTTGCCTGTCACTTCTCCAGGGCACAAAGCAATATTTTAGATGTGTCCAGTGTCCAGAGCAAGAGAGCAGTGTTCACAGTTTCATGGTCTAACACATCTACATTAGCAACAGACAACTAAAAAGTACAAACAAGCCCATTTCTAGACAGACAACAGTGGGTATTGACCTATAGAATTAATAACCCTTTCCAGACAAAAGGGAGTGCTTCTGGAATTTGAAAAATAGTCTGAAAACAAAAAATGCAACCTCAGAAAACAGCAAACATTCCTGTGAGTGCTCCAAGTTCTGTAAAATGAAAGCTCTGAATGGTAAGATGTTCTCAGTTCCTAGAAGTGATGCAAAATGGTGGTGTAAATCCTTATGGAAAATACTGAAGGAACAGTTTGTTTACAAAGGGAAAGAAAAAAGAGTTTTTATCCTGCCCTAGATGAGCAGCTTGGAGCTTGCCAAGGCAAACACAAATGTCCAGCTCACCAGTCAGGGTCAAGGATGTGGAAAATAAAGAGAGAAAACAAAATCTTTAAATAGAGCTTATGGTATGATTCAAGCTGGCAAAAAGCAAGAAATCCAAAGTTCAGACTGATAAGTCCAGCTTTGTCCAGCCCACTCTCATTTCTGAGAGCAAAGCCTGTAGACTGTAACCCTTCCAAACACAGCTCTCTGTCAGAGCAGCACAAGAAACCCTTTGGGAACCACACCACGAGGTGATGGGAAGGCAAAAGGGGAAAAAAGCCAACAAACAGCCCCCAAAAAGTCATCTTTATCTACTCAACAGCTCTACTGGGAGTGGAGGCAGCTGCTCTGCTGTCCTGATCTCAGCACTGTGGGTGAGAAGGCAAGTCTGCTCTCCATTGGGTTTGGTTTAGCACAGAGAAAGGCTGGTAAGGATGCCAGGTACATTAGGAACTTTGTGAGAGGAAAATACTTCCATCCAGGAACTGGCTAGCTGCTCCACAAGTCCTGCAAAGCTCAGAGAGCTTTCCTGCTCTCCACATCTAAGGTGTGATGCTTGCACTGCTCTACCACCTCACACAACAACACCAGCACCTCCAGCAGCTGCAACTTTTTCTTGTTGAAAGACAGCAGCTCCCTGTACCTGCTGTTAGCAGTCAGAGAATCATCCAGGTTGGAAAAGACCTCTAAAATCATGGAGTCCACTAAACCATGTCCCTCAGCACCAGCTGCTCCTCACAAGACTTGTGCTCTAGACCCTTCACCAGCTTCTTTGCCCTTCTTTCAACATGCAATAAAGACTGAAACCAAGCTTCACAGGTAGGTAACCACTATGCAAATATCCTGACTTAACATCCAGGAGAACAGCTAGTTTTGTAAGACAATTGACACTTCATCTAACTACCAGAGCAGTCACAATCACAGAATTATTTAGGTTGGAAGGGAACTTAAACATGATCTAGCTCCAACCTCCCTGCCATGGGCAGGGATGCCACCCACTAGACCAGGTTGCTCCAAGCCCCATCCAACCTGGCCTAGAACACTTCCAGGGTGAGGACACAGCTTTGTGTGTTGAAGGTTCTTAAGGTTTACAAAGAACAAAGCAGTACTGTAAGAAATGACATGCAGAAGGGAGAGGAGAGTATGAAGCAGAAGGGATAAAGTCAATTCACTTGAAGAGCTGCATGTCAGCCTACAGAAAACAAGCTCTGTGGCACTGTGCAGAAGAAGCTGTGTCAAATGCCAGTACCAAATTCTAACACATCTTAGGCAAGACCAATACACATTTTCATGTCATTGAGACTACACAGACTATGACTGTGCAAACTGTATTGTTTTAAAACAGTGAAACTCTGAAGAGATGAACTAGAGGAAGCAGTGGAAGCCAATGCCTAAAATGACTGTCATGAGAAGAACCTGAGATCCAAAGCAAGCTGTGAATCTGGATGTTGTTTTCACTTCTGTTCTGCAGCACACCTGCATGAATCAAACCTAAATGCAGCTACAGGCAACAGCAGAAGTCATAAAATAGGCAGATAATAAAGCTGCTGTCAAACCCAACCCAATCTGGACAAATCTGGACAGATGATCTGAATGCACCTGTTTCTTCAAATAGGTGCTTTTAGATGCAAAATTCTTTGGAGAGCTCCTTAAATTTCAGATGCAAATGATGCCTGTTCAGGATAAAAGGAGAATTCCCACAGTCCTGTTCTCAAAATGACCTGGAGTATTTTCCTCCATACTAGGAAGAACAGGGGAAAAAACTCCCTCTGTATTAAACTTAATTGTTCCCAAGTTCCCACTGACTGATTTTACCCAGTCCCAGATTGCATGTTGAATAAATCCTACTGAAGAGAGAGCTTTGTATTTCCTGCACACAACAGGAACACCTGGTACCTGAAATTTCACTTCCACAATGCTTCCAACCTTGGTGTTCACCTCCTGAGGCAGGCAGTGGCTTTGCATCTCAGAATGATGTTATTCTCACAGATAACTAGTGTTTATCTTACAAATATACTTGCAAGGATATAAATGTACCCTTTAGGGGTTCTTCAAAGTTTCTTGCCAGCATGGATCTAGCAGGATTTGCCTCAAAAGTGGCTACCTCATGAAGAGAGACAAAACAACCAACCAACCAACCTCCACACATGCTATTTTCTACACACAACTGAGAGGCATTTACATCAACATGGACCAAAACACTCTGCTTGGAGAAACCTGGCATGGTTTTATTATGCAAAGCACAGTATTTACTACCTTGTGAGTGCTCCAAGTATGGTGAAGAGGCAGTAAAGTTCTGCAAAGGGCAAGGGCTGAAACTTAGCCATGACACACATCAAACAGCACATGAGAACACAGGGCTTCCCCTACCCCAGTTAAGGCTTATCATATCTGAGTCTTTGATGGAGAAAGGTACACTTAGGAACTCTAAAGAGATGAAAAGAAGAATACTTTCAAGCATACCTTTAAATTTCAAGCAACTCATTTATATTATAGCTACAAGATGTGAGGCTTTTGATAGATCTTATGTTAACTCTGATTTTGTTCTGGGCTCTACCAGAGAGACACTCCAGCAGAACTTCTGGCAGCCTAAAAGACTTCACAAAAACTCTGTCTAAATGTAGTTGTGTTAGAAATGACCCAGGCAGAGCAGGCTGCAGCAAGACTGCTTCAGGATTCTTGGTCCACTGACTCTCTTTGGGGAACAGCAAGAGAACTGAAATTGCAATGTGAAATTCCTTCAATGCCTGCAAGTTCTAGCATGCAACTTCTTCAGGCTTCATGCTATAGACTGAGGGATAATTATAAAGTTCATCACCCTCCTTTCATCTTGGATCCTTGCTGCACAGTAAGCACTCCCCTTCATCTTACTGAAACCCAAAACACTTCAAGCATTTGGCAGATCCAACAATTCCTTCCCCATCCCCCTTTCCCACAGGAGGACAAAAACCAAAGCTATAAAAGAACAACCAAGAAGAAGAGTGTTCAAGACTCATGTGAGCACTGAGCTTTGCTCAGGATTTAGACCTGGATGCATGTCAGAGCCTGCACAGTGCACTCTATGGTAAAGTTATTTTCTTTGCTATCTAAGAAAGCAAGGTCATGGATGTAAACAGGGATCCACTTTGGCTTCCAGTGGCAAGAACCTGTCCTACAACTGCAGTGATTCCCCCATAACTGTTCATCCAGCCTACACCCAACTGCTCTTGCACAACAGATTTCTACCTCTGCAGCAGGATATAGCTAATTTTTTTTTAGAAGTGGCTGCTATTTAATAGAAATTCTATATATATTTATAATAAACCATAGCTAAAATCAGTTTGGGCTATAATCAGAGTAATGAACTATTGCTTCTTAATTCAGCCAACACAAATTACAAACTTAAACACATACAAAAAGACATTAACCTCAAAAAAAAAAAAAGAAAAATCAAAGCCAAGGACTGTAAAAATTGCATTCCTTTGGTTAAGCTGCTTTATTTCAATAGCAGGTAGAGAAAATTGTGGATAACTTTCCCAGATCCCTGTACACAATGTTCCCTAGTTAGCTGACACAGTTGACAAATTCCTGGCATCCCCAACACCTACACAGGTTGGGGTTTTTTTTGCCTTCCCAACCTTTCCTGTAGGAATGGTTTACTCTCTTGCAATAAAATTCAAGTCCATCAACCAGCTTTCTAGTCCATGCTAGTTTTCCTCTTCATAGCCTTCCCAAAAATCTACATTTTCAGCCATAACCACAGCTGAAAGGGTCAGGGTCATGTGGCATTGTCATTTTGATCCCAACCAACAGCAAGCATTACTCTGAGTTCCTCTCATCTGCAGTTCTCCTGGGTCCATGCACACCACTCCTCATGCCTGGCCTCACTCTTCATTCAAATGCAAACCAAGCACCCTCCTGATTTCCACCTTGCCAGCTTGCACCATGGATAAGAATCCTGCCATCACCTTTCAGGACATCTCCTTTTTCTCCCTGTGGTGCTCTCTCCCTTCTATCAAGCTACAGGTGGTCTTCAGTTTGATTTTCTGTCCCTTTTAATCCAGCACCTAGTGATCCAGAAGCTCAGCACAGAGCTTCTTTTCCAAGATAGGCTTAATACTTTGGAGTGACCTCCCTACAGCTGAGCTGCTACTGCAACACTTGCTCCACACACAAAATTCCCCAAGCTCCTTAGCCCTTAGGCACAGATAGTTGAAATCAGAGCATCTTGTAAAACTGACATCTGAAGGATCCAAAGACTTTGAAAGATACCTTTCAGAACACAACTGGAAAAGGCAAGCCAACAATGCAGAAAGTATTTGGTCACAGCACAGCCTTTTAGCTAGAAAGCCTTTTTAATATCCTCTAATAATATGTTCCAAAGAGATATATAAATAGCAGCACTGGGCAGTAATTAGGCCCTTCTGGTTTCACAGCAGTTTTCCTAGGTATTCATCAGAATATTATATGAAAATGTTCATTAAAGGATTTTTTTTTCACATGACCAACATGAAACAATACAAGAAAAGAAACAAAAAATGCATACTAGGGGTTTTTTTGGTATAAGAATGCCTCAGACACATTTCCTTCCATTGTTCCTTGTTTTACAAGGGCTAAAAAACAAGGAAACACAACCCCAATTTCTCTCCCCCTTGAGAAGTGCTTTGAGACTGAAAAGGACATTTTTCAGGGCACAGCACTTGCCTTGCTGGATTGCCTATACCTAAGAGGATAGTTTCTGCTATTCAGTTTTGTCCTCAGGCTCTTCAAAACTGAAAACAAACAAGTGTGGAAACAACCAGCCACCCACCCAGCCAGCAGGTTTGATCAGTGCCATTAGCAAGCCTATTTTGTGGGGGATTTTAAACTTCACTTTTCCACCACCAAAAGGCAACTCTCCAAACAGAATGTGTTTGAATGAAGCCACAACTAATGTAAACACTGTCACAGCAATGATTAGATCCCATAGAAGTTCTTGGCCTGGAATGAAAACATTAGAGTATATAAAAGCACACATGCAAATTCTCCTGGCATCTTCCTCCTTTGATGTGCTTTACATTGCAAATAACAACATATGCTAGTCTATAGTCATTACATTTCTAAAACCTGCAAAAACCTCACAATACAGATGCAAATCCACATTTACTTTTGAGGTTTTCACAGCCTTGTTGAGGAAATCTGGATCACATACCCAAATGGATCTCTCCCAGCAGTTAACACTGTTTCTACATCTGAGTCTGTGCCACTCCAACCCCACAGACTTCACTGCTTTTGCTGTAAATCAATAGCTTGCCATGTTCCAGGACATCTTTTTAACTCACAGCTGATGCCTAACTGCTGTCCAAGGCCTGGAAATCTGCTTTCAGGTCATACAGAGTCAAATATTTGATAGTTACTCATTACAAAAGAGCAGGGGGTTGACTACACAAAGTATTCAACTGAGTTTCAGCACTAAACAATTCAGAAACAATAAAGAGGTTCTAAATCATGATACTTCAGGTACACTCAGTATTTTAACATGAGGTCACAGAAGCACAGGCTGAGCTCAGTAGCAGGATACCTCTGGAAATCATTTTGTTCACTCCTCCACTCAAAGCAGAGTCAACTAGATCAGGTTGCTCAGGGTCTTGTCCAGCTGAGTTTTAAATATCTCTGTAATTTCCCAGCCTTCCCAAGAATACTGCTCCAGTGCTTTACTTCACCTCACCTCCAAACTTCAGACAAATCATCTCTTGAAACAAGATTCACCTAACTCATCTGAGAGCCACACATTTCAATCCTCTGCTTAGTTTCTTGTTCAACCACCCTTCATCTTCACCAAGTGTAGCTGGCCAAAGTATGCATTCTTCTACATCATTCTGAAATCAATCCTATGAATTCTTTTCAGCAGAAAACAATAACTGGCAGCAAAAACTGCCAAGGGTTTCCCACAAGCAGTTCTGTTAACTTACATGCACTCTTTGTACACATCTTTGGTAGAAACATATTTCCTCTGGTGCACTGTATATGACACATAAGGAAGAGAAAACTTGAAAAGCAATCCAAATATTAATTCATTCAAATTTTGCTTCATCCAGTGACCTCATCAATCTCATCACTGCTTCCATGGAGATACATCTGGTGTATACACAACATTTCTATCTTGTGGAGGAGGCATCAAGAAGCTACAGAAAACTCTCCCCTCTTATCCTATAGCTAGAAACTCAAATAATTCCTGAAGACACCTGCTGAAACTAAATGAATAAAGGAAGGTGGTTTCCAGCATTAAATAAATGATACTGTAATAAGCAGATTTATTTCATGTTCTATAGTTCAAAAGTTCAAAACCAGAGAAGATAAAGGTATTTCTACTGAAATCCTACATGCCAGTTTCCCTCCTGACTATCATTAATCACCTACATGTCACTTTTCCCATTATCTTTATCAGCTAGGACAAAAATAAACAGCACTTAGAAAACTGCAAGCCTTGGTATCAAAGCACAACTAGTAAAATACTTAGAAATTAAAGGTTCTAGAAACAGAGCAGGCAGATCAGGTCTGTGGTTTAGTTCTACTAAACTATTGTTTCAAATGGACAGAAAATGAACATGAGAAAGCAGAAAGGGCACAGAACTACCAGACCTCTCTGCCTGCTGAAGTATTTGCTACTTCTAAACCTGACTCAGGAAACAGTTCTTAAACTACATGTCCAGCCTAGATTCAGCTGAAAACCTGTACATGTGTCAGATTTGTTGTTCTTAACACTTCTATTAAGACAGAAACAACTGAACAAGCAAGAATTCTGAGGCTACTCTGCAGAGATTTTGTGCTAGGAGGGTCTTGAATGATTCACAGCATTCTGCAACCCTTTGCAAAACTGCTTTTTTTGCATTTTCTGCCCACATAATTTCAACATCTGTTGGACTACCAGACCATTTGTGAATACTTGTATGTGTCCTAGCTATGAAACATGAGTACAAGAGAGATACTGAGCTCCTGGAGCAAGTCCTCTGAAGGCTACAAAACGATGAGTGGGCTGGAGCATCTCCCTTGTGAGGAAAGGCTGAGGGAGCTGGGCTTCTTTAGCCTGGAGAAGAGGAGACTGAGAGGAAAATAGTCTCAATCCTTATATCTAAAGGGTGGAGGCAAGAGGCTGGGGCCAGACTCTTCTCAGTGGTGCCCAGGGACAGAACAAGCAGCAATGAGCACAAACTGGAACCCGGGAGGTTCCATCTGAACATGAGGAAAACCTCCTTTCCTGTGAGGGTGCCAGAGCACTGGAACAGGTTGCTCAGACAGTTTGTGGAGTCTCCTTCTCTAGAAAGATTCAGAAAGTGTCTGGACACAATCCTGAGTCATGTGCCCTAGGGGATTCTGTTTTAGCAGGGACCTCTGGAGGTCCCTTCCAACCCTCACCACTGTGAAACCCCCTTATTTGATTCTGGTTTTCCCTTTCTTCATCTGTCTCCAGATACCTGCTTTAACAAAGTGGGAAGCCACTTCTCTCCTGTTGGTGTTCTATTCCCCACATGCAGTAAGAAAGTGATGGTTTAGCAAGCTCCTGCCAGCAGCTGAGCCTTACTTCAGCCTGATGGCACTAAGCTGTTGGAAGATGGCATGACCACACCAAGTGATGTGTTCCTTGGAGTTCACCCA
This sequence comes from Galbula dea, assembly GCA_013399015.1. NCBI lineage: Eukaryota > Metazoa > Chordata > Aves > Piciformes > Galbulidae > Galbula > Galbula dea. Next base: position 142,140 of record VWZX01011353.1, read on the forward strand.
TCCAAAGTCAAAGCCACTCTCTCTTGCACTCCATTATTTGCAACACAGAGCTCTGAGAAAGAAGAGGAATACAGAGTCCTTCCATTGTAATTTTACCTGCTATAAACCACTCTTTTAACTACAAGCCTCTTTAGTCTAGTCCAGCTTAGCAGAGCACTGCTGCTGCATCTCTACACCACAACGTAGGCAGCACACCACGTGCTGGAGCTCAGGATTGCAGAGAACACTGCAGATGTGCTTTAGTGAAGGCTTCCAGTTGCTTACAAGCCAAACAGCTTGTTTTGGCTCAGAATGCTCTTTCCCCCCTATATGAGATCCCTTTGATCTTTTTGCCTATTATCTGCCTGCAATTACACTGAGTTTATGGGATCAACAGGGACTGCAGAAAGAACAAGTTAATCCCACTGTGAGAGACAGAGTGAGAAGCTACTTACAGAAGTCAGGGCAGTAAAGTTGCAGGGCAGCAAATGCAGTTCAGTTGGTTTTCAAAATCAGAATATAAACCAAGGCTGATAAATGAATTTCCCACAAACTTAATCTTCAAATAAGCAGCAGATCTCCTGCACTATGAAAACATACTTCACTTCTTTGTGGCACTAAATTGACATTACCTTAAATTATCTCATTTTTTCCCCTTTGCCATCTCATCTTACCCCCAAAGAACAACCTGGAATATACTTCACAGTATCACAGTATGTTAGGAGTTGGAAGGGACCTGGAAAGATCATCTAGTCCAACCCCCCTGCCAGAGCAGGACTCTCTAAGTCTAGGTCACAACAAAGTTTGTTCTCTATCATTTTGAACAGTTCTGTGTCAAATACAGCAGGGCCTACAGGGATGTCTTCTCCTGCTGTGACTCCCAGCAGGTTGCACAAGCCATGAGATGCCAGGCTCCAAGAGCAGTCAGCTGAGACACAACCCCAGAGCCCCAAAGTACAGCAGAAAGCCCATCAGGCTGGGCTGCTCCTTGTGTGCCAAGTGGAACAGGGTTGTGACCAGCTGTAAGTGACACCTTAGCAGCCAATATTCCAAACTGAGGTCACATTCATTTATAAACACTTAAGATCATGTTACACTTCAGACAATGTAGTAGTGAATATTTTCTTCACTGCTTCTCAGGAGTGAATCCCATGATTCATTTTACTCAGTTTATAAAGCTCATCCATTCCTTACAGAACTGTAAACAGAAATTAGAAGAAATAAGTGATTATAGATATTGCACAGGGGAGAACTGAACTCCCCAGTTCAAGAGACAAGGAACTACTGGAGAGAGTCCAGCAGAGGCTACAAAGATGCTGAGGGCACTGGAGCATCTGTGGAAGAGAAAAGGCTGAGAGCCCTGGAGAAGAGCAGCCCCAGAGGGGATCTGCTCAATGCTGAGCAAGAGCTAAAGGGTGGGGGCAAGAGGCTGGGGCCAGACTCTGCTCAGTGGTGCCCAGGGGCAGGCCAAGGGGCACTGGGCATAAACTAGAACCCAGGAGGTTCCATGTGAATATAAAGAAAAACTTGTTTGGTGTGAGGGTGTTGGAGCCCTGGCCCAGGCTGCCCAGAGAGGCTGTGGAGTCTCCTTCTGGGGAGAGATTCCAACCCCAGCTGGAGGTGACCCTGCTGGAGCAGGGGGCTTTGACTAGATGATCCCCAGAGGTCCCTTCCAACCCCTATCCTGCTGGGATTCTGGGAAACCTGAAGACTTGGTATGAATCAAACCACAGAAGGTACTCTCTGTAATTGAAATGTTAAGCTATTGTTTGCAACTCCTCTTTTAAAACTCAAAACAAACCCCCCCATCTTAGGAGCCCTCCCATAATGTTCATTGAAATATTTGGGTCTGAATTTGAGAAACAGAAGAGTGAGTTGAATAGCTACAGTGTGGAACTCAGGCAGTCAAACAACTCTATCAAAAATAACCACCTTACAGGAACTATTTTGATATCTTTGGCACCCTATGATCCTGCTCCCTAAATCTGGGTCTTGTCTTGCATAAGCTGCTACACTTCTACTGCACAGTGCTCACTGACAAGCTGCACCCTGGCTTGTAACTCCAGATGTAACCATCTCAACCATTCTCAGTTAAGATCAGATTCTCACAATGGTTTCTGGCTCAATGGAATCTTCTTGCAAAATGCCAGTGCTGCAGCCACCTATTGTGCAATGCAGAAGACTTCAAAAAACCCCAATAATAATGTCAAACCACCCCACAAAAAACTTCTACCACTAAGTATGGCTTTCCCAGGAGTACTAGTGGATTAACCTTCCAAATGCCTGTTACTTGATCATAACATTTAGTTAAAAGCTCTTAAACAAGTCTAATATTTCCCTTTTAGTGTGACAAATAAATGAATTACTAGCCTATTGAAGCTACTCTTCTCATAGTGGTATAAGAGAAATCTGCTGTAACTAAGAACTGAGGTTTGGCTTCCTCTACATCTCAGAGATGGAGGCTTTCCCCCATTTTGTTTTTCATTATGGGTAAGAGAAAATGTTTTCTGAAGAGCTAAACATGAATTGGAGTTGTATCATACCCTAAGTTGTGGTCTAAGAGACTACAAAAATAACAACACTGGAGAAAAGGGCTTTCAAAAGACACAAATGCCATTTGGTTTCTTCTTAACTGGAAGAGGACATGTCAGCTATGCCTCAGTCATTTCTGCCTTTCAGATCCTCTCAGTAATTCAAACCATCCTGAATATTAGAGTCTGCCTCCCTTTGAGCCACACATCAAGCCAATTTTAAACCATATCATTAACTTTTTCAACATAGTCCTATTTGTCCAGAGCTCCTTTTTAAACCCAAGAGCACCTTATGCTTTCAGTTCCCCTGGTTTTCTCATTGTGCCCAGAGTGACTCTGACTGCATTCATGCACAGATCAACCATTTAGGTCTGTTAATCCAGAAATCCTTTTGTGGGTGTGTGTCTCTGCTGGCAACACATCTCCCATGCATCATCACAAACTCTACCTGTAGATTATTTCACTGTATAGCTCAAGCCAGCTGCTATCTGCCACTGCAGATGGTTTGTCACTTTGCCATCAAGGACAGCTCATCTATTTTAGCAGCATGCACCATGGTGAAGTTCCATTTCCAGCTAAAAGACCCAGGTAAAGTTTGAACTAAAGACTGCCTAGTTATTTCAATACAGAACAAATAACCTGTACTTCACTCTGATACAGGCTTTCTAATTCTGCTTTTGAAAGCCATGGAACTGTTTGCCAGTTCAAAAGATTTCTGAAAGACTCAAGGATTAGCTGCCACAGTCTGATGTAGTCATTTCCTGCTCATTTGATATCTAAATATTGTTCCTTTGGGTGACTCTGGTGATGTAAGGAAGTAGCTGCTCATGGAAACTTTTCTACTCTTTTGTCTTTGTAGTCATTCAGTTCAATTAAAATTTCAACAAAAAGCAGTTCCATAACATTAACTAACAATACTGAGGGGTTGAAGAAACCCCAAACAAACCTAAACCCAATCCTGCTAACAAACATATCTCAGGTTTGGATCTGTAGGCTTCATTTTCTGTGCAGGTTCCTTTGAAGAGTGTTCCAGGCTTCAAACTGACTAGCTTCAGAAAAGTTCTGTACGTCTCAAATGGATGTGAGACACACATGAGAGCAAAGAAGCCTAAAGGAAACAGCTCTGCCTCAGACAAAGCCCAGCCTCAGCAGATGAATGACTCAGAACAGCCCTTTTCTCCCCCTGGAAGCCACACCTCCAGAGGCAACAGCTAGCCCAATCACACACCTAGAGTAACATATCCACAGTGATCACCCTCTCCAGCACGACTGAGCCTCAGCTTCCTTCTCTCAGAGCTTTTATTAGTGGTTTCCCCTCTCCTTGTCTTATTTAATGGAACAGCAAAACACTCCTCCTGACACCAGTCACCTAGATGGCATTTGCATGCTGGGGATAGCACTCCAGAGCTCTAACCTTCCATCCAGGAGCCTCCAAATTACAGCAAAACTCTGAGCTGAGATTCTGAGATTCTTTCTGTGAGTCAGGATGATAGGAAAAGTGTTGTGGTCATGAACAAACAGCACGGGGCTTTCTTACTTTGCAAGCTTTGCTTTTTTTTGGCTATGGGATGTCCTGCTTCCAGGGAATGAGAAAAACTGGAAAGATCCAAAGTGGGTTTGTTTATGCAAAGACTAAGGTGTTCCTTGAGAAGTTCAAGTCTCAAGTCATCCCTAAACTAAAAAGAACATGAACAGCTAAAATATTTTTTGCACAAACTAAAAAACTCCTCTACAAGTAAGGAACAAGCTGGAACTTGCATGAGGCCCTGCACCCACTGGCAAACATCTTAATTGTTCAGAGCAGACAAAGTCTGTTTAGTCATGTCTGCTGAAGTGGGAAGGATATTACAACACATCTGTGCAGGCTGTTTCCACAGTAGGTCAAACAGGTCTTGAAGCCTACTTTCAAACTGCTTTCCTCCAGCCAGAACAGCATGGACACTGTGCCACAGGTTGGCCATCCACCTGGCTAACCCACAAGGCAACTTTGGAAGAGAAGCTCCCAAATGAGCCAGCAAAGAAAGAATCTGAGAGTCCTGGTAGACATGCAGTGCCAACACACTCACACCAATGTCTGGGAGGGATTTTGGAAGAGTTTAAGTATGCCTCAGTGAAATTTCCAAACAAGCCCACAGAACAGTTTCAGTACCCACTGAGGATGGCAGGAATATACTGAAAACACCCAGGGAAGCACAGCCTGGCAAACTGGACAGGCAGCAGCTGAGACTGGGAGATGAATTCAAATGGGTTTCTTCATTTATCAAAGGTAACCCAAGATTCTTTCTAAGATATTCTAGCAAGGGTTTTTTTTAACCCATGTTCCAAAACAGCCACAAGCTACTCACCTCCAGAACATGTTGCATGACACAAAAAGATCTTTAAACAGCACTGAGGTGGATCTCATGTAGATCAACCACAGGAGGACTTAGTGCAGTTTTGTGCTCTACAAAGAGCCAAACATTGTTTGCCTGCTCTGGCAGAGGTAGCTCAGTTTTCAACACATGCTCTCTTTTTTACCTCTATTGCATTATTGGAAGGAGGAGTTTTAAGATCCATCTGATTATGAAGTGATCTGTGAAGTGTCAGCTCTGGAAAGAGCATTTTCACCACCTTTTCAGCATGGATCAATCTTGCTCCAGAAGACTGGGTTAAGGTCCAGACAAGCAGCAAAATATTGAACAAAATCATACACACATTATCACACAAATCTGAGTGTGTTTGGAATTCTCTGTCTCAGCTAGGGTATGGCATGGCTCAGGAGCCCAAAGGAATATTGATTCTGTTGTGGACAGAGAAGGGTGAGGGTGGAACCAGGAGGAAATGTTGTATTTGTATGGAAATAGGTACTCTTCTCTTCAGGTTAATTTCTCATTCTGGAGAGTCTTCAGCTTTGCAGGTGATAAAGACACAAGATCAGGTGGCAGCTTAAGTGATTTATATGTATTTTAACAAATTCTGAATTAATATATACAAATAAATGTAATAAATAGCTTAAACTTCTATTCAATTCCAAGCCTTCAGAAGAAAATCTATGTCCAGGCTTTCTGTCCCATGAAATAACTGAGTAGGATTTGGTTTTCACAAGGAAAAGACCCTAAAAGATCAGACTGAATAATATGGATGATAGATCTCCATTGAGGACTCCAAGCTGCAGTCAAGTTCTGATCTGGGGCAGTGATAACATCAGGGACATTATCTTAGAAGCAACTGTTGTTTGCTTTCCTTAGAGCAGCCAATCAAAAAGGGATTTCTCTCTGGACTAGTACTTTCCCCACATGAAGTTAAACTGAGATTCATCTGGAGATTGAGGACACAGCTGGGCAGGCAAATCACATTACTGCATTTTGGGGAATTTTTGCTCCATTGCTGCTTACAAGAGGGAAGAAGTCAAAACCCAACAAATCCTTCAAAAGGCAGAACAAGGTCCAAGTTACTCTAATGATTTGTTATTTCCTGAGGTCCTAACATCACTCCAGACTGGAAGCACTTTGCAGGAAAAGAAAGGTGTCAGAAGGCTGACAGCTGTGGTGATCAGAGTTCAAAAGAAGATAGGTATCAAGTCAAATGATTTTTAAGACAAGCTGAAACTTAGGTCACAGGATGCATGGAAGGGGAGACATCACATATCTTACAGGGACTGTCAATATGAAGGACAAAGAGGCACTAGAATAAAACAACTCTTCCTTAACACTTCTGCAAAATGCTGCCCAAAGCAGATATGAGCTGCAGGGACAGTGCCATCTGGGACTTCATACAAGAGAAAATCCTAGACACAAGAAGACCTCAGTGCCACACAAAGCTAGAAAGTAGGCTTCAGTACTGATGGTACACTTGCCTGAAGAATTAGGCTTTCCTTGGAAGGCTCCAAACAACAATGCAGCCCAACTTCTTTAAGAAACAGGGAATAAAATGATTTTTGAAGTTGAAGCATGAGCTTAAACAACATAGGTGTCTCCTGACAGCTCTGATCATAACAAACCATTTTTGGCTTTTTTTAAGGATTGAAGACAATGAGCTAGTTGCCATCAAACAGTGTGGAACTCAGCTGACTAAGGATAGACAGAGCAACAGTTGTCATTATGATAAATAAGTGCTTCAGAGCTTGTTACTGAAGTCATATTTCCCAAGGGCTGCACAATGGGAATTCCAGCCTCCTCCTGAACCTAGGCCTTGAAAATTGCTTTGTCTGTTTTGGCCCTAGGCTGCATATTAGAAATGATAAAAGTAGTTCTTTCATACTCAAAGCAAGACAGTCTGATTGCCAGTGTCAACATGACAAAGTGCTTATGGCTCTAGGAGTGGGGGGAGGGAGCAAACATGGGGGGGGCACCAGAGAAAGCTCTGGAGTTAACACTTAGGCAAGTAAGAACAGAATTTCTGGCTCCAGCAGAAGCCCAGACTTATCCCCCTGTCTTTTTAACCTGTATGTTGCCTGGTCTCAGAACTGTTGCTCTGGCAGCAATTGTAAATCAAATTCAGAATAATTATTCAGTGAACATAAGGATGAAGAAATGTCCCTGGAAACAATTCTGTGCCTTTGATACACATTCAATACTTAATTAATCAGAGCTTCCTTTCTTCCAAAAGAGTAAAAAGAAACAAGCACCAAGGAAATAAAGAGCATTTCTTGAGACAAACCCAAAATACTGTGTTTATGCTGACCTACACATGGAAGGGAAAGAGATTTTTTTTTCCTCCCACAAAGTTGGAGTGAACAAATGTTGAGTTTTGGCAGTAGAATGCTGGTTTTTGACAGCATGTACATCTGAAGTAGAGACAGACAGGCATAGAAACCCAACAGACCACAGTGCTTATCACAGTACTGAAGAATATCCAAACTAGAGCCTTTTCAAATAGAATCATTCTACTCATGACTGAGATGCACACAAGTGTTCACCAAGAGCCAGAGTGGAAAGTCTAAAAACTGTAACTTATTTCATCTTGAAGAATTACTTCACTACCTAAGAAGAAACAGTTCTAATTGGTGACATCCTAGGATGTGTAGAGTGTCTCAGGAACTTGCAAAACTCAAAGGGAGCTGACCACACTGCAATGGCAGTTGGAATTTTGACATGTTTGGACTCCTGCTGTCATTAATATTTGATGAAGAGAAAACACTCTCACAAATAGAGTCAAAATATCCTCAAGAAAAACCCAGGTAGCATTCAATTTCAGATGATCTACTGGAGATTTATGTGAGGTGCATACCCTTCTGGAACATGACACAAATAATCTCTCACAGGATAAAGCCTGAATCAAGACTGGGAGTGCAAAAATCAGTAAGTTAGCTTCATGAGCCCTTTAAGACACCCCACAGCATGCAGTAATCTCAAATTGGATTTTAGTTTGGGTACTATAAGCTTTCACATACTTTTTTTCAAGCTCTTATTTGGCAATTTCAATCACTGAATTCCCTAATGCTTCTCCTTCTGGAACATCTGTTTCTTCACACACTTTGCCCCAAGGCAAATCAGCTGTCTTCAGAGCTGAGTGAAATTCCCTTCTCTGGCTCAAAGGAAAACACTGTTTGTTTGTTTGTTTAACTAGAAAGAAGGCCAATATCAAAAAGCACAAACCCTTACCTGTAATCTGGGTCTTCAGATGCTAGGAACTTTCTCCCCAGAACTACCTGTACACTCTGAATTTGCAACTCAAGAAAATAAGCTTGTCTACCACAGGCTGTTGAGTCTCTCTTAAGCAGGCCTTCTCCTCAACATTTTGGAATAAAAGAGGTCATTACTGCAGCTCCTTTCTGTTATGCAAAGAGTTTTCAATTAACCATACTAAGGTTTCTGGCAAAAAAGCAAGCAACCAAAAACCCAAACCAGGAATGTTCTTATATCCTGCCTATCACTTACCACAGTTGTTACCATCTGTTAGCTGAGACACAGGAGCCAACACTGAGCTCAGTCTTCATCAGTTCCTCATACCACTAAACTGCATCTTACCACAGATACTGGACTGTCTTCAAAAGGCACTGTCCTGCTCCCCTCTTCTGCACTACAGCTAGCAGTCAAACAACTGCACAGGAACTGTCAGCAGAAAGTAAAACCATTACAATCAGCATTACTTGGAACTATTTTTCTTCAGTGCTCACTGGTATGAAACAGGGAGGTCACAGTAGCACTCCAGGCCTCCTCTCATCATGCCATCATTTGCTAAGGCATGTTCAAGCTAATCAGAAATCTGTTTCTTTTGTTCACACTGTAGTCTAAAGCCTGTGTACCTGATAAACTCTTGATGTTATTATTAGATGTCCTTTTGGCTACCTGTCTTCTGGGTAGCCAAACAGAATACCTAAGTCAATGGGCACAAAGTGGAAGCCAGGAGGTTCCACCTGAACAGGAACAGGAGGGAAAACTTATTCTGAGGGTGCCAGAGCCCTGGCCCAGGCTGCCCAGAGAGGTTGTGGAGTCTCCTTCTCTGGAGAGATTCCAAACCCACTTGGAAGTGATCCTGGGCAACATGCTCTGGGTGACCCTGCTGGAGCAGGGGGGTTGGACTGCATGATCCCCAGAGGTCCCTTCCAACCCCTCCTATGCCTGGATTATGTGAATATTCTGGCCCATTTATTGATAACAAGTCTACATTCAGAGTATTTAGAGCATCAACCAATAAAGAGTCAACTCTCTGTGCTTTTCTTGCCAAGCCATGATTCTCAAATGGATTTCTTATAGACACCAGATAATAACTGAGTTGTTGACAGTAACACAAAGAAGCACAAATAATGATCTTCTAAATCAGACCAAAAAAACCTGGTGCATGGCTTGGAATAATGCAGGAACATTATGTCTAAAATAGAGAATTATAAATGAGTATAGCTGCCATCATTGATTTAGAAGAGAAAGGGAGACACAGGAATGGAAAGGAGATGTGGAGATGTGGAGAAGGAGGAAGTTAATAAAGAGCTATATTTAGGCAGAGTTTTTTCATCCAAAAAAATTCAAGATGTATTACAGCCAAAAATCCTCAGACAAATGAAAAGCACCCAAAGCTGTCTTGAATATGGTAAGCATCCAGTTACCAACAACAAACCAGCTTTGGTAAAATCATCCACCTCTGTCCATCACATCAAATCATCTCTGCACTCCCATTCTTCATTTAGGCCTGACCATTTCTCTCCAATCATCTGATAACTGTGAGCTCTGGCTGTTGGCCTGGCTGAGGTGTAAGTTTTGGCAGAGATCAGCCTCCCAAGCTCTCTGCTTCTTCACTCTTGCCTCCTGCTGCAGATTGTTATGCTTTTAGTGGTGGCCAAAGTAACTCTTTATGAATCTGCACTGGGAAATGGCTTAGGGAAGTGATTTACCTTTGAAGAAAAAGAACCAAAGAGAATTTAAAGCCAGTTCCTAACAGAAAAAAAATGGGAAAATGGAAATGACTGGATGACAGTGAAGTCAAGGGAAAACTCTACTATTCAGTCTCAGAGCAGATGATGCAGCTTCAGCCAGGCTGCATTTTGCATCTTTTCCTTTGCACCTAAATGTTGTATTCCAAAAGATTATTTTGCTTTTCCAACTCCATCAGTACATCTAGTAGAAGGGTTTGCCTTCTCTGCAAACCTTGCTTTGCTTACACCTTAAGACTGCCACAACAACATGACCCCTAGCTACCTGTTCCACATCCCAAGTGCAAGACAGAATCACCACAACAATTAAAAAAGCTATATAGAAGCAATCAAGAATTCAGACAACTGGGACACCAAAGGAAGTTTGCTTGTTCCCAGGGCAGTGATGGAGTCACCATCCCTGGAGGTGCTTAAAGTATAGATGTGGTACTTAGGGACATGGTGGTGATAGGTTGACAGTTGGACTTGGTGATCTTAGAGGTTTCTTCCAACCTTAATGATTCTGTTAAGTGCAGGCTGCTGGTACTTGATGGCTGGACAATGTGTCTAAGGAAAGACATCATCTTTAACACTGGGCTGCCTTCCCCCAGCAAACTAAGAGGTGCCTTCAGTGCCAACTGGATGAAGACAACTCTCATACCCAACTGCCAGTTCCCTTCAGGTACTTGTTTCTCTCTTTCAAATAAACCATCACACATGACCCTCCTGTTTAGGAGATAAAATCAGAAAGTGCCTTTTGGTGACTAAGATCTTAATTCTGCTCTCTTTGAAGTCAACTGGAATTTTGGCATCTCTCTAAAGGATAAAGGAGCAGATCCCCAAGTGTTTGTGCAGCAGTTTTGGACAGATGCCAGTCTCAATAAAATCAATTGAAATGCATTTTAAAGACATGGCTAACCCAAACATTTCTTTTCAGACTCATCTCAGTATCTGGCATATCTTTCCAGCTGAACTGCACTGGGATGCTCCTTGGCAGAGGTAACCCAGCCCTGCAACATGTTCTACAGATTTCATGATACAATATTCTTGTTAATGCAAGCATTTGAATCAGAAGCTTGTAAAGACTTAGCACTACTGAAACATTATTCACAGTTTCTTTCTCAGGTTCACTAATGCAATAACATCTTGGATAAATCTGGGACATCAAGATCTTAATCCTCCTCTTGGAAGAAGTTCATGAACTTACCAAACTTTTCCCTTTGAGAAGAAAAAATCCTTTTCAAAATAAGCTAGAATATTAAATTGTTCAGGAATTAATCCTGTTGCTTCAGTGAAAAGCAAGGAGCTCCAAAAAAAAAATTGCCCTGGCTATTATTATCACTGCTTTCTAAAAGTACTAATTAAAGTGGAAATAAGAGTTTTCCACTGTGGCTTGCTATCACCATGTTTCTACACTATTAGTACACAACAGAGCAAGAGAACTTGCTATCTTCAAAGCCTTTTTACAATCAGAGCTAGAATGAGAAGTTGAGGCACAAGGTGTATCTAAGGCTTCCAGGAGGGAGAAAAAGCAGCAACCATTTCTCATCTAGACACAATCTGATGAATCTGCAGAGTGCCTAGAGGTGAAGAGATCAACTGAATGCAGCTCCTCACTGCAACCTCTTCACAGTTCTAAGAAGTCTTGCATGAACATGTTTTTAAAAGGTTAACACAAGTCCAGCATTCCTTGTAATCTTGGTTAGATCTTGTTGGATTATTTGCATGCATGAATTCTCCAGAATTTCAATTTCTACAGTCTTTTGAAAGCTCCAAGTGTTCTATAAATACCCACTTCCACATCTTGCTGTCTCCAAACAAGCACACAGACCAGCACATGCTCTTTACTCTTAATATTCAACTCCTCTCCTTTCCATTATGACAAGGCTTTTCATTTCAGAACTAACCAAAATCAGTTTTTGACTTAAAAAGCAAAATTATGCTTAAAAAAAAAAGGTGTCAGAGGTGTAAACTGCTCTAAAAAAAACCCAAAACAAACCCAGCCATCCCCTGGCAAACTGATGGTTAGGGAGAAATCAGTAAATAATATGCCAGATTCTGACAAGCAGGGATGGCTCTGGCAGTAAAGAATTGCTAACTTAAAATAACAACTGTGTGTTTATCCTGTCTCAGAATATTTCCATGTGGAGATATCAGCAATATAGGCATGTTAAAATTTGATATATTCTTGAACTATATTTATGTCTACTTCTAACAAGGCTACACATATGTGAATACTTTAATTGGGTTTAAAATGTGAATATATATTCTAAAAAGCATAATACTTTTTTTTTTGTGGGGAGGAAAAGAACTTCTGGTTTTAATTACTCTATCACAATTACATTACCTAGTGGATGGGAGATCTGCAGAGGCTGGGGAACAATAGTGGGTGGTGTTTCCTGGAACAGGGTGATATGTCTTATGACTGGGAAGGAACACACACCACATCACTTTCATGTTTAAAGTCACACAGCTCAATCCACACAGCCAGGCAAGAAGTAAGAACAGGAAACAGAGGGATTTCTTGGTAAGGTAACTAACTATTCAGAGAATGGAAAAGTTAATTTAGTAGCCTGAGGCAAACAGTTAAAAGTAGCTGAAGTCAACTCTGTTTGTCTCTACAAAACAGCATATCTATTGCTAGGTTAAACAGGACCACAGAAAACACAAATAACTGAGTTTAACACTGGCCTGAGGATTTACTCATTGCAATCCTACACCACACAATACTGCAACACAGCTGGGAAATCAGAAAAATGAAGAATTCTACACATTTTCACCCAATTATCAAAAACTCAGAGTCCTTAAATTAATCTCTGCATTAATCTCTGAAGGAATACTGCATTTAGGTACACAAACTAAGCAGCAAACAAGTCTTCCAAGTAAACTGAAAGCCATTTCATAATGAGACACACACAAATCTCATGTTCTAGGACACATTATCCATGCTTTGGGTACTGGTTTGTGTCTGATTTAAACCCCTGCATCTTAAGCAAGTCTTGCAGTTTAAATCCAACTGCATTTTTAAAGCTTCATTCCCAGTTAATCTAGAAAAAGTGACCCAATTCCTATTCTGTTTCCAGCAGGTGTAGCTAGAACCAATCTTCAATTATTCATCTTGTGAGACTCTGAAGGGGAAACTCAAACACTCCCAAACCATTCAGAAATGTCACTGGTGGTTGAATGCTGCATAGCATCATACTGAACTGCCAAATAATGTTGTACATTAACCACTTAGAGGATAAATGCTCTGTTAACTGACAAGTGCACAGCCTGAAATGTGCTCTGGGAACTACAGTCCTTTAGAACAGTCACCTTCACAAGAGAAAAAGAAGTATATGCAATGACCAGATGTATCCAAGAAAGGCAGTGTCTGTCTTTTCTACAGGAAACACACTGAGGTGTTGGAGTGTGTCCAAAGAAGGGCAAGGAGGCCAGGGAAGGTTCTAGAACACAAGTATTGTGAGGAGCAGCTGAGGGAACTGGGATTGGTTAGTCTGGAGAAAATGAGGCTATGGGGTCATCTTCTCACTCTCTACAACTCCCTGAAAGGAGGAGCAAGGCAGAAGTTGGTCTCTTCTCCCAAGTTACAAGTGATAGGACAAGAGGAAAAGACCTCCAGTTGTGCCAGGGGAGACTTAGGTTGGGTATTACCAAAAAATTCTTCCCCAAAAGGGTTGTCAAGCCCTGGCTCAGGCAACCCAGGGAAGTGGTGGAGTCACCATTCCCAGAAGGATTTAAAAGACATGTAGATATGATGCTGAGGAGCATGGCTTAGTGGTGACCTGGCACTGTTAGGTTATCATCAAGTTGAACTAGATTATCTTAGAGGTCTTTTCCAACCTCAATGTCTCTGTGATTCTAAACTGCTAAATCTTTACTGTACTTGGACACATCAAGAGATGAAGGTTTTATGTTTCTCAACACAGCTTAACATTTGTTTTGAAGGATATAACTCCTCTTGCACAGGATCTGTATGAAAAACAGGTTATGTAGATCACAGTGGAGCTTGGGAAATGATGCAACTACTGAGTTCACCAAAACTGCTACCATTCAGTCAGGAGATTCTCCTTAGTTTTGCTTAAAAAGCACAGAATTTGAGTCAGTTCTCAAAGGGATCAAGGAAGCCTTGAACCTTATCACTCTATCTGTAACTCAATAGCAAAGCTTCTTTGGGAGACTTCCCACCTTTTCAGAACTGGTTTTGTATGTTTATTACTAAACCTGGTTTCAACACAGTTTAGACTTGTTCTACACAGTTCCAAGCTCCACTGTCTTCTAAGGACAGAGCAGAACATGTGAACAAGCTGTTTAAATCCAGCAATCATGTGGTCTAGCACAATTATTTTTAAGGCAGATTTCTGGAGAACCTAGGTTTCTGGTACATAGTTATTAACTCCCAGAAAATTGATGACAAGCATGAACAGAAGGGTTCTGGGCAGCTCTGCTTCCAGAGAGTTTAGGTGCCAGGCAGTCCTACCATGCCTGAACAGAAGCCTCAGCCTGATACAGAATATATTCCATTAACAAGTAAAATGCAGGAGTTAGAAACATTCTTGGTCTCTTCCTAGCAGTAGAAACCACTAGAATTATGAGCATAAATTACTCCTTCAGAAAGGAAGTCAGAGATGGCAACAATATTGTCCAGTAAGATTTTTGGTTGGTTGGTTGAAATTTGGAACAGGAATTCTTTTCCAAAACTGTTTGTCCTGACAAAACAGAAACAGCAGCTTTGCTACAGGGAAAGCAACAGGTCTGACAAACCAGAGATAATTCTAATGATAGAGCTAAGTATAACAAAAAGTAGCTTTTTTGGGGGGCCTGTGTCAACACAGGCCCTAGTTTCAGAAAGAGTATTCATTAAAGTTGATGTGATAGTGTGGAATGCAGCCACTTCTAACCCCAGAGCTCAGGATTCTAGGAAGAGTCCTCTCAGAATGAAGATGAAGGCCTCTCCATTTGCATGGGTAATTAAAAGCAAAAATCTTGACACTTCACCACAGTCCTGTTGAACAGATGACAATCAAGACTATTGCTCTGTAAAGTTACAAATGTTTATGGCTAAAGGGTTTTTCTTCACAATAGCAAAACCCTTTTTGTCCAGCTCCACACAAATGAAGCCTGTAGTGGTTCTCATCAGAGCTGTTTTGCAAAGTGCCCCTTTTCTTTACCTTAACCTTGATCCTAATTAGAAACCAGGTTTCAATACCCATTCAAAGATGTGACTTCCCTACAAACAATACCATAACAAATGCTACAGTAAAGGAAACAATGGACAGGTATAATCTTACATTTTCTTTGACTATAAGGAACAATTCAGTCAAAACAAACAGCTAAGAGGTTGTTTTATTTAGTTAAGGCTAACAAGTCCAAACAAGCAAAGACACACTCTCATTTTAAGACTATTTTCCTCCAAGCAGGAAAAAGAATAGCTTTAAAGTCAAACTCCATTTCATTTCTTTTATTTTTGCTCCAAACATTAAAATATCCAACATATACCAAGAGTAAACCCCCCCAGAAGACAACTTGTACACAGTAAGGAACTACTCCCTGAACTATTTCCTGATGGCTGAGTATTTGTCTATTTAAGACAGCTAAAACAAAGCCTGAAAGCAGAAATACTTCCAGCATCCACCACTTACTGAGCCTTTTCAAAGAAGGTTTTACCTCTTACTTTTCAAAACACCAGACAGAATGGAGGCTTGAGTTTCCATGTGCAAACAGACTGTCAGATGCTTGATTTGGGTCAGCATCTTACCTGATGGAGATGTTTGCTTTTGCCTGCAGCTGGAGACAAACAACTCCTCCAACAAAGAACACCACTGGGATACCACACTCCCAAGGCCCAGCCTGCCACAGCCACAGCTCTGATTCACAGGTAGCTAGCCAATTAACTCAAAGGCCCAAACAAACCAGAAAAGGCCTTGATCACATCCTGCCAGGCCAGAATTGCACACCTAGAAACACAGTGTGGAACAGAAGGTGGAGAAGGGAGGGAAGCACTGGCTTCAGGCTTGCTTGGATGCCTGCCCTCCACCATGGCTTCTCTAGGAACACCACTGGCCAGACACAGCCAGGACCTTTGTCCACAGCTTCACTGCAAGTCTTGCAAGTAAGTTTACTTTCCAGTTGTTATGTCCTTACTTGGTTGATTTTTATTCTGTTGCTTTCTTATGACTCTTAGGCACCCATGGAAACAAAGAGAAGCAAGGGCTACTGTTTTGTTGAAGAGCTGGAAGAGAGCTGTGAAGGCCAGCCAAATCCCTCCTCTTTTTTCTCTTCCTCAAATATTTGATGAATAATAACATCAGCACTCAGAAAATGCTCAGTCCTTTGTATCAACTAACCATGCAGAGGGCAAGATAACCTGCTTCTTTCAGGTTTACTTTACTTGCCTACCATTTCTAAAGACTCACAATACATTGTTTAAGTCATGATACAACACTCTACAAACAGAAAGCTCTATCAGTTTGGCTGAAGCATCAACAGCAGAACCTCCCTTCAAATCACAGGAGCAAAAAATGCCAGATGGAGCCCTACATATTAGCATAGTTTAGAAGCTAAGTGCATACAAAAGCCACTGTCCAAATTTGCACTTAGTGTTATTTTTATCCCACAGTTCAAATATCTGATGATGACTATTTTAATACACTGGAAAGAAATTTGACTGTTGAATGGAGAAAACCAGATTTAAGCCACTTCCAATACCACTTCCATATTTTGACCTTTTAAATCCCTTCTGTAGCAACAAAACACAACAAAGCATAACTACAAAGCTCATTTAGTACCTACATCTCCATTGCTTTAGTTTCTACTCTACAGCAGTCAGCTAAATGTGACAGAGCTCCCTAAGAACCTGCACTAGTTACTGGCCATAGCAGTCAACAGCAGGGTGCCACTTGCTGAAGGTAAACTTGACTTATTTCTTCCTCTGACTGAAGAGGGGAATGTGAGAAGACTGAGAAACCAGTCACACTTGAGAGAGAAGTGTAAGACACTGCAATTAGGAATCAAATTCTGTAATACCTGCATGCTTCTTAATTATTAAGTTTGAATTTCTCTTCTTTTCCCCAAGAGGAGTTACTGAGGATTGCTGATCCCCATTTCAGGCAGATGTGTTTGCAGAGCTGTGCCAGCTCAGGGTCCTACCAGAACCTGGTTTCTCTCCACAACAACAGCCCTTTTAAGATACATCTAGCAAGAGACTTCCTTGTCATTCTCAGAGACCTTTCCCTTCTTGAAAGATTTAACTCTAGGGAGTATCCATTGTGAAGAAATTTGGGTTTTTTGGTTTTAATCAGTTTGGCTGCATCCCAAGTCTTGTTTCAGAAAGACTAGAATCCCACTCTGCCTTATGCAGAACAATAATGAACTGAAATAAAACATCTGCTCCAAAGAACTGAGCTAAGAGACATACAGTCAAAGACTGGGAAGGCACAAGAAACTGAGGTGATTTGCCCAGTGTCCCAGTACAGCCTGAGCCCACTGCCTACACTCTCTTCTTCTTGGAAACAAACTCAGCCATGTAATATCTTTACTGGATATTTTAACTCCTACCTTAAGCAAAAGGAATCTCTCCCTCTGTCCTCTACCCCTAACACCTCTTAAAACCACTGCTGAGTGAAGAGGAAAGAGGAGAGAGGAAGTCTTGCCACCATCACTCTAAACACCAAAGGTGCACTGATTCTCAGCCTCCAAGAGTCCATGAAGCCTTGCATGGGCCACAGTGAACCAAAGCAATGCCAAACATTTAGGGAAACAGAAATACCTCTAGCTAGTTTCTCTCCCAGTTGTAATGGGTAACACCCTGGTTATTGACTATGGAGCCATCTAAGCAACTTTCTTTCTTCAGGAGTAAATCCTTTCTGGGTGACACACAAACACTCAGTCACTCCATGTGAAAGCCTAGTGTGAAGTTACACAGGACTGCCAGCTGACAAATGTTAAACAAGAACCTTTCTGCTCTCTGCCCTAAAAGGGAACTGATAAACATCTGGGCTTTGGAAATTACTTTGTGATGTTTGGATTCTGAACCAGCAAACTACTCTCACACACTGTGCTATACCATCACATGGTACTGGACTTCTCCAAGAAAAACCTAGTAAAATGAAAATACTTCATTACCATGGACTCTTGTTTCTGAAAAGTTACATAATTACTGGGCAATCTTTTCTAAGATCTTATTTCTTTTAGCTTTAATTATTCACTTCAAGGAAAGGATTCTTTCATAAAATAAACTTTTTCACTTAAAAATAAAAAGAGACAAGTCCTCTTTTCTTCACTGTATATATTTTGTTTATGACTTGCCAAACTGTTAGTTCACATATGTGAAAAGAAAACTGGACTGAATACATGTGAACTAAACTACTGGCAAAGGAACTGCAAGGGCTTGCCATTGAGAATATTAGGTTCACAAGAAATGCCTTTTACTTTTTCCAAAGTCAACAAATTATTAAAGAAAAAAAAAAAAAAGTCCAAGAAAACAACCAACCAACAAAAAAACCCCAACCCCACCACAAAAAAAAACCCCCTCATCCAAAAAGGGAAAGATTTGTATGAAAGGAGAAGAGATTTTTTTCAGGTAACTCTGAATTTCCAAGTTATTTAAATTACCCTCAAAAGACTTGGAGATTTCCATTAGATGCTCACTAGAACACTAGGGTTCACTAGGGTGAGTAAGGACAGAAAATGCTGAAGTTCTGGGTTTACTCAAGTCCCTGAAAACTCTTGACTACATCATCATCAATTCTGATTAGATTGTATGGCTGGTTGTCTTAAATTCAGAAATACTTCTTCCATCTTGCTTACCTATAGCCTACAATGTAACCACAGTCCACAAGGCACCTGGTGTTTCCTTAATTTGAGAGAGCAAGAAGAAGAACATCTTAAAATCAAAACTCTGCCATGCTGTAGGTATGATTCACTGCAGAGCAAGAGTTAATTTCAAGACAGGCATTTGTTGCACACCCACTTTTTGCATCTCTCTAGTTCTCAGCTGTGGTAGAAAATTGTTCTCAGCCAAAAAGATGCTTGTAAAATCTGAAATGAAGTTATTTCCTTAGTCAGCTTCACCTCAGCAAACTGCCACAGATTCAGTTCCCAGAAAAGCTGTCTAGGTGCAGATTGGCTACAAGGGATCTCAAAGATGGAGTGTTAGCAGACAGGGCAGGCACAAGTGAGTGAAAACAAAGCATTGCAAAGCTGCTACAGAAATATTAAGGATACTAAAGGAATATTTTCTAAGGTTTGTTAGTTCTCATGTACATACTTTAGATTATCAACAACGTGCTGCTCAGAATCACATTCAGTTAGATCATTCATGCTATTCCTTGTCCATAGCAGTTCAACTATGCAGCTAAGACAAACTGACACTTCTTTCAGCTCTGCAACAGCCAAAATACACAAGCAAATGACACACAAACCCCTATGAAATAATTACTTTTCAAGTCATTTTCAAGCTAGTAATTTCCTCACAATTTTTCCAAACTCTGTAGGTGAAAAACCACTGCAAGTGAGATTGAACTCCCTGACAAAAGCCATACAAAAGCAGAACCCAAACTTGGATTCTATTCAAGGATCCCTGATGGCTCCTTTTCTACTAGAAATGCACATTCTTTTCTAAACCCAAAACAGAAATAAAAGATGGGAGAAGACAAATGAAACTCTGCTTTTATCCCTGTCACAACCACAAATTTTGGTTCAAACATAGTCATTATGCAGACAGTCACACTTCACAACATCACACAAAACCCTGTCAGATCAGAATGCTTCCATGTCTTCTTAGCAGAAATTGTTCCCTTTCAACTCTTGGGTTTTTTTCCCTCACCCTTGGAAGCTCTCAGAAGATCCTAGCAGGTACCAACATGCTCTCTTTTAATGACAGAACTGGATTACTGTTGTAACTGATTCCCAGTTTCTATAATCAAGTATTCACTGTGCAGAACAAGCAGCTAATGGCCAAAAAAACCCATAATAAAGCAAGCTTTAATGAAGAAAGCTGGAAGCTTGCCAGAATTTTATGGCATTGCACTCAAAAAGAAAGAGTTACATTCTGTATTTAAGATTAAGAGAACCTTTTAATCCAGATGGCCAGAATTAAACAAGGCAGTGCAACAAAATTTTGATCAAAAGCTAGTACAACATGAAAGTACCAAAATTCCCCCAGCAAACCACAGCTAATTATTTCAAATAGAGGCTGCATGTTCATTTTGTACTGTCAAGAAACTCTGAGGAAAATACAATCTTGCTCCTCTACTCTCCCTAGTGAGGCCACATCTGGAGTACTGGGTCCAGTTCTGGGCTCCCCAGTTCCAGAGAGACAAGGAACTACTGGAGAGAGTCCAGCAGAGGCTAGGAAGATGCTGAGGGCACTGGAGCATCTGTGGGAGGAGGAAAGGCTGAGAGCCCTGGGGCTGCTTAGCCTGAAGAAGAGCAGCCCCAGGGGGAGCTGCTCAATGCTGAGCAAGAGCTAAAAGCTGGGGGCAAGAGGATGGGGCCAGACTCTGCTCAGTGGTGCCCAGTAAAAGGACAAACTGGAACCCAGGAGGTTCCACCTGAAGAGGAGGAAAAACTTCTTTGGTGTGAGGGTGTTGGAGCCCTGGCCCAGGCTGCCCAGAGAGGTTGTGGAATCTCCTTCTCTGGAGAGATTCCAACCCCAGCTGGAGGTGATCCTGGGCAAGCTGCTCTGGGTGACCCTGCTTTAGCAGGCAGGTTGGACTGGATGATCCCCAGAGGTCCCTTCCAACCCTCACCATGCTGGGATTCTGGGGTTCTGTAATGTGTTGCTTTCTTTGTGGTAATTCCCTTTTACCTTCTTTGACAAAAGTGCTTAACTGTTTAGCAGCAAGAAATCTCTTTTGCTAGCATTTATTTGGGGAAATAGTTGGACAGTCACATACTTAAATTTTAAAGGAGTTTGCAAAATTAATTACAAATCCTTTTAGCTCAGTATACACAATTTTAAGCTACAGCTGAGTAAACTACAGCTGCTGCAACAGAAACTTGAAAAGGTCCTTAGTTTCAGTATTGTATTATTAATACAGCTGATAACCAAGCTTCAATTTGCTCTCCTCTCCTTTAATTCACTTGGAACTGCTGACATGCTGCTTAGTAATATTAGCTTTCCCCAATTCACCTCCCAGGCAGCAGAGAGGATGTGAGGTGACCCAGTCTGCACAAGTCCCACTGTAAAGAGATTGCTCCTGGTTACAGACTTGTCCTTGGTTGTGGGTGAACCAGCTGCTTGCTGTACAGCACCAGATGCCATGAGTTGGAACAGGATCATCTACAAATCAAGGGCCAGTAAAGTGTGGAGTATGTCTAAATCCCTAAACCTATTCTTTAGCAACTGGAAAGTAAAGACACCATTTTTTATTAGAGCAATAGAGGCTTGGGTTTTCATGACCCTCTTTCTGCTTCTGTGAGTTCTGGACCAACACCAGAGTGGAGGAGTGCACACAGGAGATGATTTCTCAGCTAGCTGCTCAGTAATAGTTT
This sequence comes from Galbula dea, assembly GCA_013399015.1. Taxonomy (NCBI): domain Eukaryota; kingdom Metazoa; phylum Chordata; class Aves; order Piciformes; family Galbulidae; genus Galbula; species Galbula dea. The sequence goes on from VWZX01011353.1 coordinate 163,473, forward strand.
TTGCAAAGGTTTCTGATGTTGATGAAATTTAATTGCTGTAAAAATTGTTAATTAACTAGAAATTGTGGAGCCTCATCTTAAGCTTGAACATACACAAACCCAGCAACATTTTACCCTCCTGAAACACCTAATAATGACCTATTTTGTACACCTACTTAAGTGTTATTCTGATGCTCACACCCATTTCTTTGATCTTTTTGCTGAGGCCAAGCCAGTGCTGAACAATGACACAAATCATCTTCAATCAACTCTCACAGTGACAAGTTAGCAATACTGATTCAGCCAAAAAAATGAAGGAATCCTTGTAAAGATCTTTGTAACCACAGCATCTTCTTCCCTTCCTTAGCCCCATGAACATAGCCCAGTTGCCATTTCTGCATCCTGATGTTATCCCTGTGCTGTTTTGGAGACCAGGAAGTGATCTGGCTTTCAACAGAGTGACTTTTTGCTCTTGCTTCAGGTAGTTTTTGTTGGAAGGAGATCACTGTATCTTGGCTTTGTATTTTTCCATCTCATCATTTTCTGACAGCAGGATCCTTTGAAAGTCTGCCAGGCTCCCTTCAGTGAAAAAGAACCTGCAGAACCCAACCAGTCTGTGTTGTCCTGCACTGATGTCCACATTTATGTGTTGCACCTCTGTTACTGATACAGAAGGTGGTTTAGTTATCTCTGCTGAACCATCTCCCACTCCTAGCCACAGAACAGGATCTACCTCCATGCCCAGGGCAGCACTGCAGTCATACAATGAGAGACAACACTTCTGTAGCTCTCAATTCTACCTAACAGATAAAGGAGTGGAGAAAAACTTGCTGAGACCAGAGGTGACAGACACAGCTTGATAGAAGAGTGGAAAGTGAGGCTGCAAGGTCTGACAGCTCAGGCAACAGGCTCATGCTGGCTGCACACATTTCCCCAACAAAATATTATTGACATGAATCAAAATTGGAAAAAAATACTGCAGCAACTGATGATGAGCTGAATTGGAAGTTGGACTTCTGGTAATACTAGGATCTCCTGGCTTATTTACAGATTGAGCAGTAGAGTGCAAATCTTACCCAAAAGCAACAAGGAGAGCTTTCAGGGGCATGCCAGGGCAAGGAACAACCCAGTGATGTCAATTCTCCTTTACCCCCAATTTTGTAAGCAAAACTAATCTGCAATATTGACAATATCAGGGTTTCTGCTGTCACATTCATGGTGCACTGCTTTACTGTGCCAGTAAACCATGAACTGTCACTTGCAATAGTTTACACACAGGGCAGGAAAAGCCAATATCACCTTAACTATTAGTATTCATCAAAACTATTATTAACTATTATTATTATTCATCCAAACCAGCCCTGAAAAAAGCAGGAAAAAACCCAAATCAGATGTGAAAATTATTAATGAAAAATACAGAAGAAAAAAAACCAACTAGCTGAAGAGGAAAAAAAAAAATCAAAATGACCAAAATAACAGCAAAATGCAAAAAAAAAACAGAAGTAGAAAGACAGCAGCTGGGCTGTGTAACTGAGCTGTTCAGGCTCTCCTGCCAGAACCCATGGAAATCAATGAAATCTCATCCTTGCTCCATCTGCACTTGTTGATGGGGACAGCATTGACTCATGCTCCAATGGATCTACTCTCTCTACTGCTGCAAGAGAATTCTTTATGTCAGGGAAGTTCAAACTTACAAAATACCATCCTGAAATAAACACTGGAGAACAAATGATTCTAAAATACTCATTCAAATGCCCCCCCCAATCAATGGATTGTTTATTTGTGGAATGCTTGCCATTGTATTTTAAGAGTGTCATAAAAATTCCTCACTCACCAGGAGCCCATTCATGAGGGCAATGAATTTCCAGAGGATTTGATTTTTTTTTTTTTTTTAATATAAGTCAGGAAATATTTTTGGATACAAATTAAAAAGGTTTCCAACTAACAGTTGCATTCCTTCAAATGAGCAAAGATTTGCCTGCAATGTAAACAATGAAAATTAAAGAGAAATTAAAACCCCCAAAACCCAAAAGAACACAACTCTTGTAACCTAAATACAATAGCCATTGTCTGGACTTCCCTCTTTCCATGGAGAACATCTGATTCTCATTTTGGATGAGAACATTCTGCTAAAATTACTAATATGCTGGGATTGCATTTCATTTCATTGCAAAATTTCAAGATGAACAACTTCAGCTATGATCTGATCAGTGTTCCTTAACATTCTAACTCTGGAAACAACTATTCAGCCCTCATGTGCAATGCTAGCTGAAGTCAGATTTGATGATCTCAGAGCAAACAGTAGTTCTCTGCAGAAAAAAAACCCACCACATAAAACTCAGACCCAACTGGCAGCTTTTGTCACTATGCAGCCAGGGAAAATTTGGCTAGCAACTTGATATCTTTGTAATTCCAAGAACTTCCAGTATTTTTCTGTGAAGAGAAACTCAATTGCCAGAGACAAAAAACTAGGCTTAAAATATGCCTAAGCCAATGGTAATGACAAACTTCTCTCTGGCATTTCCCTTCCTTGGCTCTTCTGTTCAGGGTACAAAGATGTAGAGAGATCTAAGCTGAGCATATAAACATTAACTGAAGGAGCTCCTTCTCCTTTTTGTTTTTGGGGGGGGAGAGTGTGGTGGTGAAAACCTATATGGGAATTGGTTTTCATGTCAACATGCTCCAGCTTGTAACAAAAGAACAAAACATGTGACTGCAGAGGCTGACAACAGTGTTAACACAAAAGACTCCCTAACTCCAACACAATGGATTCAGACCAGCTTTTGCATGGAATTCAGGTGGTATAACAGCATTATTTAGGAAGCACACACAAAATAGAAAATAAACTTCAGTAAGATGTATAGAATGCCCTAACACAAACCCCTGAAATGGGTAAGATGGACTGACTTGTGTCCCCCCAGGGCAGACATCTATTTTTGACAATCCATATATAACATTAAAAAAAGAAGACAGAGGTTGCTCTGCAGTTAATGATTAGATATCATCATGGGCATAGACTGATTTTCCTTATGAACCCATGAAAGTACAGTAGATCAAATACTAGTCTGGGGCAGAAAGAAGGAAGATAAGGGGAAAAAAAGAGAAAGTAAACTTTTTCTATACAAATGTTAGTGTTGAAAATGTGGCTTTTGATGTTTAATTGTCAAATCTAGGAAGCAGCAGCACTTGGCAACAGCCATGCCTTAGAACACCACTCTGGGCACAGAGTGTCCTGTGGGTGAGGAAGGCTGCTGACAAGGGGCAACAGATTAGAAGAATATTGCCCCCAAATGACTGGTAATTAACAGTCAAGAAAAACAGGTACTGACAATTCCTTCTTGCTCAGTGGGAAAACATCTATTGGAAGAAGCAGGTTGGGACAAGAAGAATGGGAAATCAACCAGATACTAAACTGATTTTATAGGTAAAAAAGGAAAAAACACTGAGGCAGGGCAATTGTGCTGCTATTATAATAAAGTAATACAAATATCATAGAAATCTAGAAGTGTTTATTCAGAGAGCTGCCATTAAACAACATGAAGTAAGTTGGTAAAACTGGAAGCTGAAGAGATCAACATAAAAATACAGATAGCATACAGATGGGATCAAGCAGATATTCAAAGGTAAAGCAAACAGGTGGGAATCAAACAGAGAAATTAGGGATGACAGAAGCTGAAAGATAAAAGTGTTAGGATGCAGTGAAACACAAAGTGAAGTACTGATCAGTAAGTGAATGCAGCAGAATCTCATTGCTAAGATGACAGTGATGATGTATCTTGGAAAACTAAAGCAATGCTGAGAACATGGTAAAAATAACAGGAACAGAAGGCTTAAATAAAGCTACATTGGAATAGGACTGCAGCATTTTAGAGTAAACTGGAAGGAGGAGACATTTTGAATACTTAAAAGAAAACATTTGTGGCCCATGAATGAAATAGTTCCACCTCCCAACAGCAACAAAAAAATCCTCCCAGCAAAAGGGAAACCAGGAAAGCATTTGAGAGAGGAAAGAAAAAGAACAGTGGTTTGCACAGTAACAACATCTGGCACTATGTCAGTATAGGCACAATAAGAGCTGTCTCTGTCCAACAGGTTGTAAAAATACCTTTGGGTGGGATACAGGGAGAAAAATTGGCTGTAAGCTTGCAAGGCAAGAGAAACTGCAGCTGTTGTTTTTTGGGGACTAACAGATTTTTCCTGTTTGCCACTAAGATACAATATTGGTAGGAGATCATTTCCATTCTTCCCTTCTGACCTCCATCTCCAAAGACACAGAGAATAAAGGGACTGTTAGCAGTTGTTTGGATTCTGAGATGCCCTGAAGAGCATGGAACATGAAATTTGAAGTGAATGTATTCCAATGCCATTTGGAATGTGTGTTTTGCAAGTGGGCATGCAACACTTCAGAGCAGAAAACACCTTCCCCACGTGGCTGGCTCTGCACACCCTCCTTTCTTTATCCTCCAAATGATGAGGCACAGGCATTTCTACCACCCTGGCCAGGGGGGCTGGGTTGCTTTTCAAACAGTGCTCTGGCTGCTTAGATGACTGGGGGGATAAATGCACACACTGCACTGGTGTGTCTCAAGGGGATCACTCCATGCAGTGTATTAAAGCAGTCATTTGGGCAGGCTGGGACTGAAACCACACTTGACTTTTCTTTACAGAGAAACAAAAATAACCCCAACAGCAGACTGTTACCAGGAGTTAATTGATCACTTTCAAATACTCTGGCCTATGTTAAGCATGAGAAACTATACAGTAAGCACCTGGATGCTTTTTTACTCTCTCTCTTTGCTGTATCTACCCAGGGATTCACTCCACAGCTGTAAGAGCTACACTTCAAAAGGCACAAAAGACAACATGTATGAAAAATGAGAGGTTTTATTCTGCAGGGGAATGATTTATTAATGCTGAGAGCTTAATGTAGTAATCAGACACTATTTGAAGAGAAAAAAACCCCCACCTGATCATGGAGTAGTTAGACCAGGAACCCCTTCCAGCTTTTGATGTAGTTTTGCCCTAAATTCAAAGTCAAAAAGACTGGGAAAGAACTTTTCCAATTTACTGAAATCCAATCTTCTGCTGGACCTCATCCAGGTCTATACCTCAAAGGCAAAAGGGACTTAGTCATATTTTTACATAACTAAATTCCTGAGGTGCATTACAGAGGGAGAGTCAAATGAAACTCCAGAACAGTTTTTGCCATTACATATTTTCTTTTTATAGTACTGCTTGTAAGAAACAAATGTTGTAAGACTATGTCAAAACTTAAAAGCCTTTCATCACTGCTTACTGCTCACTTCTCATTTAGATTTATTAACACATTAATACACAGAGCACTAATTCTGCATCATGGCAACAAGAGCAAATGACAACTGCTCAGCTAATGCTACCAACCCAATAAATAATTTGTAATTAAGCAGCTGTTAAATTAATACTCATCCTGAAATATCTTTGCAGGACTCCAGACTTCCAATCATGGAGTGGAATGAAGCTGTCAAAGTTACTGATGTCACACTGGATCCTGTGCTGGGTTAATGAACTCATGTTAAAATGCAGCCAATTTTATACAGCTGAGGTTAATGGAATGATCAAATTGATGTGATATGCATTCACTGAACTCCTAACTGACATCAGAAAAGAGACCCTGAAGCAGCCCAGCACACCACAGTGCTGTTATGAGTTTCTATTTCACCATCCTTTCTAACTACACTAACTGTGACTAAATTTTGGAGATGCTGCAGAAAAAAGCCAAGTTTCAGCCCTTTGTTACTAAAGCCACATTTCCCCACTTCCTCTTTGCCTGAGACTTGCCTTCTCTGTTCTTCCATGTCCCTTAAACTCAGAGCATTTAAAACTACCTCAACCCAGCCTACCTAGCAACTCCACATGCTCCAGACCTCTCCCAAGCCTCAGCAGCTGTCAACCCCTTTGTCCCCAGGCCAGCACTGCTTGGATTTCTGCTGGTACTCAGTTCCTGTCTCACTCAGACACCCGTGACCAGTGCACTGGCACTGCTCTCACCTATCCTTGTGCTTCCTCCTCACAGCTCTGCAGATACTGACTGCTCTCACCACTTTTTGTCTCCAAGCTCCAGAGCACAGAGACCTCCTCCACAAACAGGAGACCACTTCCTCTCTCACCTGCATATGAACAAGTCATTTCAGAAACAGACTGAAACTGATGTCTTCATTGTGTCAATTCTGATGCATGTCACTACAGTTACAAAAAACTATTAGCTTCATTTCCCTCTGCAAATGCTCAACTGATTACTTTCTGTAAGTTATCTAGCAATTTGGGGACTTAGAGAACACAATAAAGGCCATCATTTGCTCAGTGTCAGTTCAAGGCTGTCAAACCTGGGGATTCATTTCATCAGCATTTCTTGGGCTTCATTAATTCCAGATCTAAACATTTTCAACAAAATAATGAAGTTATATTTAACTCAAAGAGGCAGCACCTATAAATCCTTCAAGCCTTTGGCAACTTCTTTAATCCAAACTAATCATGTTTCCTTGTATAACAAGTCTTGTGATGTCTGTAAGAGCAACTCACTATAGTAACAACAGTCTTAAAGTTATAGCTCTCTTGCATGCCTCAAGTATTAATCAGATCCCATCTTTAAATATGTTAGAGTACTCTTGATACTCTTCCTGAAACAGATCTGCTAATCAGAGACCTCCTCAAAATATAATAGAAAGTACAATAAAGATTGAGACTGAAGTTGTCTTTGATATGGCAGTCATGCATTGCAGCTTGCTGGTTATTGGTTTATTACCACATCCCTTCATATTAAAATAGCATTTCTAAATAGGTAGTCTATTCTAGAAGCAATTTTCTCTAGGGCTGGTTAGCCTGGAGAAGAGCAGCCCCAGAGGGGATCTTCTCGATGCTGAGCAAGAGCTAAAGGGCAGGGGAAAGAGGCTGGGGCCAGACTCTGCTCAGTGGTGCTCAGTAACAGGCCAAGTGGCAATGGGCATAAACTACAACCAGGAAGTTCCACCCAAGCATATGGAAAAACTTCCTCCTTGTGAGGGTGCAGAGCTGCCCAGAGAGGCTGTGGAGTCTCCTTCTGGGGAGAGATTCCAGCCCCAGCTGGAGGTGATCCTGGGCAAGCTGCTGTGGGTGACCCCAAGACTAGATGATCTCCAGAAGTCCCTTCCAACTCCCATCATGCTGGGTTGTGTGATTAAATGTATTAAACAAGTTGACCCAAATTCTAAACTGTAGCAGAAGTATCAAAAAAGCTGCCACAACCAACACAAAACCTGTACTTGCAAGAAAGGCATGGTTTAAATTATTTCATTACCTATCTAACAGCATGAGCTTGTGTTTTACAGTTTGACTCAACCCAAAGGCTGCCCCTAGTTAATCCACTCCTCTCTTTGGGGAGCCAAAGGCAGATGGAGAGAGGATGATGACATATCAGCACCTTTGTGTGCTGCTGGCAGGAATGCATACTAGCAGAGTTGAACAAACTCCCAGAGTATCTATCATTCCTTGCCTGTTCCATTGTGCCATCAGAGAAAACAGAAGTATTGTGAAGCAGCAAGAAAGCCTACAGCCATGGCTGCTCTTTAGCATACTGCCATGACTGCCTGTAATGGTAAAGTTAAACCAGACTGCCCAGCAGTCATTCACATATGAAAGTTACAACAGATGCTCTTTAATTCACTATCTGAATGAACCTCAGTCACTTAGCTTCCACAGTTATTCACAGTATTTCTCACAGTGAGCCAAAGTCATGACAGGGGCTTCATCTGGAAGCTGCAAATAACATCTGATTTTGCATTTGCCTCTTACTTGTCTGTTACCTTTCTTAATTGTACTAAGAATTAAAAGCAAGCCTCTATTTCATGACTGACTGTCCCTGAAAACACCCACAAGATCTCAGAATTTATTAGCTAGAAGACTACTGCAGATGGAAAAAGAGGTTAAACTAGTTTCAGGGATGGATATAACACTGCTAGCCAACTCTGCCCCTTCAAAACCACCAGCCCAGCAGTGCAGTGCAGTATCACCACTAGTCTGCTATGCACCATGTGTGGCAGAAGCAGATCTAGAGATTTGTCCATATAAATCACTCACCCAGGAAGAAAAAAAAAAGGCTCCACAATTGCCAGAGAAGACAACTAATATGAAATGCATGTTTTTACAAGGGCTATTCAAAGAAATAGTTTTTGTGGGAAGAATGAGTCATAGGATAGCAAACTTCACATACTCCAGTCACTCAGAGTGAGAAGACAAAGGCAATTAGAACTTAGATGATTTTTGTTTTAAATAACCAAGAAGCATTAGCAGAAGCAGCTGTTCCACTCATCATTTTAAATAGCTTTGTTATGCCTTCATATTCTCCTCCAGTAGTAGTTTTCTCTTTCTTTTTAACTTGCATTTTGGGTTTGCTGTTGTTGGCACACTGTCTCAGTAGACACTGGGTAAATAAACTTTTCAGCAACATAAACCCTTTTAGAACTGTATTTCTGAACCTCTTTCCCCCTGAGAGGTTGGACAGTAATTACTTAATTCTTTACAGGTTTACTTGTATCTCTCTTCTCTACTTTTGTGACTTTTCTTTCTACTTTAGTTCTAACAACATAAATAAGCACCTCAGTAGTTATCTCCATCTAAGTGACTGTGTATCTTTTCCTTAACTATGGATTTTTAGGGTTTTATTGATTAACCACTTGCAGGGGATTACATTCATTGTCAGGTAGGCTTGAGTCAGTACTGTAAAATGACAGGAATTTATTTCACCTAGAGTAAGTATTTAAAGAGAAGCCATATTTGAAGATGAGAAAGTACAAATGTGCTTGCACATGCAGAAGAGTTCTCAAAAAGAATTTGATTTTGGTTTACATTCTTAAAGACTATCAAAATCACCAACTTGCATTTGGCCTTCTTGCCTTCAATGATGAAGTGCTAATGAGCTGAGAAAGTTAAAGACAAAACTAGTCCTATTTGCTTCATAAATATTCATGTTGTAGCAGTGATTTTCACTTCATACTAAGGCTTGCAGCTCAACATAACTTTTTCTAAAGAGTATGTTGCTAGATTTCAAGGTCTGGCATCTTCCCTTTATTAAAGCCACTCATATTTATCCAGGAAAACTGCACTGTTTCAAGGTTGCTGTATAACAATTAAATGACTTGAAAAAAAAATCAGCATCACACCTATAGAATGACAAAAGTTTCCCTGTATATGAAAATAAACTCAGTAGCTCCCAAGCTGCTCTTACTTCATGGAATATTACCTGTGAAGTAGTTTCAGTGTCCCAGACTCAATACTTAAGAGACTGCAACAACTGATCATGAATTTGAACCACATGAATTAATTAATATATATTTAGAGTGGGGTTTTTAAAGGCTGAGAGACCAAGAAAAGAGAAAAATCACCCTAAAACTTTAAAAACCCAAACCATGATGTTTTCCAAACTTAAAACTGAAACCTTTTTCCTAGGCAAAACTGTATGCAAACACCACAGACTTTTTTTGATGTCTCTTCCTGAGGTCAGAAGCAACTTTCATTTACAAGGAGATGACTTGCCATCAGTTTGCTCTTAAATCCACTAGGAGAAGTCAGTGCTAAGGAAAAATTAGCACTGAAGTAATAAGATAAGCAATCCTTATCTTCTCAGGCATAAACAGACTAATCTGGGAATCAAATCTGGCTTTTCACTACAGAATTAGTCATTAATTTTTATCACTCCTAAGCAATCAGGAGGTCCCCTCCAGGCCTCCAGCCAATTCCAGAAAAACAAATATGCTGCACAGCAGATTTTCAGCTAGAAGCCAAGTTATAATGTGTGCAAGAAAAAGATGTTGTAAAAAGGAAACTTTAGGAGAACCTGAACTACAGGAAGGCAAAGGAAACACCAGCACTTTGGAGAGAGGTTCACTACAGCCTAAATCCCAGGAAAGTAAGAGTCAAACAGAGAGAGCACTCAGGCCAGAAAGAGTTAGTTTAGTACTAGTTTTAAAAGCTAGTGAAATTTGCCTGCTTTATAAATCTCTGCAAATTTAGAGTCAACTTTAGCCAATAATATTTGCCTTACAGAAGCAATGTGGATGGAAAACAAAAATGATTCCATCCTTCAGAAAGGAAGAAACCCTAAGACACTGTGAAAAGTTGAGCAGCAGTTTACATAGAGTTTTCCTTGAGATTTCCACATAGGAGTATGTCTTACTCTTGGTGTTTTATATTATGAATTCTATTGAGTCTTTGTTGTCACCTAGTCTTAGGGAATCCTGCTCTGGCAGTGGGGTTGGACTAGATCTTTCCAGGTCCCTTCCAACTCCTAACATACTGTGAAACTTTGTGATGCTTCATTTCCTCTGACTGTCATGTGAATGTGAATTAGCAATCCCTGGCACTGAAGAGAAGCAGTGGAAAATCTGCAGGATTTTTCAACAACTCTTTGCACTGTAATCAGTTTCATTTATTACTAGTTTTATCTATATTTACAGGAAAAGTTGGAACAAAAGCTACTCCTGTTTGTACAGAAAGGTCTTGTAGCCAAAATGCCATGTTGACAATCCTAAAATACCAATGCACTTGGTAGATGTGATAACTGACAGCACAAGTTCTCTTGCACAACTCTAACACCAATGTCTGAAGAGAATTTTGAGAGACATATCCAGAGGAAACAGAGATTGTCAGAAGAATGGAAACATGCTTAACATTTAAATACTCTTGTGGACAACATGTAATGGTCAACAAGATGAACAGAGTACATTAAAAACTGGGGGTGGGTGGGAATGAAGAGTGTTCATCCATAATACAGGAACTCCATTAACATTCAAGCATTCAACAATTTAGTGAATGCAGAGGCAGCCTTGCCTCAAGAAATTCATAGCACCTTTGGGTAAGGCTCCAACAGTATGTGTTTATTGAAATCTGCAGCTGGTAGTAATTTGTCCAGCAGCAAACATTTTTTTCCCCCCTCTTTTCAGCTGAATGATCTGCAGGGGCCCATATACTCTGCAACTGTTCACTTGCACTGAGATGCACATTGTATAATTTATGGTCTTAATTATAAAACACAGTTTATCAGCCTGTTTGTCTGTGTTGGGTAATTTCTTATTCTTCACAGGAGAATAGTAGAATGCATCTTGAACAGCCTATTCGTTCTTCAGGGTAACAAAATACATTGGAATGGAAGAGATTTAAGCCCTAAATTGTTTTACTTCTCTGGTTTGTGCTGCAGATTTTTCTTGCAGAGAAAAAGGGAGTCAACATAGTTTGAAAGTCTTTCTAAAAGAGAATTACTCCTTTCCTGCCATCACCCTTTTCCCCCTCACCCCCCCAAAAAAAGAGAAAGATTATGCAGGTTATAATCTTAATTTGCCAAGCATTGTTCTAGTAATGCTACACCTCATTCAAAACTGTGACCTAGCCCTGAAAGTTCTGTTTCTATAAAGTCTCCTCTACAAGAACCAGCTCAGTATTCTGGAAAAGGCAACTCTTGTCCTCACCACTTATCCACTCCCAAATCACACAAGGAAGGAAAACTGATTAGAGCAAGGACAAAGGAAAAGTCAGCATCCTGGGAAGGGAAAGAAAAGAAAGGAAGCTGCAAGCCCTGCACCAAGAGGATCATAGTTTCATGTCCAGATATGCACTTGCTCCCTTCTCAGTATTTTAATTCATGAACTTTAGTTTCTTGTTAACTAACTATCCTGTCTTCCCTAGAATTCCAGTCCAGGGACTGTGCTCTTAAGAAAGATAAAGCTTCCTGAGGTTACTTCAGAAATTACCAACATTATTTCTCCTGTTGTTACTCAAACTGTTCTGAGCTTCCTTACAGCAAGATAGCAAGAGTTTGGTCAGCACAACCACCCCCCAGAGCTCACAGAGGCTAAGTTTTAAGAGCACTTAGTCACTGTAAGGTGTGACACATCTAGGTGTATCATTTGGCTGGGTCTCAGATGTAAAGGAGACCTGGGAACTGTTTGGCACACTGTGTAACAAAGGACCAGGGTGGCTGGTAATTTAACAATCTCTATTCCCACAAAGGGGAAGGTGGCAAGAAGATTCAGAAGGATTGAATTTGAGGGGCAGAGAGGTTCACCATTAAGCTGCCTTAACCTTCCCTGCCCTCCCTTTTACAGAACTTGATTTTTAAGAAGCTTATGTTTCACAACTTTTTCATTTCTGAGCAGAAAAATGCCAGGTGCCCTAGTTCAGTAACACCAGGATGTGAAGCATCAGTCAGGGAAGCTGAGAGCAGAGGGACACATTAAGATGTTCTTTTTAAGGAACAAGATCACAATCACTTGATATTTCTTTTGTTTGCCACACACCAGCAGTTAGTGCTGCAGTTACAGACAAAAATCAGGCCTGTATCACAGTTAAACACAACTATGAACTCAATTTCTAAGCAGTGCAGATTAAGTGTTAGAATATTACTCTCCAGAAGTTTCATCCAGGGAGTTTTGAGCCTAATTACCAAGAGGCACAGAGTATTCTGATAAGCTTTTTACTTTTATCTATGTCTTACTGTTCCTGTCTTCACTAAACAACATGACCAGACACCAGGATTACAGTCAGGTCTTGCTAATCCACCCTGGTAGAAATCAGAGACTACCTGAGTCTTTGTGACCAGAAGCCAGAAGGACTAGGTACAGTGCAGTCTGTCCACTTCTATCAGCTGGCTGCTGCCTAAACCCTTGGAGCCATGGAAATCCCAAATCCAGAGAAAACACCAACTATATTAGCACAGAATCACAGAATGTTAGGAGTTGGAAGGGACCTGGAAAGATCATCTAGTCCAACCTCCCTGGCACAGCAGGATTCCCTAGAGCAGGTCACACATTATTAAGGTAGTCAAAAGAGAAATCCATGGTCTCTTGATCTACCAGAAGAGGGATGGGAGACTTTGACAGCAGCACTGTTCCCAGGTGATTGGAACCAGCTGAGAGATGCAGAGAGATAACAAAGGCAGGTGATGGGAAAAGAGGTTTGAGTGACCACTTAAATAAACCCCCAATCTGTAAAGTAATAATAACTGAAGTTATCAGTGAAGTTACCAAGGGAAAGACAAAGAGATTATGTTCTGCTACAAAGCAGAGGAAACACTCACAGATAGTTCTGAATTCTTCAGCCATAAAGACCATTCTTGGGCTTGTCCAAAGGCTGTAGAGCTCAGTTTGAATTGTTTTGTGTTGAGGGAACAGCTACCTCCTCTTGACAAAACTTCAGCAGCAGAAACACAATAGATTCAGCAGAACACTGTGTGAAGGGCAGACTTACTAGACCTATTTGGGGCATGCAATAGCAATGCATAATAACCAGAATACACTGGAAATTGAGATCCATTTTAAACCTACCCAGACTCCTTTCTCCTTTGGACTCTGTTCAACAGGATTATTTAGTTTTGTTTTTGCAGGAGAGAATTCACCATTATTTGAAGACCTGGGAAATATTGTTTGATAAATGAAGAAAAATGATGACACTAATTGACACCCTGAGAAAACTCAAGAAGAAAGAAAACCAAACAACAACCCATCTCCTGAAAGAAAACAGATTAATCTCTTCCCACTCTTAAGAAAGAGATTCCAGGGCAGGCCTGAATCTGTCAAAGTGAATTTCTTCTGAAACTCACCAGAGTAAAAATAGGAAGGAAAATAAAAATCTCCCAGGCACAGAAAAGTCTCTAATATTAATTTTGGTCTCCCCACCAGTAGTGGTTTTTGTAGGAAGTTTTTGTAACATCAAGTAAAATTCAATTCTGAATTCTGCTTGGCTAACAGATAAAAACCCAAATGTTAAGTTCCAGAACTTACTATTACAATCAGCATTGAAGTGAGGTTTTTCCTGCTTTGCTTCAGAGTTTTTTTGGCTATTCATATGTTATTGTTTCAGCATCAAATACATTGCATAACATAATGCAGCATCTGAAACAAGTAGGATGTTTTTCATAGCAAAGCACATTGGAAATTCTGGATTTTCTTCCAAATTTGGATAAACACAAAGGTCACTGTTAATACTTATTCTACAACTAAGCACTGCCCCCCAAAACATGGCTGAAAAAATGGTCAGGCACCAGCTTTAAATAAGTGCAGAACCAGATTTAAAATGGGGTTTCTATATTTGCTCCTATTTAAAGAGCTCAAAGTATTTATTAGCATGACTTTTTTTAACATGAATCCTCCCCTTAATAGGCTATGAGGCAAACATCAAAGAGGGTTCATTCACTGACCACAAGAAATTGTAATAGAAAGCATAGATATCATGGCCCACACTGGATGAGATGAAAAACTTCATGTACAAAATGACTGCAGTAAAGTAACACAGGCATCATGACCTGCTGGCACCAACACCTGACCTTTATAATCACATTCAGAATACAAACTCTTGCCAAAATCTGATTTCCCCCCCCCCCCCCAATTCTTTATGATCCTCTTAAACTGCAAGAGTTCTAACAGTCCTTGTGTTTTAATCAGTCATAAAACAATGTGAAAATTTTATTTCCTTTATGTATTTTATGGTTTTCTTTCATCCTGATGAAAGCAGAAAGCATAAGAAAGCTTCCAAAAGCATGTGAGCAATTTAGGAATTGAAACCCAAAGTAAGAAAATATATTTATCCTTGGGTCTTATTAAGAAGAGAGAGAAATGAAGTTTCTGTACTCCTGAAAATGGATCTGGCTGAAAAAAAGTCTTGCACAGAAATTCAACTACAAATACTACAGTGAACTCAAGCAAAAACTTGACTTCAACACTGTTACTGCTTCTTCTGTCAACCCCTTTCAATAGATGCCTCACTCCCAGTGACTTCTAAAGCACTTACACGTGGTCAGGTAAGGATAAGCCTGCTTACTTTGTTTCCTTGGGCCTTGAACAACAGTGGCACTTGTTCCTGAAGCAAGAGGGCAACAATAAAATGGGTACCCTCAAAAAACAGAAGTTTCTTAGCCAGTCTTAGGAGTGGAAATGGTTCTTCCACAAGTGTGGGATAATCTTGACTGTGGCTTTTATTGTTGTGTCAGTTTTCCCTTCCAGAAGCTTGCCACACCAGTAGAAGTTAATCTTTATCACAGAGCAGTTGACTGCCTATGAGGAGAGCTGCAATTTTAAACTAGACTAAAAGTTAAGGAGCTCTCTCCACAGCAACAAAACCCAACACACTTGGCAGGGTGAAGGCATGCATACAGCACTCCTTTTGGAAAGGCACTGTGGTCTGCAACCATCACTCATCAGAGCCCAGCCCAGCTCTGAACTGAAAGTCACTCAGTTGGTGGCTGTTCAGTCTCTAAATCTACACCTCCAGTTTCTGAGCCAAGAGATGCAGAGGCTACCTCTATTTTAAACCCAGCTATTCAACTTGACTACACATTGACCAAGCATCAGCTTAAAAAGTTTAGGTTAGGAGCAAGGAGAAAAAGGGATCTGGAAAATGGAAGTGCAGTTTTTACATGAGTTTGGGCAGCTCCCAAAGTGAACTGTATCCAGTGGAAACAAGGTCTAAATGCTGATGTGGGAGTTTCCCACAGCTCCTATTGGCCCATGCATGTCATCAGAGTCTCCTGCTGAAGCTGCACATAAATATCTAACTGGCACTAGAAAAACAAAAACTGTTCCACAGAACCTAAATTAAAGCCAGATGTGGGAAAAGCAGATGCCTGCAATTTACTGTCATTTCAACACAGAATAGAAACACTTGCTAAGTTTATTATTTACTGAGTAAATTGTCATGCTAAGGGAGTCATGCAGAACACTGAGCATTTTCTTGGTGCACCTCATGTTAAAGAAATAGGTGCTCTGTTGAACAAACCCCTGCAATTAGCATCAAATCTGTTATGGTTCCTCCTCTGACTGCATATTGACTGATTACCACATCCTTACCTGTCACTTCAAGATAAGGTAAAGTATGTCAACAGGGAATTACTACTTAGGTCAACTGCATGGCACTGGAAAAGGAAACTGAAAATGCAGGTTCCAAAGAGATTTATTAAGAGAAAACTCTTCCATATCTTACTGCAAATTGTACTCCTCTCAGCCAGGCAAAGGCTGCCTATGCTGAGCATGTAGGGGGGAAGATTTCCCTGGAAACTTGAGGCCATTCAAAATGTTCTATTTAATGTGGTCACCCATTCCTACAGGACACACAGGACTTATCCTGGATCTCTGTCAAGCAACTCCAAACTTAGAAATGAGTGATTTAACTGAAGATGCAATGTGCTGAAGCACAAAAGCAGCATCAGAAAACCTTCACTGCTGACCACAATAAAATACTGTGAGCAACACATTCAGGTAAGTGTTCTTAATCAATCAACATTTTTTAAGAGTCATCCTTTTGAGCAGTTCCTCTATCAGATGCAAGTTTATTAGCCTAATAACAGTGATTTTATATAGGGAATTACCACATAATTATGATGTCACTGCAGTACATTAAAGTAAATTTAAGGTTGGAAGACTTCACAAATCTATTTTCTTTACAGTGGAGCAATGGCACTGGTCAAATTTTACTAGGTAGGAGGAAAGGAAAATCTTTAGTTACTAGAAGCCATTTTTTAGAGTCTCCAAACTCTACAATCATCTAACAAAATCTTCTGAAGAATTTGAGTGCAGAAAGGCAAGAAACTCTTCAACAGAACCACCACATAGCCCAACTACCAAAACAGTCAAGAAACCTCTCTCACTACTTCTGTTGCAGTTTTTAGACTGTCATGTACCAAAAATATCTTGAAATCAACCTAAAGAGAACTGATGGAAACAAATGTAATGGCTCCATTGTAGAGAATGCATTCTGCCAACAGCAGCTCCAAAGCAACCAGAAACCTGAAAAAGCATTCTGCAGTCTTCAAACTCAGCAATATAAATTGCACCAACTGCAATGTATGAGGGGGAAAACAAAGGAGCTCAAAATGCAAGAACAATTAAGAGGAAAATACAGGAAAAGCCATGCTGCAGGGAAGCAATCAAGAGAAGCCACTGGTTCTACAGTAGATGGGCTAATCTGAATACAGTAGCTTTGCAAATATCTTGTGTGTGTCAGGTTTTGCACCTATGAGCAACAGTTTCACTGCACAAACCTCACTGTGGAACCCAAAGACTTTTGAAAGCACACCAATTCCATTTTTTATGTTAAACTTTGAACTTCAGCAAGTGGCAATAAGCTCACATTAGGCTTTACCTGTTGTAAATAACTAGGACTTTCTGAACAAACACCTGCACACATTCTGAAGCTGCAAGAGAAATACAAACCCATACATTACTGAGTAGGGTGATTGGAATTGTTTTTCATGCTATCATTAGCAGCCTAGACACTTCTGAGCAGTCTATAAGGCAGGTAAGGCAATCAGAGTACAATCACTCCTCTTATTACTAATACCTTTTAAAAGACATTTGTTTTCCTTTCTGGGATCCCTCTCATACATACATTTGAATTTTTCCTAGGTATCACCAGGCTGATTTAAGAATGCATCAGGTATTTCATGGTTTAACATCTCCAGCATCTGCTCCAGTGATTTTAAAAGGTTAGAACATGAACCAGAAAGCCAAGTCATCATTATCCCCCTTAAACCTTATTAAGCAACACTGTTGAGCCACTTCCAGCTGAAAAAACAGCTCTACCATTTACTCAGGCTACAGTAACTGAATAATCACTTCTCAAAGCCAACTCTGGCAACATCCACGTGACACCACTACACCAAAATTGAATTATAGATGTAGAACAGTGCTGACATTTCCAGACAGAGTAAGGATTACAAACCATTATTACAATATAATACTGAGGCAGACACCTGGTTCATTTTTTATGGGACAAACTGAATATCACAACCCTTTAGACAACAAAACATACCCCAATTTCATTCCACATTACAATTTTTGTCACTAGATAAAGAAACAGCATTGTTTTCCCCATCTTGTAATTCAGCAAGCAGAATAAGAGCTACCTTTTAGCTTGACCCAAAAAGGAAATTGATTTCCTTACACCACCTAACACAATTCACTTATGTTCTTTAAAAGCAATGCTTGAAAACTAGACAAAGTTACAGTTAATTTCAGAGCATGCCTGACTCTTCTAGGAAGCTGAGTGATTGCTGTGGTTGGTTCTTGGTGCATACTGAGCTCTGTACTATCCTGGCTACCTAGGATCAGGACTTGTGATGTTTGTATACACTGCAGTTAACACTGCAAGAGAACACAGCTTTTATTTTAATACAACAGACAAGGACCTTCCTGAAGTGGATTCAGAACTCTCAGGCACCACTGTTACTTCAAATATTTCTTATCATATTTCTTATGTTATTATATATTATTTCTTATTATAATTTCACAAAATGTGATGAGCATAAAATGAATAATAGCAATACATAATAGTGTAACACATTTCTAACTGGCTGTTAATGTGGATCCCATCAGCTGTTCTTAAAAAAAGAATGATTTCTTGTGGTCAACAATATTTTCTATTCTATAGCATCAGGAGGACACATCTGATCTCACTGGATGGAATCTGCACATGGCTTGTGTAAATCCTCCTGCAAATCCAACAGCACTGCTCAATTCTCTCAGCAGTTCATTTCATTGCACAGTTATGCAGCTGGACATTAAACCAAGCTCCTTTTACTGCCACCTGCTTATCTCAACATCCAAATTGTATTTCTTACCTCAGCAGCCTGTGTCTCCTGGTGTAATAGTGTTAGCCCTGTCAAGTCTTCCAGGAAGGAATGTGAAGAATTAAAAACTTTAGCTAGGAAATGAAACCCTTCTTGTTCATACTGGTCAAGGACCTGTCAAAGAAACAAACAGAAAAGGATTTCAAATACAATGCCCCATAAGCTGATTCATCATCATATTTTGCTCACAAAATACAAGTACAATCTTTCTGAACAACTGTACATTGTAATCAGGTAAAGGTTACAGAGAACACAATGACAATGTCTCCCAACTCAATTTCTACAGAAAGGAAAAGTGGAGGCAAGAAGAAAGAGAAGGGAGGTTTAACATTCCTGGTTTAAACCTATTTTTAAGCTCCTAACAAGACAGATGATATGGCAAGAAGAAAAACTTAAGTTGCAAAGTCATGAAAGGAACATTTGAGTTACAGAAAAGACAGTGAAGCATTGTTCCAATCTATCAGCTAAGGGAAAGAACCATGCTGGGAATGACCAAAAACTGCTCCGAGTCAGTGTCCAAGTGCAACATCCTCCCAGCCTCCAGGGATCCATGGCTCTGAGACTATTGGATCCTAAGGCACTCTCCAGTTTTCTACTCTTCATTTTCCCAGTTTCTCTTTGATTTTGAGAATCTTATAGACTCCTAGGAGAATTGTAAGGAAGATTTTAGCCTGTGCTCCTCTCAAAGCCTCACCACAAATCATTTTATTTCATGCAGCTTTAGCTTAAGTAACTGCTTGGTAAGCTGATTTCATTGGGTATGATGGAGACTGAAGAAAGAAAAGATCAATGTCAATGATGAACATGGTTCTACAAGTGTTGTGAAAGCAGACAGCAAGAAAAGGGAAGGAACTCATGACTGAGCAGTCCCAGTAGCCCTTGTTTTCCTACTTTCCTTCCAAGTTCTATCACTGCTCACTTAATCCCCTGCTCTGCTGCCACCAGTCTCACAGAGTCATTTTGGTTGGAAGAGACCTTTCAGACCATCATAGCCAACATTAACCCAGCACTGCTAGGTCACCACTAAAGCATGTCCCTCAGCATCTCATCTACACTTTTCCTATAGAAATTGATGTCACAGAGCAGGATGCACACAGGGACTCCAGAAACACAGTATTTTAACACAAAGAAGCAGTACTTATGATGTGGAAGATAGAGAGGCAGGAGAAGGATCATCAGGATCACCCCACATAGGGAAGCAGTAAGCATTTTAAAACAGTCCATGAATTGGCTTAACCCATGAAAATGAATGCCTACCAAGCACCTTTCACTCTGAAAGTTATCAATGCCTTTTGCAACACTTACAGCTTCATGTCAATCATCACCTTCCTCAGATAAAATCAGTAACAGTTCAAGAGTTAAGGCCAGAAAGAGAAGCTAATGATCAGGCAGTTTCACAGATGGCTGTTACTTGTTGGAATGATGATCCTTTCCAAAACCAAGCATCTGTAAATTCAGCACCTCTTCCAGTTGCTGATTCTGATCATCTGCTCCTGCCTCTCACCACCCCAAGCACACAGGCTGCTCATGTGGATTTAAATCCTGTGTGTGTCTAAGTCCCTGCATGAGTCCTCCTTTACCACATCATCTTTTACAAGTAACAATGCATTGCTGTCAGAAACACATCCTCTGCAGACAGTGGGGTACAGCTGTACTCCAAAAAAAACCCTCCAGCATAAGCCCAGCACTTATTAACCACCAGAGAATCCACAAACAACTGCATCTCTCTAACTGACCAGCCATGGGAAAAACAGCAACAATGGCCAACAAGATACAGCTCCAGCACTCCTGTGCTCAAACAAATATCTGATTTTTCATTCTCTGATGTATACATTTCAAAAGAAACAATAATATTGTGCCCATCCATGTCTTCTTACAACTTATCTGTGCAACTTAGATGCATCCTGTATCTCTAATTTTTAATTTAGCTCAATTTTGGTACAGTTCTTGCAGAACAATTTTAAGTAGAGCACAAAAAGTTCTTTTACACAGGATACTGTTGCAGGGGCTGTAGACAATCTTTCTCTCACACTATATACTCTAGCCTTGTTCTGAGAGAGGGGAAGCCTGAGGAGAAATTTGCACAGCTTATGTATTCCTTACATGTATCCACTCTCCCTGGATGGAGAAGTTCCCTGAATTCAGAGGAATTCATTTCCTCTGGAAAAGAAGAAGAAAAAAACCCCACCCTGAAAGGACTTTTGGAGTGGGTCCAGAGGAGGCCACAAAAAAGATCCAAGGGCTGGAAGCCCTCTGCTGTGAGGACAGGCTGAGAGAGTTGGGGTTGTTCAGCTTGGAAAAAAGAGAAGGCTCCAGAGAGACCTTAGTGCAGCCTTGCAGTTCTTAAATGGATCTGTCAGAAAGATGAGAAGAGACTTTTCAGCAGGGTCTGTTGTGACAGGACAAGGGGTGATGGCTTGAAACTAAAAGAGGAAGATCTTGACTAGATCTAAGGAAGTCATGTTTTCCAGTGAGTGTGGTGAGGCACTGTCCCAGGGTGTCCAGAGATGTCCCATCCCTGGAACAATTCCAGGTCAGATTGGACAAGGCTCTGAGCAACCTGATCTAGTTGAAGATGCCCCTGGTGACTGAAGGGGAGGGTTGGACTAGATGTCCTTGGAAGGTCCCTTCCAACCCAAAGCATTCTATGACTGCAGTTTGATCTTTTGTGAAGTAGGCAATTCAACCAAGCAAGCTTCATTGTAAGGTTTAAACATAAACAATCTCTGCTACCTCTACCCCTGAGGAAGCCACTCACCCTTCTTTGGACAATAGATGGGGAAAAAAAAAACAATGGGAGCTGGGGTGGAAAGAGTTTCATTAGGAATTCATCTAACTCAGCCAAATCACAACCTGATTCTTTTCTAGCTGAACAGTTCCTCAAGGTCTCAAATAATCTTTGCATTGATAAATCCTAAAACTCCAGACAGAATCTGCAGATAGAAACTGTAGAATCCTAAACTTGCAGAGCTCAACAGCAAAACATGTCCAGCAAGCTTGGACACCAAGTCCTGTAGGAACTCAAGCTCATTTAAGAAGATATTGCTATTTAACTGACAGAATTGTAAAGTTTGCCTATAGAAAACAGACTGGGATCCTCCCTCAGATCTTCATGTAAGAAGATTAAAAACCTGCTTAGGAGCATTTCTGAGTTTTCCTTGTTATTTTTACTCCTGAGATAAACAGACCAAGACAAACTCACCTGACTGCTCACACTGCAATGCAGAGAACTGGAGACTGCAGCATGCTATTTGAGATGTGTCCTCTTAATATTACCCATTATGTAGAGGGAAATTGCACTGTGGATATACACATTTAATGACTATTCTCTGCTTCAAAATTCTAATAAAACAAGCAGATGTGCAGAAGCCTCTGACATCTGGCTCTCTGTGAAACACTGCATGCAGATAGCAGCTTCTCAAGTTGGATGAGGTTCACAGTGCTGCTGTCATGCACCCCTCAAAGCTATCAGCATTATCAAATGTGTTGCTCTTGCTTTCTTTTGTTGGAACCACAATACAGAGCTTACAAGATGCCTCCTGAGTGATCTAGGCCAGATTACAGCTCATGGAACACACAGCCTTTACATAATGAAACTATAGCCTCCTTCTGAAATATGACAGCATATCAAAGAAATGCAAGGCCAGCAACAAGGAGATATTTTGGTCTCTTCCCAGAGGTAGAAATTGCCAAAAGATGTCTAATACCTTGGGATATGCAAATATTTGGAGCAGAGCAGGGAACTGAGGGCAACCTTACTATACACAACAAGTCTATCAACCAGCCTTTAAATTTGGTTGATTTGTTACTCTGCTAACTCTGCCTCCATTCTCCCTGCCAAAGAACTGTGACTCAAGCCTGAAGTGAAAGTTTCCAGGTATCACTTCCTCAGCAAGCAGATGCCTTCAGTGTGGCAGGGTGCTTGCTATAAACTGTCCTGCTTTCTTTCAGAGATGTCCTGAACCTCTCTGGATTCCCTGCCATAGCTACAACAAAAGGGTGGTATGGACTATGTTGCCATCCCCAAGGTCCAGCATTAGGTTGGGATGAAGCACCTGGAAGGATCTGTATCAAATCCAAGTGCCCTTTGAATTGGGAGTAGCATAGAAGAGACTAAGGAGTCTCCCATTGGCTTCTAAAGTTCTTCTGTATTATTTTGGGATCTAGTGAACTGTTACCTTTTTGGGTTTTAAAGTTGGGTAGAAATGAGCCAACCAAATTAATATTATCAAAGCTGCTAATATTACTACAAGAGTTTCTTTTCCCCTCCTAGAAATTCTACCATGGCACACTGTAAGACATCCCATGGTGCTACAATCAGAGTCAGGTTAGGGCAACAAATCTGACTCCAGACACTACCTTAAAGTCTTAACTCTAACAAAGCAGAGTATTTTTCTTGTATGAGTACCTGCAGAAACCTGAGAGACTTTATCAAACAGTGTGCTTGCTGATTATCATTACTGTTTACAATGGGAACACCCTGCTGAATGGAAGTTCCTGTAAATACTTCTGAAACAGAAATTCTAGCCCCATGGCTCCAGAGAACAACACATCAGGGAGCCAGAGAATGACCTGGCAGCATCACTCCCTTTGCTATCTGAGCAGTGGTGGTACCATTAAAGGCTCCATGTGCTGTAATGAAATCCTTTTCATAGAGGCAGCAATTGAAAGAACATTTTGTCACCTTCAGGGACTTTATTTCCCCAATCAGATGATTAAAACTTTGCAATAAATACCACAAAAGGGGTAAGCACCATTAACTTGCTCAAATTTAACCTCTACTACACAAATTCAGCTGTCCTCTGATGAATGTAATGTGGCTTGTGTTTGTTCAGTAGCCACTGAACATACCTCAAAAAGAAGAATGAAGCAAAATAAAACTCATCTCCAACTCCTATGCCAGGAGACCACACAGGACTACTCTGCAGGGCAGCAGGAAAAAAGCCAGGCCAGACATCAGATAGGCACAAAATAATTCTAAATAATGCTTCCAGACTTACTAAGTGCCCCAGTTGTTGCTATGTGGAAAGGAAATTTTCTCCTCTTTAATCATGTCCAGCAGAGTCTAAAGGCCCATGCTTGGCCTGAGTTTGCCTGCTTAGTTCTTACCACTTCTCTTTGCTGCTAAGACATTGTGGTGCCATGGGATCATTCTGAATAACAGCTTTACAGGAGGAAAATACTCCAGAGATGTTATAGCTTTTGCTATTATTGATCTCAAATTGGCTGAGCACAGATGTGAAAAACCCCTCCCACACTTTTTCTGGGAGTAAATGTGTCACTAGCCAGTCACTCAGGGACATGAATGTCACTGTGCAGCAATTAATTTTATCCAGGAGAAAAAGCAGTCCCAAGTGTATGTATAGCCCCACAGAAGGATAGAGTTCTTCTCCCTAGCAAGGCAAGCTGGAGCAACAGGGGTTTATTAAGGAACTCTTATCTTTTTCTCACTTGCAGGTCACTTTTGAGAGCTGAGGAGGAGAACTAGAAAGCAGCCTGGCTTTGGTATTTCATATCTGTTACCAGTACTGGCAGAAGAATCCACATTTTCAAACCACACTCCTCTCTGCCACATGTAAACCTCCTCTCAGGTTGACACTAGAACCTTGGTTGAAGTCTCCATTTTATAGAGCCAGAGCTACAACTGATTTTTCACATGCTGGCATTTTAATAGAACAAATGAATCTGTGGCTGCACATTATCACAACAGGCACAAATTAATGTGCTGCTGAAGCCTTTTGTGTAAATGATACACTGCAATCCATTTTATTAGCAATCTTTTTATTCCTGTGTGTTTACTGGAGGGAAAAAAAAAATGAATCTCATGGTAGGAGGAAAAAAAAAATAGAGGCTTAGTGTAAAAGATCTTGTTTTGAAATGAGAAACAGATGTGCAGCCTTGGTGTTATATTCTCTTTAATAGCATTCTCCACAAAGAAGTCTCCATTGCTGGGCAGAAAGACATTTAGAATGAGAATCTGGCTCCAGAATTGCTTTATAGCACAGAAGTGACTATCTGGTTATGCAAAAACACAAACCCCAAGCTCCTAATGCCAAGAAGCTGGCCACTGCTGTACAACTGGCTCACAGTTTATGCCTCAGCTCTGTCACATCATTGTTTTAAACTTTCTAGCAGTATTTGCTCTGGCTTTTGAATTTTCTAAGTAGTTAGGCAGAGCTAACTGTAGTAGAGCTTGAAACAGTGGTGTTTACTTTTCAGGAAAAATAAAATAGGAAATTAATACCATCAGATGTATTGTTTACACCAAAGAAGATATATGGGGAGCCTACCTCCCAAACAATACCACTGCTGTGCTTTACACTCTTCCTGGCTTTCAACACTTGCCACTCACAAAAAAAAAAGACAGCACACTTCCCCTTCCTGCCCTGCCTCCCCCTAGAAGGGAACAGATACTTCACATTTCAGAGTGAAATTCACTATTTTACTTTGAAATTTTACACACCTAGTTATATTCTTGCACCCTGTTAACTCTCCAGTTATCAGAGGCCATGCAGAATGAACAGAAAACCCCTGTGAGTCTCTGCATGCTCCTGTGAGACATCTCTGTTTGAAGAGCTGCTTGGAAAATAAGGAAGATGTCAAAGTCTGGCCACTTAAACTTACCAAAGCTCAATGTATCTGCTACTAAAACAGGAAGTCTAGTGAAAGACTGCAACACTGTGAAGAATCCTCCTAAGGGAGTAGAGGAGAAGAAGAGGCACAGGAGCCCCAGTGATCTTGGGGCTGAACAGTGGCACAGGCAGCACTGCTAATGTTCCAAAGCTTAGCATCAGATTCATCATCCTGATATCCTTAAATTCTCAGCTCCTAGACTCTTGCCTTTTCAGCAAGTTCTCTCCATTTTTACTGCCAAGTGCTCCCAAGAAGTTGCAGAGAAAAGCCTCATGAGGTGACCCTGTGATACACCTTTGACAAGGACTGCAACAAACCTGAATGTTTCTGCAGACACTCTAATTAGATTTTGGGAACAGAAAAGTCACAGCAGTGACTCAAGGACACTCCATCTTCTGATCACCCTCCAAGCATTATCTAAAATGTGTGTGAAAATGGTTCTAGACACTGAGTTCACACCCCCCCTTAAGAACACCAGCTCTGAGCTTTTAAGAATGAGATCATAAACTAAATTTCTGCTGCCTGCTGAAGATGGCTATTCTGAAAACATTGAAGGATATAAAGCACAAGGCAAAAGTGGCATCATTTTTGGCCCATCTCCATATAATTCAAACACCCTTTGCATGCATATTTTCTCCTTACCTACCTGAAATTACTATTAAAGATGAAAGAAAAATCAGGATTAAAACCTCAATTACTCCAAGTACAGTATGCTGAAAATTCATTTCAGACAGATTTCTGCTTTAATTTAGAGTAGCAATACAGTAATGCAAATGTTGCTATTACCTCTACTGATTCTGAATGGCAATGGACAGGAAATGGAGCATTAACTTACTGACCTGAAAGGGCTCAACAAGATCTTTTCAGCTTCTGCTTTTGAATAATGGAAAGGAGAAAGTAGAGTTCTTAGCAATTTAAGGGATATCAGCTGAAGCATGGTCTTGCCAACATTAAATTCTCAGGAAGAGCACACACATTCTGAGCCTCTATGAAACCATCTTGAGGTAGTTTAGATACAAGTAACCATTTTTTCCTGATCCAAATTGATAGACTAATATTATAGACAAAACTGAGAGTTTGATTTTAGCTGCTCTTGCCATTCTAAAGTACTTCTCACCAACCATTTCAAACAAAGTGGCAGCTTCAGGTTACAGGCAATGAAAGGACTTTCTACTGGGCAAGTTTAAGGCATTAAACTGCTTATCCCTGCCTGAAAGCATTAGTAAATAGAAGTGAAAAGAAAAAGGGCCAAAGAGAGAGAGAATAGAAGAAAATAAACATCTCCATCTTAGAGACTGAGAATAGAGGAACAAACCAGCTTTCAAGTAGACAATGTCATTAGATCATCTGTCCTGACCTCTTTTAACACGTGGGGATATCCTTCAGTCACCTAACAGTCAACTCTTGCTCACCCCACATTCTACACTGGATGGATATTTACAACTTTATTTATCCCTCTTCTGCTTCCTGTCCAAAATTTATGCTGATTAGCTCATCAGCAGTTACAACATTGTTGGCTCCAGTTCATACTAGCATTAGTCATTATCTATTGTACAGCAACTGCAGAGAGCCCTTCCCCTCACCCACATCTTTGTGGCTGGATAATCTCTCTTATCCATACACAGGAACAGGCACCTATAGCACAGTTCTTGCTTTTGCCTTGAAGAAACAGGCCAGAAACAGCATCCATTTCCCACAGACAATCCCCAAAATGCTGGAAGGGAAGCAAGGTCACTTCCCCAAACATGGAAGAAATGATTCTTCTCACAGTACAACAATTGTCCTGTGCTGAACACCAGTTTTGCTGCCTGTAGAATTTGGTTCTCTAAAGACTGGAGTGGTCTAGGGCTTGACTTAAGCAAGCAAACCAACCAGTAATGACTGGGTACTGCATGTGAAGTCACTGATTCCATCTAGCTCTCCCCTGCCCTCAGCAGTTCAACACTAAGGCACAATCTGTCAGACACTGAGCACCCAAAACTATCATCTCCTTAAGCAGAAATTCCAGCTGCTCTGTAGTTCCTAAATCCAGATCTCTAGCTTAAAAATCCATATTTTGTAGACTGTTTCAGAACAGAGGATTTTATTATCTGGATGTGCAACCATTTTCCCCACACTCATTTACTGGATTTCATCAGTTTCAGCTACTTCACCACCTTGTTAATACCATTTCCTGCACTTTTTTCCCCAAGAAAACAGAAGCACTTCTGAAAAGACACAGACAGAGGCAATCCTATAGGAATAATTAATAGAGGTTAAATTTAAGCTGTTCAAAAATGCCTCCATGGGCATGAGCAAGCAGAAGAACAGTTGCCCAATGAAGTGAGGCTGATTTGTTAAGTTTAACAAAAGAAAATAAGAATAACTGTAGACAGACTCCTCTCAAGGACTACAAGGAGAAGCATGCAGAAAAGCACACAAACAACTACAATAGTTCAAAAAATAAAGGCATTTAAAAAATACCTGAGGGAAGTTGAGTACCCATCCCTTTAATCTCATTAATTAAAACTATAATTCAAGTAAGCTATATATTACTTCATTATTAGAACTGAACATTTTAGCATCATTTAAATCAGAGTATAATAAAGCAAGTTCTATCTGCATAAAGCTTTGGGGGATAAAAAACCCCAAAATCTCCCATCATCACCCCATTCCATGAGACAATTGGTAAGAGCCATGACCACAGAAGAGAAACAAGGCTGTAGCTCCATTCTTTCACTGCTGCATGTTGGCATTACTTAATCTGGAGAGGCAGAATTATGGCCACAACAGCCAAATGCACCCAGTGCTGCACTGTGTACATCTGAAGTAATTGTCCTTCCAAATTCTCAATGCAAAAGAGTGTTTTGGATCATGACCTTGCATGCCTGCAAGTTTCCATTCATTCCTGCCTGTGATTTAGACCTGAACCTTTCCATAACCTTGCCAGTTTTTCAGATTGGTTCACTGTTCTCTTTATAGAGATTTAACAACTGACAGTTAGGACTCTCTGCACCTAACAGACACAAACACATTTTGTCTCACTTCTTGCACTGAATAGATCACCACATTAAACAACATTTTAAGACTCAGTAATATTAAAATGTGTTAATATTACCTGTTCTTTAAGTTCAACTTAAAAAAGGGAGAATTGCAGAAACTATATGATGTGCTTTTCACTTGAAATGAGTATTTTCACTTAAAAGATTTCTATTCTGGTTTTACTTTGAGTTCAGACAACAGATTTCTATTTCTGGAGTTCATAAACCATACCCTCTCCCACTCACAACTCTTTAGAATAGTATCTTCTGTCCATTTAAGATCACTGAACAATTACTGGAATGTATTTTTCCTTCTTTTAATGCTATTTAACATCTCTCCAAGTAAACTAGTCATTGCCATGGACAAGTTAGTCACACCAGCTGCTCCTTGGACCAAACTGGGAGATTCCTTGCAACATAGCTTTGATTCTATTATTTAATCTGGTCCTTTGCCACATCAGCAGAATCAACATGCTATTTAACATCAGGAAACAACAAATTCACCAAATGAAAGAAATACAGACTAACAAAATCCTTTGGTTCCTTCTCTGAAGGGGAAAAGTGTGTTAACTTACTACTACTAGAAAGGGATTCTTAATCTAGTAACTTCACCATTCCAAAACCAAAAGTAGCAACAAAAGAATTGCTGATTCTCTGGAGCAAAAGGAAGTGGGAATGAAAAAAGCTTCAGAGAGTTGCATGTTCTCTGCTCTTTCTTTCTCCCTTCCTTTTTCTCTCTCCCTCTAAGGAAACCTTTATAAACACTAAATCTGTGTTCAAAATGCCCATTGCAAAGAACACACCACTGAAGAATGGCTCCTAAATACACTCTGCAGTGAACCTTAGCTATCTACTCCCTTGTGCCATGAAGACAAGAGCACAAGCCAGTGACTGGGGGAAGAATGTCCTTTAACTTCATTTGAACCCATTTTTTATGCCAACTTGTACTTCAACTCTCTAAGATATCCAGCAGTTATATCTGCCATCCAAGAAGCAGTCTAATGAGATGAAGACAAATGGATTGGCTAGCATAAAGACTATTAACTTAGGATAGGAGAATAAAGACAATTATCTTGGGGTAGGGAGTTGGGTAATAAAAATGGGGTTTGCTCTGCAAAAGATAAAAGACAAAAGATGCAAACCTCCAGTTTTCAGCCTTTAAATACTGTTGCAAACACCCACACTCAAAACAAACATTTGGACACTGCACATACAGCTGCTAGCTTCTGAGAGGCTAAGATTTACTTATCTTGAAGTCAGGAGTTTTGCAAATGTATCCTTCTCTCAGAGCCCTGAAAGCAAAACAAATCTGCACCCACATGAAAATATTTGGGTGTGTGGTTTTAGTCTCACAAGAAACAAACTTGATCTTTACCTTTTCACAAACCATGTCAATTCTTAATGCAGATAAATACATTACCAACAAAAGCTAAATCAGAATAATGCCTCACTGATTTGTTGTGGAGATGTACACTAGTCTCTCCTTCAGAGAAATAGCCAGTAATAACAGCAAGGATTTAGTACCTGCTGCAACTCCAACTAACAGAAGATTAAGAGTACTCAAAGAGGAAAAAAGAAGTCTCCTGAATTTTTTACACTTGCTGCATTTATCTTAGTTGAAGAAAGCATAACAAAACAGTAAGCTGGTGAAAAAGTGATTTCACAGGTGGTAAAAACTGAAATGAAGAAACAGTAGAATGGCTAAGATCAAACCAACCTTACTTCTCATCACTACTGTTAAGACAAAGCATTAAGGTTTATTTCTTCTTTGAAAATCCTCTCTTCTGCTGACTTTGGGAGGCTGTTTGGTGCCAACAACCTATTTAATCTACTACATGTCAATCACCCTGCATCCCACAACTCCAAATGACTGGTGTGTAACATCCTCCATTTCTATCTCTTACCATGTAGCCAGAACAGTGCTCACACACAGGAATAGCAACCTGCTGTCTGAATTCTGGTAAACCACAGAACCCTTTCCCTTGGGATAATCTACATTAGATTTTATTCACTCTATAACAAGAATTGAGTACTTTTGAAATAGCAAGAGCAGGCATTACTTTCAGGAATGCACATCCTTCAGGCAACCAGCACTAAAACCATCCTCACTGTGACTAACTTGGAAAATAAATATTACTTCAATTCTCTCACTGAATATAAAATTTATAGCCAGAGAGGTGAGGAGATCAAAAGTTACAGGCAAGATGATCCTGCCTCCTGCTCCCCCCAGTTAAAATAACATTCTTCACAGAGAAAAACCAGAAGTGATAAATTTCTGTAAGTCACTTATCAGAAAGCAAATCTGGATGCCACCATAAGAGTAAGAAAAATATTACAATTAACTGAGGATGCTGAAAATAAGCCTAGATATATTAATGATGCATTCTTTAAGCCTGAATGAACTCTGTCCAATCTTAACACAGAGGCTGCACTGTACATAGAAGTGTCAAATGTTAACATATGTAAATTCAGGAAATAAGGAAAGTTATAAATAGACTCAGTTACATAGACTTAATGTTACAGCCCAGCTCCAGAAATAACTCTTTTTAAACATTCTTCTACATTTTTGCAGTGTTCATTCCTGAAGGACAAACATTTCTCCTCATTTCCTCCATTTCTGCAAGCTATGTGAGAACAGGGTTTTTTTGGTATAGAAAAGACCAAGGCTTTTCTTCCTCCCCCATGATTTATACATCTCTACCATCCACACAACATTTGAATTGAGACATGTAAGAATAGAAAGAGTTGCACTGACAGCTCATCCAAGGTGCTGTTACTGGGAGAAAGCAAATATGAGAAGTCTTCTCTCAGTGTAGCAAGGGCAAACATGAAAAGCTCTTCCTGGAATCAAAATCTACATTACCTCTGCTGAAAAAACACTTAGTAAGTTACTGACTAGTGCAGGTCACTGTCCCAACTGATTGGAAGCATTTAAAGTAAAAATGCACACCAAGCAGTTAGCAGATGAGAACAATAAAAGCATTGTTATGTCTACACGATGTTAGATTCCCAAACTGAAACACTCTGCAATATCTTATGCAACACAAGCACTTAGTAAATCTCATGGCAAAAGTGTTGAATGTATTCCTGGGATGTTAAAAAGGGAGAACATCTGCAAGGGCAGGGAAATATCTTGACTGCAAACAGAAACTGTAACGTAGTATTCTAGGCACTATCTCTGATCCTAGTGTCTGCTCCTTGGTGAAATGTGATGAAAGTGAAAAACACCTAAAGGTAAGGCAGGAAAATTACCCTGGTT
This sequence comes from Galbula dea, assembly GCA_013399015.1. NCBI lineage: Eukaryota > Metazoa > Chordata > Aves > Piciformes > Galbulidae > Galbula > Galbula dea. The sequence goes on from VWZX01011353.1 coordinate 194,986, forward strand.
AAAAGACTACAGCTTCAGCAGCTCAATTTCTCCAGCATGTGAACAGAAAGTTGAGAAAGTACTTGAAAGGTAATAGAGGTAATTATGCAGGTTTTTGTTGTGATAGTGGTTTTGGTTTGGTTGGGGTTTATTGTTGTTTTTGTTTTCATTTGATAGTGGAGATCATCACACATCAGAGCAGTTTTAGCAAGGGAAGGAGAGAAATATCTTTAAGAAACATAAGCTAGCTTTCTAGCAGAGGGATGAGAAATCCAAACTCTGGAGAAAATAAGATCTAGGAGCTATATGCAAAAAACAAAAGGAGGATCTGTATATCCAAGTTGGTTAGAACCAGCAATCTTCTCTGACATGAAACCCTGAATCTGTGAGGTCTCCTGGCTCATTCCATGATGTGCATGGAAGAGGGAGGAGCAATAAGAAAATTTTCACGACCCTCATTGAAATCCAAACACTGGCAGTTTTGCATTAAGATACATATTTTAAGAATGATATTTCAAGGCTTTATCCAGTTGCCTGCAAGGATCAGGTAGCAGAGGATCAGATCACCCTACTTTTCTATGAGATTGTATGGCTTCTCACTGTAATATTATGAGGAAAGAGCCTCACTTTGCTCCCAACAGGGTAAATAGAAAGCAATAAGCTTAATATTCTCACTCTGTAAGTAAAGTAGTTCTTATAAATAAACATCTATCCTAAAGAGCTTTAGACTCTCCAAGTTTGACATGGAAGAGGAAGTGCATCAGAGGAGCTTCCACTGCTCCTCAGACCTGCTGCTCAACTGGCAGCACAGTGCCCCTAGCTCTGAAAGAGGATCCTTTCCATTCTAGCACATGCTTGTGCAGAACCAGAATAGGACAGAGGGGGAAATTGTACAAGGAAAATTTGGCCCAGAATGAAAATAGATTGGTTTCCTGCTGAGACCATCCCAAAATTCCTGAACAATTGCCTGTGGGAAGCTTCTCTGGCATGCAGCCTGTTTAGGACAATTGTGGGTAAGGAATAGCTGGCTGCTTGGACATCTGGTCTCTTCAGCTTCAAAAAAACAGAGAAGTGAAGCCATGACTGTGAGTGAAAATGAAATGCAATCTAATCTCTAAACATGCAGATCATTAGCAGCTCCTCCTAAATCATCCAATTGTACTGGATGCCTTAGCAATGGACTGGAATTTTCTAATCCTCATTGATTAGTTGTATGTTTTAAGACTTACAGGGTGCCAAGAGCTGAAGAAAGAACACTGAACAGAAGCAAGAAAATGCCTAAGGTACAAGCAAATTCAGTTATACCAAAAAAGCCACTTCTCTCCTGTGCTGAAAGTTGGAATCTGCCACAGATCAGGATGAACTTATGCTAAATCACTGCATATAGACTACAATTAAACTGTAATTGGATTTGTCATTTCAAAGTATTAGCATCAGATTTCCAGATAATAGAGGGTGACATACTCTTCTGCTAATAAATAGAAAGTTAGCAAAGTAAACAAAGGCTGTGTTTCTACTGTAAGGAAACACGTGTGCCAGTGAAGCAACCTTTTCAGCACACAAGTAATTTAATCCCCAAACCACATGAAAAGTGATCTCACTGGGAATAGCACAGCTGCTCAAATCCAAGTCAGTTTTTATTAAATCATCAAGTCTGTTTATGTAAAACAGGGCTCTCTCAAAATGACCTCCAAGAGGAAATGATTTGCTAACAAAAAAAATGGATACCTGTCTTTAATTTATCTACAATGATATATGTTTTTATCTATCAGTGTCTCCTGGATGGGAGATAAAAAGTGAAAAAAGCCCAAAACCAACCAACAACAATAACACCAAAGTAAAAAATTTATCCTAACAGTTTAACTTCTCAGGCTCCCCCATCATGAAGTTTCAGCTACTGCTGAGCTTTCAGCTATTTAAGAGGGTAGATAAATGTTTCTACAAATAACAGTCTCAAGTTTAGTGCTTCAACTTTTGAGCAGAAAATGGACATTCAAAACTTGCCAGATGTACCCAGACAGCCTAGAGAAATACAAGGAATACTGCAGAAGAAATTGTGCCAGTCCCCCCCCAAAAATATGATATTGCCTCAAGAGTTTTTGATCACTGAAAGAAGGACAAGTGCAGGGAAAAGAAAGGAAATAAATTCTTACAGTAAGTCTCAAGGCATAAAAAAAGTGAACAAAAGTAATGGCACTCCCAAGCAGTCCAAATCATGAGTCAAAGCCTCCAAATCTTCATATTGAGATATCCCACTCCAAATTTCTTCAACTTGCCCATAGAAAACTTGCCAGAAAAAACACTGCAAGGCCACAGTAGAGGAAAATCAATCCAAGGCTGAAGAGGAGGCCTCACACAGACACACTGGTGGGCTGCCCCAGTGTTCTGGCCAGACACTGTTCAGATCTCAGCAACAGCTGTACATCTATTAGGTGACTCAGGACTGTCAGCACCAGCACCAAAATGAAAAAGTCTTTTCAATAAAGAAATTTAACTGTCCTTTCTATGTTGGTTTTTTAGCATCAATCAGAAATTTATAAAACTTCACCTGTTTGTAACAGCAGTAAGTTTAAATAAACTGAGAAGATATTTATTCATCAGAAATAGTTTCTTAGACAAGTAAAATCAACACCAGTTGTATTGTCTCCCACAGAGCTCAAAGATATTGACAGGATTTATGTGATAAGACTTTGGAGAAATGTGTTGGCCCATGTTGGTTTCCTTAGCTGATGAGAATGTTTCTGTGGAGATAGCACACTAACAATGATGCCAAGGAAATTTGGAAAACATTTAAAAATGAAAGAGTATGAGGACAAAAGAAACTTAGCTTAAGTGAGAAAATAGATTCCAAGCCCTAAGGAAGCAAGAGAAAATGGCAACACACAGCAGTCCTCAGCACCACAAGGCTGACCTAGAGCAAGACCATTCAGCACATACAAATAAATCAGAGCCAAACTCAGACTTACTTTGGTTGAGCAGGCTGTGCATTTATCAAATGCCAGGCTGACTGGTAGAACATTATCAAATCTTGATAAAAATCCACGGATCTGGAAGATGAAAAACATGACACTATGACTTCACAATCACAAAAAACCCATTTCCAAAATGCCACCTGAACTAGACACATGCACTCAATAAAAAGATGAAGAATGGCTATAACTAAATACTCTTCTAACACAGTGACCCCCAATAACACCTGGACTAAACTTAAATTCAATAGGTACTGTTGTTTTTCCACACACAAATAATGGCCCAAGTATCTAAAATCAACACCACTTAAACACAGAGGCACAGCACCACCTGGAGTTTGTTTTTTCTGAGTGCAAAGTTCAATCCAAAAGAAGCCATGGTATAGCCAGTTGAACATGTATTTTTTTTCTCTTATCAATAATACATAGTCTGAAAACTTAACTGTTGTGCATTTCTAAACTACATTGTTAATGTGATACTACTGATATGGAATTTCAGTATTCCAGAGCATTGTTTCTGCTAACAGAGACAGCACTGGAAACACTTTGCAGCAGGGTTTGATCATTTAGACTGTGAACTGTATCTTACATACTGCCTGCTCCCAATAAACTCTTGCTAAGTAGGTAGCAGGAATCATGTGTCCCCAAGTAGAACAGACACTATGCCAAGAACACAACTACTTTGGGCCTGTGTGATGATTTTTTTTAATGTTTTTTATTTTAAACAAACCTGGAGTATGGAATCAGCACACAGTATGGTTTTGGTAAGGAGGTGAAGTCTGTGATGTTTGCCTTATATCAGTTCCCAGCTTTTAAACAAAAGCATTTACCCACAAATTATTCACCTGATGAGGAACAAGTCCAAGAGAAGTAGGTGGCTCATTCATTCTATCATCACTACTGCTGGCCACAGCATAACCACTGCCAAAAATCCCAGAAGGAAAATTAGAACAAGATGACAATCTTATATGTCAAAATTTCCAGTAAGCTTCTTACAGTTTAGACCCTGGAAAGGAACCTATCTGGAAAGTCTGTTTCATAGTAACTAAGACTCAGCATGGGAATATAAACCCCCTTTTCTGGAATCACTCTCAGAGTTGTAACTCTGTAACATACACATGTTCAAGTCCTAAGTCACTTTTTCTTTCACAGCTTTTAAAGACAGAAAACAAGCCTAAATTTAAGGTTGCAGAATTTCAGAGTAACTTCTGTATCAAACCTACTTAATTTTAAATAAGACTTTGCAATACTTGGCTTATCTTGAAGCCTTTCACACAGCACACATAGTTATGATAGCTTCTCACTACACTCAAGCACTCTCTTGAGCCAAGAAATGCCAATATCCACTAACAGCAATACTTTCTTCTTTTGAAACAGTCTCAGTCCTTACTTTTCTACTTTTAAAGTCAGAAAAGAGAATTGCCAACTTCCAACAGAAAAAACTTAAGGATTGGAGGAATCAGTTCTCTCTGAAATGCTGAACTACACTACTACAGTAGGTATGACCTACACATTACATTCATCTACAGGCATAGTACATCATACAGATTTGTCCTACTGAACATGCACTTTCTTCTCCTTCTCCCAAAAGATTAAAGAAATCTCCTTTCTCAGAGAATCTGAACACAAACCCAGAAATGACTCACCCTTCTGGATGCTGTAAAACAGAAACCATTAATTCCACTGCAAGTGCTCCAGCTACCATGGCTAATCCAGGTCGACTGACAGTGCACTGCTGATCCAATGTCCGATCCCTGGTGGACTACAAAGACAGACAAGACAAAGTAACTCCAAAGGAACTAGCTGCTCTACCACACAAACCAACTTTGTGCACTGAAATTCTTTGGTCTTCTGAACAAAAGATGAGCTATTTCTTAATGCTGTGCACATCAACACAAACCAAATCTCTTTATGATACACCATTGACAGGAAATAAAAATTCAAGTCACACCAAAAGAGGCTGCAGCATCTCCCTCCTGGGGAAAGGCTGAGGGACCTGGGCTTGTTTAGCCTGGAGAAGAGGAGGCTGAGGGGAACATTATCAATGTATATAAGGATCTGAAGGGAGGGTCTCAAGGTGATGGTGCCAAGCAACAGGACTCAAGGCAACAGGCACAAACCTGAACAAAGGAGGTTCCACCTAAACATGAGGAAGAACTTGTTTTCTGCAAGAGTGCCAGAGCCCTGGCCCAGGCTGCCCAGAGAGGTTGTGGAGTCTCCTTCTCTGGAAGGATTCAAAAACTGTCTGGACACAATCCTGAGTAAAGTACTCCAGGGTATCCTGCTAAAGAAGGAAGGCTGGACTAGATGACCTCTGGTGGTCCCTTCTAACCTTGACTATTCTGTGAAAAAAGATCTATAATCACCATTTGCATAAGGTTCTACTCACATCCCCTGGTGCCACAACATCATTGCAGAAGTAGCAGCCCAGTTTATGGCCAGGGATATTTGAAAAGAGTGATGATCCCGAAAGATCAGAAGAACCAGAGGCATTGTTGAAACATGAATCACCAGATCCTTGCTGTTTTGGTTTCTTCAGTCCATGTCTCATAACAACAAATGTGTCAAATCCCAGTGCAGCATTGATGACCAACTGTGAACAATAAAGAAAGAAAACCAGATTTTAAGGGAGCCAAAAGGAGTGGGGGGGAGAAAGGCTTCAAGGTTTTATTCACTGTAAATGTAAAAAACCCAAAACATATGCTGTAAATGGACCAATAACCTTTTCAGTGCATATCTATCTCCCCAGCCATAAACAACAGATTTTCTGATAGGTGCAAATGTCCAGTTGTCAGGCACATAGAAAAAGCAAAACCAAACCAGAAGCCTGTTTCAGAAATGCACAAAGCATTACCTTTTCCTGTGTCTTTCAGGGAAATCTGACCCAAATTAATGACTCCCTCCAGTTGTTACAAACCTATGCACACTTGTTGACAGCAACAATAGAAAAAGGAACAGTAACTCCATGTGTTGTGCTTGCCTTGATCTGAGCCTGTGTTCCCACTAACATTCAATGTCTCACTGAAGTTCCTGAAGCTGCAATGTGCTGATATGAATTAACAGCAATATATCCAAAGCTGGCCCAATATTCATACACTGATTAGTGTTATTGGAAAAAACTTATTTTGGTTCCAGGTCAGAATTTCCCTGCACATTTGCTGCATGTTCTGAATAATCATATTCTCCAAGTGCTAAAATATTCCAAGTGTACAACATTTAAGTGGCTAACAATAAGGAGTTTTCATGTCATCCTAAATCCTGTATGTAGTCTTTTCAGTTCACTGTGGTCTGAAACATGGCTCATTACACACTCCTGTGTGACAAAGCAATGAAATGTATCTGCTAGCCAAAATTTTATGCTCAGCAAGGAAAGCAATTAATGATTACTTATGGTCTTCATATGCATCTGTTTAGTCACATGGGGAGCACAAGCAGCTGTGGTACACAATTATACTGTCATCATTTTCCCCTTCCTCTTCAATTTGTGACAAGTGCTTGGAGTAATCTGAAGCTATATATACTTTTATGACCAAAACCATTATAAAACCCATGCTTAAACTAGCAGATTTTACCAAACAGGCAGTGATTTAAATGTAGCAAAAAGCAAACCCAATTATATAATAATGACTGTAGCCAGGAAGATATGAAGGAATACATTATACTGCACCACATGCTGGTATTTCAGAGAGAAATTCTAGTACAGAAGTTTGTCATTTCTCATTCTTAGAGCCAGGACTTACTTTAAAAAGGGAATTTAAGGAAGCTGTCAAGAATCAGCCACTTTACCTAGTAAGCCTGTGAGTTCATCATTATTTTTGGTATTTCAAATAAATTCTGGATATCCACTGTCATACAAATTCACGTCATTATCAACATGAAGCATGCTAAAAATCAGATACTAGGCATTTCATGCCTTGAGATTTCAGTGCTGTGCTTATGCAGTGACAGAGAATTCCACTTCCTTCCATCAGTGTGATCTTCAAGAAAATCAGATAACTGTGATGCAGTCAGGCACACTATGCCACTGAGTAGCAGAGAATATGCTACAAGGAAATGACAAATTCATCCTCAGAGTATGATCTGAGTACTGTAAGCCAAATACAGTGGGGGGACTGCTAGCTAAGTACATGTGGGGGGCAAAAGTTTTGGAGATATTAAAATAGCCCTATCTGATTGAACCAGACAGGAAGGGCTGCATGTAAAACTGCACACACTGCTTACAGCTACCAACCATCACACAGATGGAAGAGTAGGCTAGCACTTCCCAGTTCCAATATCCAGCTTTGAACACTTAACTCTTTTTATGACATTTCTGTTCTGGTTTTAAATAGCTGCAAGACCACCTGCAGTAAAGACATTAAGATTAAGCAAGAACTGATTAGGTTATGAAGTTATGTACACAAAGTTACAGCTCAATCTACACTTTGGTGAAGTTCACACTAAAGAGACACACTGATCTTTTCACTGGCAAAGGTTAAGTTCTTTTGAGCTACAAAGTCATTCAAGTCCATTGCTCAGGGACAGAAATCTATTGAAACTAAGGAAAAAGACTGGTCAAATATTTCAATTTTCCATAGAGTTCTTTTAGGTATACATAGCTGGTTGATACACAAGAGCTGAAATACAGTGAGAAGGGTATTAGTGAGGTATGGTACAATACCTTCCTCTTGCTGGCTGCAATGACAGCAGGAAGCCACCGACTCTCTCTAGTGTCCATTAGGAGGAAAACAACATCATGAGCATCAATAAGCTCTTCAAGTTTAGCCACATCCTTCTGAGCCTGGGCCATTGTTACTTCAGAAAAATTCACTGGGTGGCCTGGCATAGGGATGCTCATGTTGTAGCCTTCTGAGCTCTAGATGGAAGGAGAGAGAAAACAACATTAGAAAGACAACCTTGTGACTGAATAGAATTATTCAGGTTTGATAGTAAACTGCAGAGTGCAAATTCAATCACTGTTTGACAGAATGGCAACTTTATCCTCTTTACATCTCTCTGTACATCAGTGCTGTGCACTAAAGCACAGTGCTACAGTTTCTGAGGGAATGGCAGTTTCAGCTGCTGTATTTACCCAAAAGAGAGCAGCTCAATGCAAACTGATTTGGGTCATGAGAGCAGACCAACCATACTCAAGTGGCCTGCTGCCTGAACAAACAAGTCCAGCCTCTCAAAAGGTCTTAATCAGGACTTGCAAATCACTACAAGAAGATAGGTGAACTGCTCCTAATCCCAGAGGTTACAAACATCACTACAAAAGCAAGCAGACAGATCTTAACATATGATTATGATTCACTCTGTTAAACTTACATAAACCTTCAGTCCTGGGTTATCTTTGCAGCTACTTCACACAGTGTTAACAGGATGTAGTTTATATTTCTGATACTGAATACTGATTCAATTACAGTAAGACAGATGCAAAGTATCACACACTCTCCTCTTTGTTTTAAATTCTTTACAAGAAGGACAACAGTCTTGAGTGATTTTCATGTAATTTGACCAGCCATATGTGAACTTGATATAGAATAAAATCACCTTTGAGACTTGTTACTCCAGCAATTGGATGTCTGGAGGCTTGCACTAAGCAGATGCTGAAAGAACTTGTTCCTATTGCAGAAACATATGCCTCTTCTAGCTCCATATTTGGGCAAGGCATATTGAGCAGAAAATGGCTAAAGAGCCAAAAAACCATATCCACAATGCATATACAATGCAAACAATTAACTCACTCATTTGGAAATCTGGCAACACAATCTGTCAGCCATCTGCTATAAGAGAGTAAAATGGATCCTTCATATATGTTCCTGAAGCAATTAACAATTGAAAAGGCAAAATTTAAAAGCTAGGTGAACCAAACATAAATCCCATGGGAAGAGAGGAAAGGAAGTTTAGTGGAAAGTGCTCTAGTATAGACCAATTACATGGGCAACTCAAATCCAGGTGAGCCAACTAACCAAAAGGGTGAAGTATACTTTCTAAATATGGTAACTATCCCTAAAGATAAACAGAAATAGACACACAGAGCACTTCAAGGAAGTGAATTTGGGTAATATCTGCAATAACCATGTCAAAGGATGCACTCTTTCTCCCCTCTTTCTTCCCTCCGCCCCCCACCTCCGAGGAGGAAAACATCAAGACCACAGTGATCTAGTCTGCTGGTAACAGGGCAGCTCCACTGCTTCCCAGTGAGGACAGCTCTGCATCACCAGCACAGACACTGGGTAATTACTGGAGGAGGTTTCACCATCACTGCCATTATCTCCCCCACAAAGCTGAAGCAGTAACACAAAACTTAATCCATGCTGTATACGAGTTGTGTATTTGTGGATAACTTGTCAAGCCCCTGTACTACATCTAAGTGCTGATTTATTAGACAACTGACACATGGTTTCAAAGATTAAATGCTTAGTATTTTTTTCATACTAGGGATCACTGCTATTCAAATATTCAAAGTACTACTTAGTACCAATACTGACTTCATAAACAATGACAATAATAGGATCAACACCAACAAGCCAGAACAAAAGCACAGAACAACCTTTGGGTCGAACTAAATGAACCTAAAAATGTTTAGAAAGAGTCTTCCACGAAGCTTGTTCACAACACTGATCATCATCAACATTACATTTTATACTTTGTTGCTAGTCATAATGTTATTAAGAGTCAGAATCAGTGGCATTTTAAATACAGAATTGCATAGTAAGTATACATAACATTTTTATTACACTAAGTGGTTAAGACACTGTCTGCCAGCTGAGCTCTGGTAACTATAGCTACCAATTCTAAGACAGTTTCAATTCCAAAACAAGAACTATAAACAGTTGAGTGACTTCTATCACATGCCAAATGAGTATGAAAATGCCCTTTGTTCATGACAGAGCAAGCTGAGAGCATGTCTATTCTGGAATTACAAACCATATCAATTCTTCCTCCAAAGGAAGACTGGAACCAAGAGAACTGCAAATATTTGAATATTTGTAAGGGTTGGTTGGTTTGTTTGGGTTTGGTTTGGTTTTTTGGGTGGTTTTTTCCTTTGGTTTGGTATGAGGTTTTTTGTTTTCTTTTTGTTTTTTTGGGGGGGATTTGTGTTTTGTTGTTTAAATCTAGTTTTCAGCACTGAAAATTAGGTGTGTTTAAACACGTGTACTAATGCACACACTGGAGTCAGAGGATAAAGGCTGCTATTGGTGGGTCTTTCATCACAAAGCTTCTGAAACACAAAATTTGTTGTTCTCTTTTGCTATTAAGCTACTACCACCAGGCTCTCCAAGAGAGGAGTACATTGGTCAAATGCCAAGAGTGATATCTTCTCTAAGCTGCTACTTCCCTTTTCTGGAGGCCAATTAAATTATTTGCCTCTAATGAAGAAAATCAACTTAAATAAGATGGCAAATTTTGGTTGTAAAAGATAATAGGAAATCTCAACAATACATTTATTACTGTCTTCAAGACTTTCTGCTCCTATAATTGACATGTGTCTCTAAACTCACATGTAAGAGCAGAGTAGGAAACTATAGTATTAACCCAGCCACTACTAAAAGGTCCTTAGGACATACTACACAGGAAAAAAAACTACCATCAGTGACCTACAAGATGATTAACATGATCCTTAATTTTATTTCATTATTACAAATATTGTCTCAAAGTTTGACATGTACAGAGTACTGGAAGTAAAATGCTTACAGATTTTTCAGTAACCACTATAACACTTATGTAGTATTTCTCACTCATAATAATGCTTAATGAAATAACTACTCCCAAGTTTTAGTAAAGTCCCTGGTTCTTTTCCAAGAAACAGATTTTAAATACTGATCTTACCACTCCTGGGAAGATCTTCTGCAGTCTGTCTGCTGCTGCAAGTGCCTTAGGCTTCCCTCCACTAAGACAGTCTTCAAACTCATACAGTGGCTGTCGCACTGGGTTGGAGTAGGAGATCTTTGCATTGTCCACAAATGTAATCTTCCTGACTCCCCAGCCCTAAACAAGAAAGCAGTTTAAGTAAGAAGTACAATGGGCTTTACTTGAAAGTAATGCCAGAAACTCAAGGGGAGTTTTGTCCAGCCTTCTAGATAAGATCAAGCTCCAAAAGAAGCTATTCATAGCAACAACCCTTGTACTTTCACTGAAATAACAGAGCTGAAAACTTGGGTCTGTCCAAATCCATCATTTAACAGTAATTCCTCAAAAACTACTGAATTCAGTGGGATGTGGTAAGCATCTCTGAAAAGAAATATCTGCACAGGTACTTCCAATTCTCAGTGACACACTTGATCTTATTAGCTCTTTCATTTGCTCCAGAATTCCTTGTTCAATCCTTTTTAGTGTCAATTCAATCCAAATCACTATTTTGCTAAGGTTCTCTTACTATCTACTATTCTACCATTAGCAGAACTTCAAGTTATTTCCATTGGCCACAGCTCTTACCTCTTCCCTGCAATTTAGTAGATCAACTCCAATGTATTATGGGCACTCTTTTCACTTACTTGCCATGGCAGCCACTCAAAAAACTAAAAATACAGAATTTATGAGAAACAGCAGACTATGAAGATGAACTCAGGACTTACCATCAAGGTCCTTGCAACACTACAGCCCAGTGTACCAGCTCCTAGCAGCAGACACTTGGCAGACACAATTTTTTCCAGATCAAGAGTAGGCACCAACCGCCAGCACATCAACTTCAAGTTAAGATCCACTGATGATTCTGCTAACCTACACCATGAAATAAACAGCAACAGACTTCTGAATGTTCTTGTGTTTGTCCAACAAAGCAATTACTTTTATTTCAACTGAAAAAAATTATATTTTTATTTTAAAGGAAAGAATTCAACTTATTACCAAGTCTCTGTGGGAATTAACAGAAGTGAGTCCACATACAAGTAAAGAATGTCAAGTTACATTTACTTAAAGAACTAAGAGCCCCCAGGAGAACCTTCTAAAGTCTATGAAGACACCATGAATTGTCACAATTCTAAGATGAAAACAGCTTACCTTGAAAGGTAAAGCATGGTAACTAAATCAGTAGATGAACACACTCCTACAGTGTTTCAAAGTCAAGAAAACACACACGTAGTCAGAGAAAGCAGATGAGCTACCAGGCTAGGTGTTACTGTGCATTTTTACCTAACAGAGCCATGTAGTCCTTGTATTTTCACATTTCTACCTGTTATGGTTTAAGCCCAAGTAAAGAAAACCACAGAAATTGAAAAGATAATGAACAAACCTTTTGGGATCCATGCATTCACTGAGATTCACCATCCTTGGACCCATGCCTCCCTTTTGGTTTTTCTCCCACCCAACAGCTTTTGGACAATCTGTTTGACATATTAAGAACAGGAAGAAAGAAGGAAAGCCTTAATATCACAGGAAGGATAAAGAAATGTTGTTGCATTTAACCTTGCTGGAAATTATAAGCCTGCAAGTAAATAATCTGCTTCTTAAGGACCCAGTATACATTGCCATACAACTTTTGCTGGTTTACATCAACTGAAAGCACTGCTTCTTGGAGAAGTGCTTTGCTTTCAAGTGTCCAATGTATCCAATGCTTCTGTCTGTCCAACTTGCTTCAAACCTAGGACAGAGCTGGCATCATGCCTCATCAAGCCTCTGGATCTTTAAAGGCAAACAGACTGCTGTGTTCAGAACTCAGCATATTTTGCCAAGTTCAGTCATCTCTATGTTCCCTAGACCCCATCTGTAAACCCAGTAGAGAATTATATGTCCTGATTACTTAATAATTAAATAATTCACAAAATAGCATCCAGAATTTCTTGGATGAAGCAAAGAAATGTGATACTTCCCTGTATACAGAAATTAAACTAGATTATTTTCTAATATTACAAGTTTATGGCTTTAAAGTACATCTGCCTACCTCACTGTTGGACTGAAAGAACAAGTCTACTCCATAGCAGGCTTTTACTATTTCAGAAATAGAGTTTGCATCACAAATTCAGTATCAAATGCATTTTTCCTAGCTGAGGGACTCTGTCCAAATTTAACAAGAAAAATAAAAGGCTAATTGCCTGTTTTTTGTATTTCACATGACACTGGGAGGGCTCCTCTTGTTTTAGATTAGAGAAACAATTTAAGGAGGAAAAAAAATTAAAAGAGTGTGCTCTCCTCTTTCTTTCTTGAAGAACAAACCATTTCCTTTATAGACAGTTAACAGAAACTCAATTTAAAATCCATTTCAAATAACTTAGCATAAGCAATGACTTAGTAATTTTTTTCTTTCCATCTTCACAGTGATTTGAGGAGGGAGGGGGGAAAAAAAAAGGGGAAATATATTGTTTTAAATGGATTACCTGGGCCAAGGGGTGTCTCTGGAAGTTTGATTTCAAAGATAATGCTGTGTGTTATGTCTCTCACACCTTGCATGGTCCTGTCTCTGAAGCAGAGCACTTCAACTGACTGGAGAATCCTGCCCCTGCCATTTAAAAGAGATAAACAGAGACACATGCAGCTTGTTTAATAGCAAAGGCACTTCTTGTAAACACTTTCACACAGATTCATTCTCTTGCAGTCTGAATAAAGCTTTTTCTGTTAGTACTGGAACACTGTTGTTCATATCAAGTATGACTAAAAACAATTGCTTAGTATGTGAAAATGCCTAGTTTGTTGTCAAAGAGCTCTAAAGAAATGACACTGTCAGTGACTGCCATTTATACAATGCAGCTGGACAAAAGGCAAATGTAGAGCAAGAAAAAGCAGGGAAGCACTAGAGCACACATGAGGTGACATGATGTACTTTGGCACAGCACAAGCAAGATCCTTAGTTCCCAATATAGTGACATTTTTCCTCCTTATGATTCCAACCTCCAAATCAAACAATTAGAACTTCAGTGCCTAAAAACCTCTGAATCTCCAAATGTGTAAAGCTCTCTTACATGTCCTTCTATGCTACAGTTCAGCTAGCAGCCCAGAAAAAGCCATACTTAACTGAGCATTTCATCTCTTTATTCCCTCCTGAGAGCTTTGCAATAAAAAGGCAAAACTACAAAAATGCAACCTAATTACATTTTTGTTACAGCAACCCAAATTTATTTGATACTTTAAGAGTGTAAAACTATGCCCTGTCTCCCCAGCAAAAAAATTCCAGAAGGTACAACTGTAAGAAAACCTGAGTATCTGATTTTCTAAATTTAGGTCTATTACTACTTGGCACTAATTAATTATATGAAATCACAGAATACTCTCAGTAAGATTTGAAGCAGCTAGAGAGGGTACTGGGAGGATCTGAAGCATGTACTGCCAGGTACATGCATGCATTTGAGGATCAGGAATAATAGGAACTTGTGATTGACAGAAGTGTAACACAGAATAACATGCAAAATCAGAATAACTGGAGGCGAGTCATGTCAAGGTTAAAGGTTAAATCTCAGGTGGGTGATAAAAGTGCCATGGGGGGTTAAAAATGCCTAATTTGATATCAACCAAAAGAATAGGTACCATTTGTGAGCTGCTAAGATCAGGAAGTTTCTCAATGGCCATCCTGGATAGTGGGATAGATTACATGGATCATAAACTCCAACCGTCACCTGCAATTAAAACCACTTAAAATGAGAAGTCATCTTCCACACTGACATTCTGCTCATAGTAAGAGTTACCTGGCATTTTTAATGTAAAACATCTGCACACAGAAGGCCTATACTCACATTTTAGGTATTTACAATTGTTTAATACATGGTGACACTAGATTTCAGCCAAGTGTTTGCCACAGCTTTGAGATTTGTTCTTTCTGGACATTTACTTTCCACTCCAGTGTGCGCATCTTCCTTACCTTCCTTAAATGCTCCAGTATGGGAGAAGTCCCAGCAAATGAAGTCTTGCTCTCTAAACAAAATCTGTATTGATTTTGGGATGACTAAAAAGTGAACAGGACAGTCTAGCAAGATGTCAATCCCAAGATGAAACTGCACAAAAAAATCACTTGTTAAGCCAACCTTCAAGATGCAATCTAAATAGAGGAACTGGACTTTGTCTCCTGTTCAATCATTGTAAAAGCATGCTCATAGCTGAGGCATCTAAACTAGGAGCTTACTTCAGAGTTGATGCAGAACTAGAAGAGATTAGAAAGATGCCATTGTCTACTTGCAGATGTGCTGAAAATCTGACCTCAGCCTTCACCACTGACACATGTCACACACCTACAGAGCTCTTCTGCTTCTTTGCCTACAGATGGAACTTAGAACGACTGGTCTCAACTCAACCACATCACTGGAGTGTCCCTAGAACAGGCTGAAATGTAGGTGAGCCTATCTAATGGATGCAAACAGGAGAAAGAGGGGCCCACTTCCCATCCCTTCTCCCAGCCAGACACTGATGCTACTTTGCAAATGCTGACTCAAGCAGCAGTAAGACTCCTTAGTAAACTGATTCCATTTCATAAAGTAACAGAAAATCAACTCAGCAACAGCAAAGATATATTTTGGTACCAGAGAAGCAAGTTCAGTTGGCTTGCTGAAATACAAACAAACTCTACAAGGCAGTACTGATGCAGTAAAACTTATCTGACAGGTCCACCAAAAAGTGGGTGGATGGTCATATAGGGGAAGAGAGACTGAGAAGAAGGAGGTAGGAGACAAAAGGAAGGGGGAGGCAGGAAAGTGCTGGCCAGAAGCGGGTGGGAAACCAAAATGGGGTGATAGAAGATAAAAAAGTGTAGATCAAAAGGAGGTAAGAGGACAAAAGGAGTTTGTATCCTGAGAAAAAACTGTATGAGGGTGGGAGGCCAAGAAGGGGTGGGAGATCAAAACAGAATTGGGAGATGAAAAGGGGCCTGGAATATGGAAAAGAAGGGGAAGCCAAAGGGAGTGGATGTCAAAAAAGGAGTGGGATTTGTCAAAACAAACATTGCAAGTTGAAAACTCCCATACAGTATTCCCTGATTACTGCCACCACAACCAAAGACATAAAATATCCAAGTCCCAACTTTTTGTACACAAACAGTAAAAGAAGTGTTTTGCATTATTATAGCATTGTAAGTAAAGTGGTTGGAAAACTTCACCATTATGCTAATGCTTTCATATGTGGTTTCTGTTCCAATAACGAGGGAGACACAGCATGAAGAACTCTGTTTTTGAGCTGCCCATTAATCTGATGTAACTGGGCTTTTGAGTAACAACCAGAGACACTTAACACAAAAATCAATCCCAGCTGCTGGCCTTCAGCTACTGACCCAGTTTATTCACTGGCCAACCATTGTGCCCAGCTCAGTATTATAGACACATTTCAGACCATTTGTAAGCTATGAGAGACATTAAATTCTCATTACCTTTCCCCCTTGGTCTTGGAAGAAATCATCCCACTTTTTCAGGAGAGATATCACAACAGAGTTGTCATGATACTTGATTAGAAAATAAGGCAAGGCTGTAACCCCCTCCTTCTGGCAAAGTTCATCATACGCTTTCTGAAGTGCTTGAATCTGAAAGCAAAACAACAACTGCAACCAACAGTTTTGGCAATCTAAGACAGAACCACAGGAAGTGTTTTAAGTAGTTTAGGGAAGGCTATTTTCACTCAGTCCTAGCATATACCATGTGCAGAAGCCCATTATGACCACAATTAACTCAGATCAAAAACTCAGGTGTTAAACCAGCCTCTGTCTATGCAAAAAGAGCATTGTGATGAGTGCTGCAAGCTGACCTACCAACAGAAATGAAAACAAGATGAAAGTCTTATTCTGGGAGTCACTGTAGCTTTACAAGAAAGTAAATCTGTCCCTCTAGTATTAGCCAGCAGAGTCCCACTCTAGTTTAGAAGTATTTTCAGTGTTCAGTTGAAACTCTGGCTTTGGATCAGGAAGCATTTTTCACTGAGGTAAACCCCAACCATTTCTCACTGATTATGTTGCCATTAAAAAGCCACTCAAGGTTTTGCATGATCTCCTGTTGAAGCAAAAAAGGTCTATGTGGGCAAGTTGATTTTTTTTATCCTTTTGCACTGCAATATGAAAGAAATTACAAAGAAAAACTGTTAACTTTTCTCCTAAACCCCAAATCTTCCCTATCCAGTTGTTCTTCTTGTCCAATCATACCTTTAATTAACAACTTTGTAATTGCTAGTGACTTAGCTCTCCTAGGGGATGTTCCTGTTAAAAAGTTTCTTAGAAATACAAGTTTCCAAAACATTGATAGAGTTTCAGTAAGCTATTATATAAAAGTTAAAATGAACATACCAGCCTTCTCAAGAATTGCTTGCAACCCCTGCATCTAAATGAATGAAGCTGAAGAGATGTTCAGCTGAGAGATTTTATAAAATAATGAGAAATGAGGTAAACAAAAAACCCCCCTAGAAATCAGAAAAGTGAAGATTTTAAAAGAAAAGAGATTCTCAAATTAATTCAGCACATGCTAACAAAAACATTAAGTTTTACAGCCCTCAAAATTGCTTAGTGCTACATACTTCAATAGCAACTAGTACTTTGAATACCTGATTTAAGGGGAATCTGTCACCAAGACACACTGGTTTCTGAATTATATGTATTCCATCAGGGAAGCAGAGAGCAGGGTAGCAAAACCAGTAATAGAAATGATACTTTTTTAAATCCTAGAAAAAGATATTGTAAAAATAGATTATAAATGTACAAATCTAAGTAAATTACAGTTTGGAATACTAATCATAACTGATGGTTGATGATACTAACTACTATGGTATTAGCCAGAGTTCTCTTTACTTCACAAGGCACTGTGTCATGATTTAGGAGTATAATTAAAAATACTACAAGACTGCCATGCTCTGTTTTATTTAAGATTTAACCAGAGAATGGATGCACAATACTTCAGCAGTTTTTATTAGCTAGAGGTTATTACAATCTTCAATTTGTTAAACATGAAGCAGCTGTTCTACTTTTAATAATACTTGTAAGGCTGCCAGAAAATCTTAGACATTTGTAGAAGAGTTCTCTTCTGCAAAATGAGGTGGCACCAGCATTATTAGAGAGTACATCCTAAATAGTTTATATCTGCACATGAGAAAGATTTATTAGTTTAAGAAAAAAAATGTTCAGACATTTTAAGATGTCTGAGAATGATCACAGTAGCTTTAACATGATAATATTATTACAGTATTTCTGCTCAAAAGAAACAGCTAAGTATGAGATATATTATTGTTACTCACTGCAAATGTCAGCAGCAGAAACCTGTTCAAGAGCATAGGGTTTTCAAGAGCAGCTCCAGATTTTATTGATTCCCATATCTGTCATTGATTGTGGGAACAAGGAAGAGAAAGGTCAGGAAGAATATGTACCAAGGTAGCATGAGAACAGCTGCAGAAACCTCGAATTCTTCTAGCTACCTTTAAAACAGTGAAATGAACATGGGCAGTAATCCACTGTGATCTTTTCCTAACCTCATCCACACCATTATCTATGCAAAAGAATTCTAAAGGTAAGATACAGACATGCATTCTCTAACACACAAAATCACAGAGCCTGGGGAACAAGAGGAGCATTATTTTATGGTTCATCAAAGCACTTCACTGGTTATTTCCAAATCCTATCAGCTGAGTTCACTTTACATCTTACCTCATTTGCTTCTTTTTCCAGCAGTAATTTCTTATCACAGGATTTGAAAGTCTCAAAAGTGTTGGTATTATACAGTGTTCCAAAAGCAGGACAGCAACGTGCTGGTATGGAAGCATTCCTGAAGAAAAGACAGACATGTCTGGCAATTGGATATCAACACCTTTAACATGATAAAGGATTCCTTTAACATCATTCTCCCAAACTCATCTTTCTGACCACTAAAGCTCAAATACAGGAAATGTTTAAGTTAAATAATACATGCACATGATGCAGCTCCCAAAAATTGTTCAAGTTCAAAGGGAACTCTTCACAATCACCTCAACTGATGACCCCAATTACAGAAGCAGAAGTACAGAACATGACTACAGTAGAAGGAATAATTAAACACTACATGAATGCACCTGTCATAACTTTGTTGTAACATTTGAGAGCTCAAAAATCTATTAATTTATTATTATCTATTATTATAATATCTATCATCTATTTCTTCCTAATCTGAAATTCCTGTTCTCAATATGACAGCTTTTATCCAACTGCAGTTTGCTGCATATGCTTTCAGTATCATACCCAAAAGGTTCTTGTATAAGAATTAACAGAACAGTATCTCCCAAGAAATTATCTCAAACTGCACAAAGCCTCACTAGGCTTCTAACATCCTGACCAAGCAAGGCAGAGAAAGTGAATTCTGTGACTTACAACTGTGTAATCCAACAAATTAAACCAAACAAGGCAATATCTACAAAGACACCTGTTCCTCTGTTAGTTACACTAACTTAGACACTTGCTGAAAATGAAAACCACGTGGAAAAAAAATATTCTGATGTCAGGTAGTGATAGGACTAGAGGGAATGGATGCAAACTAGAGGAGGGGAGATTTAGATTGGATATTAGGAGGAAGTTCTGCACTGTTAGGGTGGGGAGACATAGGTTGCCCAGAGAGGTGATGGAAGCTCCATCCCTGGAAGCTGTTAAGGCCAGGCTGGATGGGGCTGTGGGCAACCTGATCTAGTGGGAAGTGTCCCTGGCAGGCAGGGGGGTTGGAACTAGATGATCTTTAAGGTCCCTTCCAACTGTGACAATTCTAGGATTCTATGTCATTTTGCTGTGTCCACTGAGCAGCTTTGGTTTACATTTCACTTTGGGTGTAAAAGCAAGAATATAAAATACTTTGGAATATACTAAAATGTAACAACTAGGGATTGTAAAAACTATTTTGAGATCCTAATTTTAATGATGAATCCTCAGTATAAATAAACATTTAGGGGAAAATTTGACCAGCAGTTAGACAACTGAAATATCCTCCCCAATGCAGCAGAGCTGAAGAACTGGGGAAAGATGGCATTTTATATAAACATATATACAAACATTAAGTGATTTTGAGACTTACCAGTATATTTTAAACTTGGCCCTTCAGATGCATATACAATTGCAGAGACAGGGAGTTAATTAATGCAACTTCACATAGTCTCTCCACTGTTACAATGTCCATGAAAAGGTGTATTTCTTTTCAAGTAAAACTTGTCCAAGTAATATTATATATCAAAGCATTGCTGTTATGCAAGGAAAGTGTCTTCACAGCATGTACTTACATATCAAAGGCACTAAACTCCAATGTCAAGCGAGCTGGCAAACCCAAAGGATCACCTGGATAAAAAGCAGCAACATCCTTCTTTTAAACTGAAATACATAGATTAATTGCTCTCTTTTTGTTAACATAAATTATACAGCTATGTTTTCTAATGGCCCAGCAAAATGCCTACAATACATTTCAGAAGCACTCAGAGGAATGACAGGAGAAACCCAAACTACTAAGCAAGATGTTTAATTTCTACCTACCATTGTAGTAGTATCCTTTGATAACTTTGGGGGTCTCATCCAGTCGGTACTCATTGAGTTTCTTCTGTGTTAGTTCGTGCCAGAATCCTGCATCCAAGGCACTGCTGAAGGGAGCAAACTGCAGCTTCAAGATCCCTGGATCTGCAGGTTGGTGTACCTCACTCCTGGCAGTTGCCATGATTTCATTAACAGTCACTGTTCAGCAGAATTCTGGAAAAGCAGATATGCCTGGTAAGTAGCTACTCAGGTGATTGTATTACAGCTACTCAAAGCTGCTGTTTAATGCATTTTCTTGGGTTAAAGTGTAGAAAGTCTAACTCCTCTGAAGGCCTGAACTCCTATTTTTAAAATGACTAATCAGAGTCCAAGCAAAATCCTACCAATTCCTTGCATGTAAAATTATGAAAGGCAAGTGTATGTTCTGTTTGGCCAAGCTGTCTAGAAGGATATGATTTTCTCTGATTACTCCTGTTAAAAAGGATACTACTTCTGAACTTGAGCTCTTGTAAAGCTGAAGGAATAAAACCAGGGGAGCTCACTATGTATAAGCAAACAGACAACCAATCACCTCGGATGTTCTCACACCTCTTAAAGGTATTCTTTACTATACTTTGATGCAAGTATTCACTCACTTTCTTAAAGCAAGATCTGTAAGCCAAGGTGCAACAAGCTTCAGAACATTGAAATAAACTAGGAAATGTACATGTTCTGAAGAACAGAAACTGACATACAGCCATCAATAGCAATAACAGGCAGTAGGAGAATATAATAAACAAAAGGGGAAAAAAAGACACAGAATTTTAAATGTGAAACAAACTTTGATTTTCAAAAGGGCTCAGATGAAAACCATGTTTGAAGTGAAAAGATTTACCAGCATGTTTCAGACCCTCCAAGGTTCTCTGAGCAGTAGAAAATTTAGCAAGTGTTAAGTTTCAGCAAGTGTTAAACTTCAGCAATGCCCAGTTTCACAAAGGATAACCCACAGTAGAGATGTACTATCACTAGGCTAACTTCTAGCACTTACTCTTTAACAGCAGTTCAATGGAGGAATATGTTAAGTGAAAAACACATGCATATTACAGTGAGCGTTGGACTAGATGACCTTTAAAGGTCCCTTCCAACCCAAACCATTCTACAAAAACCACACCAGCACCTTTAATGGTATTACTCTTCCCCTGACAGATATAATTAATCTGTTGTAAAAGTACACCTTTTAACAGCATGTAAACCTATCATAGAGGTTTTAAACCAAATGCACATAATCACCTGAAATCTACAGGGTTTTTTAGAAAGCTTTTTATTCTGAGGCCCAGACTCGAGCATTTTGAAGACCTCCTCTATATCGAGGTGACAAATCACTATTTCCTACCACTACCTTTGCAGAACAGCTGCTTCTTGGCTCCTGTCCCTTCTCAAGGGAAGGAAAACCTTCTCCATTCCCAACACCATTACGGACACAAACCGGTGGCTCTGGGCACCTGGGGCCACCCTGCCCCCGCGTCCCCTCCTACCTCCCTGCCGCAAGGCCCGCCAAGGCCGGCCTCCCTCCCGTCCCCCTCACCCTCCCCTCTCGGCGCCCGCTAGCCTCTCCGCTACTGCAACCCCATCTCCTGCCCAGCATCTCATGGGGAGCCCACCCTAGCGACCCCAGCTGCCGGGACACACCGACCTAGAGGGGGTCGGAACGGAAACCCGAAGGCGGCGACGTGGGCTGGCTGGCTGGCGGGCGGAGCGCCCTCAGCGCCGCAGCAACCGCTCACCGGCTGCCCCGCTTCCAGCTTCCTGCCCGGCCCACCGGCACGACCAAGTGGCGTCACCCTGCCATCACAACGTCATCGAGGGGCCGGCGCCGTGCCGGTTGTCGGTACGCAGGCGCAGCGGGCCCGGTTGCGTCTACTAGAAGCGGGGCTGCTCGCTGCAGTGAGGAGTGTTAGCCCCGTCAGACGGGGCGGGAGACGGGCTGCAGTGCCGTGCCCCAGCTTCACCTCCGCGCCTTAGCCGCGTGCCGCAGCACCATGCGCTAGAATCCCAACTTTACCTCAGCATCCCGACCCCATGCCTCGGCACCCCAGCGTCCTAGCCCCACGTGGCAGAGCCCCAGCTTCACCTTCAGCACCCCAGCCCCTTACCACAGAACCCCAGATTTACATCAGTCCCAGAGCCCCAGGTTTAGCTCAGCACCCCAGCCCTATATCCCAGCTTTACTTACAGCACCTTGGCACCATACCCCAGCTTTACTCAGCACCTCAACTCCATACCTCAGAGCCCCAGCTTTACCTCAGCACCCCTGCCCCATACCTCAGAACCCCAACTTTACCTCACAACCTCAGCCTCACGTCTCAGAACCTTACCTGCCTCCCACCACACCCCACGAAGGACAAGGTGCAGTGCATCTTGGTCCCTGGCCCAGCTGCAGCCCATCCTGCACCTTCACGGACAGCAGCTGTGTGTAATTTGTGCAAATGACGAGCAAGGACCAGGCACACTCATTTCACTGCTCACGGCACTAGTAAAACATAGAATTATTTAGTTACAGAATCATTAAGGTTGGAAAAGTTCTCTAATATCATCAAGTCCAATCCTTAAGCTAACGCTGCCAAGTCACCACTAAGCCATGTCCCGAGCAACACATCTACACATTTTCTGACCCCCTCCAGGGATGGTGACTCCACCACTGCCCTGGGCAGCTTGGGCCAATGCTTAACCACTCTTGCAGGGAAGACATTTTTCCTAATGTACAACCTAAACCTCCCCTGGTATAACTTGAGGCCATCTTTTTTTGTCTCACTTGATACCTGGGAGAAGAGACCAACCTCCAACTTGCTCCAATCTCCTTTCAGGTAGTTGTAGAGAGTGAGATAGTGTCCCCTGAGCCTTCTTTTCTCCAGACTAAACAACCCCAGTTCCCTCAGCTGTTCCTCACAAGACTTGTGCTCTAGACCCTTCATCAGCTTCTTTGCCCTTCTTTGGGCATGCTCCAGCCCCTCCATGTCCTTCTCAAAGTGCAGGAAGCAATATGAATTGAGAACTGCCTTTTCCTCTGCTATGGTGATGACTGCAGCATGCATGATGGTGTTCTGGTTTGAGTAAGGTTGTGATGTTGTAGCAAAGCAGTTTTGAGGGATCCAACATAAGCAACAAATCCCTGCAGCTGTGACAAATAACTGTGCTGGGCCTCAGTTAATGAAAACATAAGCATCAAGTCAGGTGCAACTATTTCCCTCTACTCAGCAGTCCTGTGATTGCACCTGGTGTGATATGGCCAATGCTGTGTCCCCCTCCAACTTTCCCAGAGCAAAAGAGATCACAAATTGATGGGAGGTCAGCAGGGGTTACTAAAATGATGGTGGTAGAGGGCTGCTATATAAAGCATGAGAGGCGGGGAGAGCTGGGTTTGCTTCATGTGGAGAAAATGAGGCTAAAGGGTATTTAATGGAAGTCTGATGTATCTGACATTTGTGCTGGAACTGATGAATTGTTGCAGGTATGGTTTACCTTGTGAGGTCTTCCTGGAAGCAAATAGAAGTGTCTGTAACAAATGTGAGAACAGTAATCAACTAGAAGACAGGCTCTTTAAAAAGGAGGAACAAACCTGTTTGGTGGTTTTGGCATGTATTTATGTAGGCAGGACTTTGAATTTCCCTAAGCAAAATCTTGCAGCAAGGGAAGATCATCTTGGAATTGAAGATAAGAATGTAACTGAAGCAGATTCAAACTCATCTGTTCTTGGTGAATACAGACCCAAGATGTTTTGGAGAAGGTAACTAAGTATTTCTTTTAAGGCATATTTTAGTCGAAACATACCAGAGTTTAGACACAGGGTATCTTCATAGACAAAACAAAGTTATAAGGGATACAAATATTGTGGCAAATGGAAATATTGTTACACCTACAGATGTCAATATGGTTTTAACTATTACCATACACAAACGTACATCTCCTTCAGTGGTAGCTCTTCTATTTTTTAACAGGTAAAAAAAGAGGTGCTTTTGTAGTAGCTTGGTATGTGTCCTCACGTGTCTGTGCATGTATAGAGTCTACATCTCATATTTGGTTTATTTTCCTTTTTAGATTCTGAGAAGACCATGTAGAAACAATTTATTTTTTGTCAGGCATGTATAATTTTTAAAGATAATTTGGAATTGAGTGTCAGGAGTGTGAACTATTTTCATGAACTATTTCTCCCACAGTGTTAACATTAGTTGTTCTTTTTATCTTCTAACTCTTTAGTACACAAGTCATTTGAGGAAAAATAGTAATTTTGTCATTGTACTTTATGAACAAACAAAAGTCAATATGTATGCAGAGTACTTAAAAGTTAACATGGCATTCCCAAATGAACTAATTCTCATTCTGATGGAGGGAATGCATACACTGAAACTTGCAGTGTATTCTTACATGTCATCTTCAGGAACTTAAGCCATCCCAGCTAAGCTAGGAGCATCCCTGGTAGCAGTGGAAAGATACAGCAAACTGCAGAATGAATTCAGGACCTCCTCTAGAACTATTCAGAGATGTCTACAGTGCTTCTACATTAATCTCTTAGGATTAAAAATCCATTTTTGAAGTGAATCTTTCAGTCATTTTCATCTCTTTTGCTATCACCAGGTGGTCTCCCAGAGAATGTAATGGAGTCCTTTCAGATGATGGGATGAAGCCAAAACATGCACCTACACTAATGTTTCCTTTATTGAGTGCTACATTTCCTGAAGCTAATATAGGAAAACAACATGTATTAGGTGGCAGGATCCACTCCCTAATTGCACCTCTCCTTTAATAGACTTCCATAACACCCAGTATTTGATGCTGAAGCCCAGAATTCTTCTCATTGCCCACTAGATGTCACCACAGACATAGAAGAAATTGTTAGAACACATTTTTCTGCCTCTTCAAAGAGAGACTGGTTGTTCTCACCACACCTTAATCGACCTTAATCTTCCAGTCCAAGAAATTCCAAGAAATTTGTTATGTTCTCTTAAAGCTGTGTGAGCTCTGACCTTGTTTGTTAACTGGAAAACACTGAAAATATTTTACAGGAAACCACACCTGGAATATTCTCTTGAGGCTTGGCCCGACGTGGTAGCAGGCTTTGCCATTCCTCAGCCTAATTTGCTTTCCTTTGCTTCCCTTAGACTCAGAGCTTTTTGAATTGCCTATTCAGTAAAAACCTCAGTTAAGCTGTTAGGGACCTTGCCAAGTGAAAGTTTAAAAGAGGCAATATCCTCTTTTTCCTATTTTATTACAACCTGTTATGGCTATCACATCAGAGAAGCACATTATGACAACTTCCTCCTGTCTTTATTATTAAGAGTTCCATTAAGGTTACAGATGAAAATGAAGTGATGTGAGAAACACTAAGGCACCTTTATTTCCCTAGGTTTAGCTGTTCTGTGTTTGAATGCTCTTTAATTGTACCAGAGGTGTTCTCTGTTACAACCATCATATTTTGGACCGGTTTTCAGTGATTTTGTTTAGGTTGCTGCTTCATGTATTAATACAGTTTAAAATCTGACAAGGCAATTGTCAGGATCAGGAGGACAGAGTTCTTGATAACTTTAAGTAGCCCTTGAGAGAGCATGTTTCATCAGTCTACATTAATAACTGCACCTGCTGCTTTTTGATTTCCTCAGGGACCACAGAAATTACCAGCTGTTGAGGGTTGAGGCTGGGCTGACCACCAACACAGTGACAGACACTCCCTGTTACCATCTCTTCCCCCCCCCCCCAGGAAGGGAAAGGGGAAAAGAGAGACTTGTGCATTGGAAAATAAAGCTAAAAGTACTTTAATAATGATAATAATGAAATGAAACATATACAAATATGTACAAAACCCAATACTGAACCCAACCCCCCCTTGGTGGTAACTATGTCACCACTGACCCTGTGGCAGAAGGCCTCCGGATCAGAAGCGCAGGAGAGGAAGGAACCAAGAAGGGAGAATAATCTAGCAACCCAGAATAATCATCTAGCAAGGGGGAACTGACCCCCAGTTTATATATCAAATATGATGTTTATGGGATGGAATACTTTAGTTGGTCAGTTTGGGGTCACCTGTCCTGTCTGCTCCTCCCTGAAGGTGCAGCCTTTACCCTGCACCCCCCAACGTGAGACACAAGATTTAGCAGTGACCTTGCTCTGCATCCCAATCCCTGGTAGTAAATCTAAACATTAGGCCTTAGCACTGCTAGAAGCTATGAAAACATGCTGTTAGTTTCAGAAAGTGCAGTTTCTCTGAGGAGTTTTAACTAAAAAGTTGAATCACTGAACAGGATTAGTTCTGTTCTAACCCAAACCAGGACACCAGCCATTTTGGCTAGAATTGGTTACATATTGCAATAGAACAAAGATCATAATGCCAGTGAACATGAGCAGGTGTTTGTGAAAGGCTCCTGGGTTAGAGCATGTCCTTCAAAAGATGATGTTCTGTTGTCCAAAAGAATTGTAAAAGTATTTTACTGCTTGTGCAGATATTGCTCCTGCAGTGAAATAGTTACCTGAATTCTGGGATGCATTTTGCTGCTTCTGTAGTCTGTCTCTATATGTTGCCTTTTTTTCCCTAGGTTTGAGCTCCCTAAATGCAGTTTTTCCTGTGTACTACTTCAGACCAGTCAATTAATCTCTGAACCTTGTAGGATACATTGAAATAGACTTAATTTAAGTTTATTCCTTTCACACATTTTCCAGTTTATTAGCATGCAAACATGTTGAGGCTTCCTTTAATATTGGATACTTTGGGTACAATTATTGGCATTCAGGTGTTTAATTCAGAGTTTGCCTATTACAAGATAAGGATATATAGATTACTATTGCCACTGCATGCTTAGGTCATTTCCCTAAGAAGAAAATATGTGTAGTCTATAATCAACTATATTCTTTAAGTCTAGAAACAACAGCCTAGTCTTCTTGAATGCATACTGATAGTATGTGGGGCATGGAAACTCTCAGCAAAATTTCTAGGACATAGAATACTGGGTTGGGTTTTTTTTCAGTGAAGTTAACAGATATAGGTATAGATGAAGCAAGCAAGATATAAAAGAGATACAGTAGGTTACTAATATGACTTGACATTTCCAAATAGTTGATGATTTTAGGGAAGCTATAAATAAATAGGGTAGAGTTTTTTAAACCATCAAAGCTTCTTTCTTTGACTATGCAAAGTACCTCCACATGCAGTTCTCAGTTCATAAGCAATGTGTTCCCATGTTCAACAGAGTAAGTTGAAAGAGAAAAATGTATGTGGCCAATCACAAAAGCATTTTTCTATTTCTTCCTTTTGTGTAGCTGAATAATTTACAATCACTGAAGATCTCTAGTTCTATCTCCAGTTTTTGTTCTACAAAGAAAAAGAGGTAATCTCAAATTGTAAAGTGTGTACAGCAGTGTAACAGTTCTGAGATTGCCTTAGTTCTTCAGATTCCTGATCTGAATTGGATCTTCTTCAGGTGTGCTAAAGCTGTTAAATACATGTTTCCCACTTGTATTAACAGTTATAAATTACAGTTTTCCAAAGTTTTCCACTTTACCCATGGTGTCTGGTTTGAACCTGGAACATTTTGTTTGGTTGAACTATTGACCTGGTGTTTAGCTCAAAAAAAACCCCCAAACCCAGACCACTCTCAGTGAATGTGAAGAATCTTTTTGAATGTCTTCTTGAAATTCTGGTTACAAAGAGGATACAGGAATGGGTTTAAGGTGGAGTTGACATAGCCCAGCCACACAGTGAACATGTGTAATTTTGGGAAGTGTTCATGGCCGTGGAAAGCTGTTACTGTAAATGACACAAAATAGGGAATCCAGCAGAGCATGAAGGCTGCCATTATGACCCCCAGCTGCTTAGCTGCTTTCCTCTCCCTGTTCCGACGCAGTCCTTGAATGTGCCTATTGGAATGGAGATGCAGACTTTCCCAGGTTTTCCTTAGGTAATTCAGTCCTCTGGAATCCCTGTTCTCAGCCTTTTCCTGAGGTCTGCCAGGCTCAGGGCTGGAGTGCTCTCTGGTGGTTACCTCTTCTGATAAAGTACGGTTGACTGAGGCATCACTTGAGTCACTGCCTAGCGAGCAAGGCTCCTCTTCGCTTTCGCTCTCTTTTGTTCCACACCCAGGCTTCTTTCCTGCTTTATCCAGATCTGCCTCAGATTGGGCAGTGGCAAGAGCAAAACAGTTCCATTTAAGGACCTTCTTATTTCTCTTGCTAACAAATGCCCTTGAAGACTTGTCAGGATTACTGAAATGAAGCTCTGCCTCTGTATTTTTGGGCTGGGGGGAGCTTTGCTTCTCTTTGGGAGGGATGTTCTCATCTAAGACTTGTTTTTGGAGGCAATTATTTTGCTTGTCCTTTGTCTTACCAGGAGCCACAGAGTTTTTTTCTGAGGATGGCTGATAAGACCTATTGATGAGCATTCTGTCTTGGCAGTGTTTTCTAACAGCTCTGAATATTTTATGGTAGAACCATAGCATCATGACAGAGGGAAGGTAGAAGTTGACAATGGCTGTCAACACTTTAAACCAGGTGACTTTAGAGAACTCAGTTTCACACTTGTCTTCCTTTACTCTCCTTTCCCCATTGTTAGCAAAAACATGCCATCCTAGGATTGGAATGACCCACATGAAAGACAGCAACCAAACCCCCAAAATCACTAGTGTTGCTCTTGTTTTTGTTCTGTACTTGAGGTACTTCAGTGGTTGCTGAACCGAACGATAACGGTCAATGCACAATACAAAGAGGTTTAAAATGGATGAGGTACAGGCCACATAATCCATTGACAGCCAGAACAAGCAGGCTGGTAAGCCTAGAGTCCACACACAATTCAGGAGATAAGCAATGTTCAGGGGCATAACAGCTGCACCAACTATAAGATCAGCAACAGAGAGGCTGACAATGTATAAATTGCCAACTGTTTGCAGCTTCTTTTCAGTTTTCACAGCACAGAGTACTAATATATTCATGACAATAGTGATCAGTGAAATGCTTCCCAAGAATAGACCTAGAAGAACTGAGTGAGGGTTAATTGAGTTCTCTGTTGTGTTTTTTGACATCTTCTGCACACAAACACAGAATGAAAATCAGAGAAGTCCAGGCCTTGGAAATTCACGCTCCTGGATGAAAATGTGTTGGATTGCTTGGTGAGTTTTATTTCCAGAACTGTAGAGAAGAAAAGAAACAAGCTTAATTACTGTAATACTAAAATAAAATCATAAAACTAACCTGTGCTTCAGCTCAGCACTGTCCCTTTTAGGACTTTCCTAAATAATGACTTTTTACAACATCTTACATATGGGTAATTTAAGATGTGTTCTATGAAAAGTACTGGAGCAAGCTCCATGACCCAATCCAAAATGGTTTGTGTTTCATGGGGCTTGATACAACTCTGACTCTGGAACCTGGAGAAGAAATCTCAGTCCTCACTGGTTTAATTTATTATATCTTATGAAATAGCTGATCATGAACCATAACATAAACTACATATTGGCAAATCAACTTGAAATGTGTTAATGAAAAGCAAATCACCAGGCTTCTTTCTAAATGCTTTTAAACAGACCAGTGATTATTGACAAACTACATCTAATAGTTTGAGAATACAGCAGTTGGATTTAATTATTCATTAATAATAGTGTATCAGATGATGTCAACTGACAAGGTATTCCAAACATTGAAAAGACTCCAGCCAGTATAGACCTCTAGGTGATTCAGAGTCTCAAAGAACTCCTGAGGTTGCAGCCAGTGCCTGTGTTTTCACTGGTAGGTAGTCAGTCAGTTGTAGATGGTGAGTCACCTCTTCCTACCCAATCCAGGCTTACACAGGTTTCCAACATTTAAAGATGGCAAACCTATTTTATTTCAAACACAAACTAAGACAAGTTGAGGGAAAATAATAGGATTTTTCAGGATTAATAAGCATCTTGCAACCTCTTCAATGTATATAAACACAGGGTCTTCTAGGCTGAAGTTTACTGGTCAATTAGGTGCCTAAGAAACATATGCAAGAACTGTTCTCCAATAACCTGGAGAAGCCATGTCACTCCTGCATGCTTCCAGTTGAGCTTTGCTGCATTAAAGAGGAAAATAAATTGGAAATAAGAGGAGCTGAGACTGAACACATAGCAAACCATTCCTTTGTGCCTAAGGAAATTTTGTTGTAACCAGTCTTTAACAGATGAGCTATCTTTATTTGCTTAGAACTTTGGGATGAGCCATGTGTAGAGCTTTTAGAAGGAAAACTCTTTAAAATCTTCTAAATCCCCATGATTAAAGTGCCTAGGAATTCTAGGACGTGCACTGCAGAAAGGAAGGGAGGGAATGTAAGGTAAGAAAAACATCTTTTCAAAGCTGAATAGATATACTCTTCCATTATCTAGAAATTCTCTATGCTTTTGATATCTTCTGCTTCCCAACTGCTAACTCTATGAGTTGATCTAAAGTCCAAAAAATTATTAATAATATTTGAAGTCTTGGAGCCATGATCAGTTGACCAATTCTATCTCCAGGATACATAAGAAAAAAGTCTGTGAGGGTGATAGATATTTTCTGCCATTTTACCCTTGTAGTGCTTGTCTGAGGTTATGTTCTGGTAAATCTTTTAAAGCAATGAGGAAGCAAACTGGGACTGTAGCCATATTAGCTCAAAGTGTTTACACAACTAATCTTCAAAGATAAGTGTGGGATTTCTCATCCTTGTTGTTCCAAACATGGTCAAACCAAACAATGCAATAGGTTCTTCAATATTTCATATTGAAACTCAGTAACTTAACAACTCAATATTGAATCCAGGATTTCATGCTAACTTCATCTCTTTCTTATTCCAGTAATCAGGGCTGAAGCTAAAATATTTGTGTGCTTTCTTACAAGAGGTCCAATTCTATATTCCTTAAGCTTTACTTACAAGTGCCTGGTATTAGGAAAGCAGATGTGTGCTCAGCAGCAGTAGCATCCCTAGGCAGAGAAAATACACACACTGGGGGGTATGAGCTCCAGAGCTGTAATTCTGTGTTTTGTACAGCCTTCAGCTTCTGTCATGGACAGTTCTTCAGTGACAGGTAGTCACAGATGCCAGAAGACCAGAGAGGCCTCAACATGTCCTGGTTGAGAAGAAAAATGGAAATTATTCCACAGATATTAAACCAACATGTCTGGTGATGGTTATATCCCAGTCTGTCATTGTCTTCCTTTCCACCTCTCTGCTGGAGTTCAGTGTGTGAGGCATGGGCCAGTCAAGAAGCTGATGTTAATTGCTTCAGGGACCTCATAAAGAAATGACAGATCCTCACCCTCACATAGCTTCATTTAAATTGATGGCAAAATAAGAGGAGAGAAGGCAACTTTCTTTCTGTTGAGTCTTCAATGGGAAGAATAACAGCAAAGAAAGGTGTCTGATTAGACAGCTCTCCTCTGTTGTTTATGAGCTGTGTATGGAATAAATCATAAAGCAGGATACAGCAAATGGTGTTGACTGCTTCCCAAAGTTTCTCTTTAGCACTGCTGCAGTGAGATAAGATAGGATTTAGGAAGCAGCCTGCAGATCTTTACCTGGAGTACTTCTACTCCAAAGAAGGAACAAAGTCTAGGTTTTCAACCCATGTTCCACTCCTATTAAAATATCTTTTATTACTTGACAAAGCTTGATTAGTTTTCTGTTTTGGAAGAACCTGTACAGGCTACAACAATCCAAGAATGATGTCAGGAGATGCAAATCGTTTGAGAACACTAAGAACAACAAAAAATAAATCAGGGTAATGCATTTGCTCTTTTAAAACAATCAGATGATACCAGGTACTTTATATTTGTAATAATTCTGTCTTATAATGTAATTTTCATCACAATGTTACTGGAACAGTTCATAGTCCTTGGTGGATTTTATCTCCCCTGCTTTATAGAGAGCTGGCTATGTACTATTAAATTTTAAAGTGATATTGAGGAACAGGTCAAAGTGATCTGCTAAACATCACACAGTGATGTTACAGCTAAACCCAGCCAGGTCTCTCTTGCTCTCCAGACAGTGTCCTGACTGGGGTTTTTTTGTGTTTACACTTGGGACTGTATTCGTTCAGACACCCTAGACAAGCAATGTTGATTTGTAAGTTGGGGTTTTGTTGTTGTTTTGGTTTTTTTTTAACTTAAATGCAGTGCAAGCAACTTAGTTTGGCTTTGACCTTCTGACATCTTTCATTGTAATAAGTTCACTTACATGATAGGGACCAATATGACCAATACCCAATAACAAACATGTACAATATTGATCACTGAAACAGGCTTGCAAGAACCATTTGCCCTAGTCTAGATTGAGGAGATCTTGAAGTTGGATTAGGATGTTGAAGCTTTACAATAACACTGCATTTTCCCTACACAGAACAATCTGTGGTTCTCAGATAAGATCTTTCACAACCCTGACTTTGTGAGTATTGTAATGCTATGGGTATCTGGAAGAGTGTCTCCATACCTTCAGCATGAAGGTTGTACACCTAGCACATACTAGTTTATCTACTAGCTGCTACCCATCTAGTTTTAATACAGTATTTCTTATACTAGATACTACCCATCTAGTTTTAATACACTGTTTATTATACTAGATATTGGCTATCTAGTTTTATTCAAGGCCAAATTGTACCTCTGAAGCCATTAAAAAGATGTTCCAAGGCATTGAACTGGCCACAAAATGCTTAGAATAGAGCAGACATTCAATGTTGCCTTTCTATGACCTAGTCCTTGCAACTGTCTCTTTGCTGTCCCATTTTGTAGTGGCTGTAGACTGATTGGGGTATATGTGCCCCTAATCAGGAGCTACTGGTTTAATTCCTTATTTGTAACTCTGTCCCCAGTAAGGAAACTGTAATAATACTGAATAAATGTGTTTTAATATGTGGATGGTTTACTTCTTGTTACACTCATTTCAAGCTCATTTGTATAGAAGAGACTTTAAAGAAAATAATCAGCCTAAAATCTTGGATAGCTCTTTGGAACTTCTATTTGGAACCATGAAATGTCTTCTTTCATTTTTACTGTCTGGAAAGAGCTTTTTTCTACAAGGAAATTCAGCAATTGTAATGTGTTTGTCATTGTATCATAGTGATAATTCTTCCAAGGCCCAAGATTCTGCTGCAAGATGCTAAGTGGATGCCCTCACTGACTCATTAGTGCAGGTGCAAGCTATTAAGCCCTGACTTAAGTGGGAGTAAGTTTCTAGAAACAGAGGCTGTCAGGGCTCTTCTGGGCAGGCTTTAAATAACTCCAGCTACAACAGGAAAAGGCTAGGCTAGAACAAAGGTCTTGCTCATCAGACCAAGTTGTTTTGGTTTGAGCTAGAAGAGAAGTAATTCTCCTGAGTGATCTTAAGTTTCAGCTCAGTCTTTCCTCAGTGATGCACTTTCTGAAGGTAACAACAGGAATCTAGTTGCTGAATCTGGTTCCTGTCTGCTGCTGAATTCAGTCTGGGGCTTCTACCACAGCATCAGTTATGATGGTGATGCAATTACCAGCAGTTTGGGTTTGTATCTATCTGTATCCATTTCATTTGATTGTTATTTCCATTCAAGCTGTTTTAGTTTTCTAAGCCATAACTTTCCCTTACTCCCTTTCTCTGTCTTGTGGGAAGGGAGAGGGGTTAATAGGGAATGTCTGTCACTCTCTTAAGAAGCTTGATCAGTTTTGCTCTCAAAGATCTATTTATTTCTCTGTGAGAATACAATCCCTAGCCAATACATGCCAATAGTTTTGATAAATAATAAATAAAAAACTTGCTAACCTGCCTGCAGCTGCAATTCCAATAACTCCCTGTCTCAGTCCAGGAAGGACCAGCTTCTTTTTTCTTCCCCTCCCACCCCCCCACAAAGTGCCTATCACTATCAAAGGAAAGTCTGGATTCCCTCTGTGCTTGAATGTCTCTTCTAGGTAGTCTGAAATGAAAAGACCACTTAATCTGAAGCTTTAGTGTCTGACTAGTCAAATTTTGACAGTCCTGAATTGTCCTCTTCCCCTCACATACCTGCTTTAAGGGCAGTGAGAGTTATAAATGAATCTTTCACCATCTGAACAAACAACTTATATGACTTATAAATACTTTGCTTCCTTGTTTTTATGATGACTCTTACTTTGTGCAAAGAACTAAGAGGCTTGGACATCTGGCTGTCTAGTTTTGCATCAGCTTGTGTTGTGTGCACTTGGTGGCAGAGGATTTTCAGTAGTTCTTGATGTAAATGCTGTCTTGTGGAAAAATGGGGCCAGAACTAATGTAGCAGATGGACACTATTGCAGATGGGCTCAAATCTACTTTACAGACTAGGCTGTAGACAGAAAATTGCTGTCTGAGTTGTCAGTGATCTGCATACTGATTTCAGGAGCTGGATGCCCTGGGAAATGGTGCACTGGTGATTGGCAAAGGTCCTGTTCCTGAGGAGGGTAAAGGCAAGCAGGCTGCATCTGAAGCCTTCTCCACACTATCACTTCCATAGAGACTGGATGGTCCAGTGCTAGAATCACTGCTTTTTCCCCTCCTGGTTCAGCCTTTTTTTATCAGTGAACAGATTCAGAGCAAGAACAAAGCAGAAGAGGAGTAATTTGGTTACATCTACACTCCTAAGACACTTACTCAATTATCTCTAGGAGTGCATGAGGCAACTCATTGTCAACTACTTTAACTGAAGGCTCCTTAAATTTATTTAACCATTTGTTCTGAGGGTGCAGCATACTGTGAATGGTCCTCTCACACCTAGAGCAGTGAGGAGGGCACCACTTAATGCAGTATTGTAAAGGGACTGAGCAAGGTCACCATCACTTCTGCCCTTTTGTGTTTGGCTGTGGTCTGTGATGTCCTCTTTACCCTTATTCCCCTATCTTGATTGGGGATGTTCAAAGGATAGCAAGCAGACCTTATGAGTAATAAAAAGGCAGAAAGCAGAGCCTATTTTGAAGGGAACTTCAAGTTTTTAAGTAATTAATGAAGCTGTTCAAGGAGAAAAAAGTATTTATGATTATTACTGTATGATAGATTGAATTTATAACTTGCTTATGTAGGGATTTTTGCTTTTCAGCCCAGTGATTCTACTGTGCTGTTGCTATTTCTTATTTGTCTGTCTGGATATTGGAGATATCTGATATATTGGCTGTCAGGATTGCAGAGAAATACTTCTGCTTGCATTTAATTGAGGAAATATTACATCTTGTTTCCTGAAGTGTAGCATAATTCAGAGAGCAAGGAAATGTTTGGGCAGGATGAAGGATTTGAAAATAAGTAAAAGTTCAGCTTGGGGCTTGTAGCTGATGCTTGACTTGATTATACATGATATTTTCAGGTTTGGGTTTTATAGGATCACAGCAGTGGCTGTTGCAGCTTCCTGCATCAGTCAAATTGGCAGGCTACATGCTGCTGTCAACACAGATTTTTCTGAGGGCTGATCTTTATGTTTTTACTTGGCTGGAGGTCCTGGCTTGAGCAGAACTGAAATTATTGACAGTTTTAGCTATCTGCCAGCAAAAAAATTTAGACCTCCACAGCCTTCTGATAAAAAGTTTCAGTATGAATAACACAGATCATTACACCCAGTCATGTTCTCCTTGGTGTTTCCACACATCCATCCTGGACCCTTAGCTACTTATAACAAGCACTGAACTCAGGAAATTGAGTACTTGAGTCTGAGTCACCACTGTGCTGGCTGAGCTCAAATCTTGCCTAAGATGCTTGTGAAGACTTGTCTCTGAGGTAGCTGTCTTCTCTGGTGTTCTAACCTTCTCCCCAGCTCTCCCTTAAAAGTATGCTGTTCTCTTCACTGGGCCAAAACCACAATGTTCTCCTTTCTGAGACCTCTTCTACAGCTTCCCTGAGACTTACCAGGTCTTTCCTCAACCTCTCTTGGCCCTATCTTTTGTGTGGAGGGAACTAAGTAGCTGTGATTAACGTGAGAGCTGTAAGAATAGTATCAGGAAAAAAAATAACTATAGTAATGCTGCTGTTTTCAGATGACTTTCATTTTTCTATACTAATACTGAACCTTCCTAATTTTAAGTTGATGATGATGAATACATATACTCAGCAGTATAATCAACTACTTAATTGAACAATTTTCTGGACACTGTCACACTGACATGTATTTATAATATTTTTTCCCCCCCCTCTGAAGAAATATTTTATTTTAAGCTTTCACCTTAACTTGACATTATCAGGAGACAGATATACCCATTTATTTTCCTCTTGCTGGCATTTTTGAACTAGTCTTTGACACTGGGGCTATAGTACATGAGCACTGAAACCAAAAGAGCTAACAGAAGATGGATGCACTCCAAAGAATGTTCTGACTTTCAAAATGTAAGCTCAGACTTCTAGTAAACTCTTCTTCCAACAGCTCAACTTTCTGGTTTAATTAGTAGTAAATGACAGTGTCTTCTATGGGGAAAAAACCCCCAGTAATCCCATATATGGATTACTCTTGCCTAGGCATTGGGAAGAATCCCATCATGACTAGAATCAAAAGCTTGCAGATATGGTATTAGTTTTCCCTGCTTGCCTAAGCATCATGTAGTTTGTTATCAGTGTGATCACTTAACAAAACAGTGTTTAAGTGTCACTAAGAAATGTAGTGCTGGAGAAGTCACATCTTCTCCACTGTGGAAAGAGACTCTTGCTATAGATGTTAGAGCTGTCAAATACTGTTGTAATAGGTGAAAACTCCTTTCTGCTCCTTTGTTATCAAAGGTTAGGGCTTTAGTAAACAAAACCACTAGCTCTAAAATCTCTTGGAAATGAATTTTCCAGTGTTGTGGTGCCTTCATAGCTGCAGTGGTGCCTTTTCCCTGGGGATCTGTTCTGTTACTGCAATCCTTTAAACCAACTCACTAAACCAGGACATCTTTCGTACAGGGACAGCAAAAGAAAATCTTAGGAGCTTTTTGGTTACTCTAGCCCTTGACAAACTGTAAAAGTAGCTGGTTTTAACCCTTCTGCATCAGAAATGCAGCTAGCTTTATTTATAACTCAACTGGTCATTCAAATCCTGAGATCTGTCTGCTTCTTTCCAAGGGACTTGGTGAGTCACTAGTGGAGAATTGCTAGCCAAAAAAATGTCTGTAAACAATTGTTACTAGTCCTTTAACTGTTGAGGTTGCATACCCTGATACTAAGTCCACTAAGCAGTTTAATGATTTCCAATGGAAAGAGCTGGGTTGGCATAAAAGATGATTTGTTTTCTGCTAGAGAATAAGTTGACTTCTTGGGTAGACTGATGAGCACAGGAATAACTTCTCTGAGTTCTAAGGAACGGCTAGGTGTGAACTAAAGTGACTTAACAGCAACAAAAATGAACTTCTTAAGTCCAGATTTGCATCATCCAAGATGTTCTCTCTTTTCTCTAGATCTTGATCCAATGTTGCTTTTCTTCAAAAGAAGGAAAACAAAGTAAACCTTAGAACTGCCCTTGTCCCAGAGTTAGCGTCTGGTCAGGAGAAGGACAAACTAGTTCAGGAACATGCTAATATTGCAATTCCTAATAAGAAATGTCTCTCTAAGACTTAATTAATGAGGGGAAAAAAAAAGAGACAACAGTAGTGTTTTTAACACTTTTATAAAACAGATTAAACCCTTCGGGGTCAAAGAAAATCAGACGAATATTGAGAATCTTCTTCTCTTCCACCCCCAGAAGCTCCTGAAGTGCTGATCAATACGAAATTACCTACCGTTTAGGAAGAGCTAGTAGAGGCGTGGTGCTGGCAGCTTACTTTGCTCCCGGTTCCTTTCCTTCCCCTCCAGTTCCTCTCCCTCTTCCCTGCCGGGTCACCCACCGGCACAGCGAGGAAGCCTACGGGGACCGGCGGCGAGAGCTGAGGCAGGCTCGGCGCCGCACAGCACCCTACGGCACGGTGGCAGCCCCGCTCCTGACCGCTCCCCTTCTCCTTCCCGGCTCGGTATCCGTGGCCCTGGTGGGCAGGGCCGGCTAGGGTGCTCGGCTCCGCCACGCCTCTGTGTGAAACATACATACAAGGGCTGGCTTTTTCCGAAGGAAAGCGACTAACTCATCGGTTTTCACTCCTTTCTTTAAAATCACGCTTATTTCCCACTTGCTTCTTAAAGTGTTTAGAAATGTGTTGCACAAAGCTCTGTGGGTTCAAAAGGCATATTTGATTCTATCTTACACCAGTCCTGAAGAATTTGTGAAATGATGGTTTTACAAGCAACATTGTCAGGCACTTAGTAACCATACTGTCTATAAAACTGGTGAAGAATGTTGTTAAGTTGCACAATTCTCCACTACCATGGGCTAACAGGAAAAGAGAGGGGAAAAACCCGTGTCCCTGCTCTCCAGAAGAATAATAACCACTGTCAAAAAGTGCATTTCTAGCAGTAAAGAAGTGTTCACAGAATATCCCGAGCTGGAAGGGACCCACAAGGATCATCGAGTCCAGCTGTTATTGTCATAAACTACTTTGTTGATGCTAAGACAATCTTTCTTCTCTTGAATAGAGTGTTCACTGTCCTGTTACAGTTATAAAACCCCCCCAATTTATTGACAAATATATGCTTGAGTCTTGTTTAAATAACCTTCTCGTGTAGACTCTTGATCCTGCAGGTGATCAGAGCAATCCTGTGCAAGAACCTTCTCTTTGTTGGTGATGGGCAGTACTGGAATTGTGCTGAAAAGCTTTACACTGGGAAATTGTTCTGCAGGGGATGAAGGCTCTTTCATCCCTGGAACCTTTGAAGGCCAGGCTGGATGGGGCTCTGGGCAACCTAATCTAGTGGATGGTGTCCCTGCCAACAGGGGGGGTGGATCTAGATGATCTTTAAGGTCCCTTCCAACTCTGACAATTCTAGGATTCTATGTTCATGCCTGTTACTATGCAGTTACTTGAAGAACATTTGTGCTACCAGTTTATGCTCACCCATCACCTATTCAATAACATTTGCCTTCACTTCTGCAGCAGTTCCATGCTTAGTCTCATTTGCTGTTGTTTTGACCTGTTATGTGCAAATAGATATACAGGCCCTTTTGGGACAAGCAAGCAAGTCAGTGATGTTTATAGCTTCCCATGTAACACCAAGTTGCAACTGTTCTGTGTGTGGTTCCTTTGAACCTCTTCCATCCAACCAATGTTTTCTGCAAGCAATGCCAGCAATAGCTGGAAGCCTTAAAACCAATGTGTTGCTATGAGATGTTCCTTTCTCTCAGCAAACATGCTTGTTCCAGACAGTATTTAAGTAACCTCCTTCAGAATGTTGAGGGCTTTGTATACTGAAGGTAAAATGTGTCATTTCCATTTAGGTAGAAAGTACCTGAAAAAATGATCCCTTCCTCTGTGTAGTGCTGCAGATGAAAGCAAGCTAAGGATGCTGTTGTGCTGTATGCCATGATGGAAAGAGCTACAACTCTCCTGAAAAAGGAGCTTGGCAGATGTGCTTCTGCTGTCTCGTGCTATATATCTCTGTATTTCTTCTGAAATGAGATTGTGAGGCAGACAAAGCCCTAACATATGTCTGCCAACAAGATCACATTGATAGAGGCCTCTTTAAAAAGAAGAATTTCTTAAAATACCCCCCCCAAAACTTGGCAGGATTTTCAAGCCTCCTGATACTATAAACTTACAACTTGGATTACTTCTGTCAGAGTTGTTAGTGAAAGCCTTTCAAACAAACTTGGATAGAAATTCAAACAAAGCAAAGGGGTTTGTGGGTGGTGATATGGAGTGTTACACCATCATTCATTTGGATTTGGGAAGACTCAGCAACAGGCTAACAGTAAAAGGGTCTCTCAATGGATGGTTTTAATTATATTTCAAGCTCTCCATTGGCTGGCTGCATGACCATTATTCTTGTCCTTAATTCTGCAAATTATTAGACTTAAGAGTACTATAAGAAACCTGAAATGATATTTTTAATGTCATGTAGAGGTTCTGCTTTCTCATAATTCACTTTAAATTGTCAAATCTAGATTTCACTTCATGCTTCTTTCAGATGTTCCCATTGGAGTGCTCTGTATGAGTTAAAAGGATTTAGCCTGTTTAGCTTGTGGTTTCAACATAACTCAAATGGATAGCCATGGTATAAGCTTATAGTCTGTTGACATGCAAATGTTCCCATTTCCAGTGGAATTAAGAAGCTGTACTTAGAAGAATCTTATGGAAAGTATGAACAGCCTATGGAGCCATTCTTCACAGTAAATGTCCTTAAATTATGTCTCTCTTATAATGCCACTGATACTGAAGGTTAATGTAGCAACTGTCTTCTTGTCTAAGCCTCCTGGGCCATTTCATCTCTGTGTGTCTCCAGTTACCATCTGGACAGGATATAGATGGAGTAGCTTTAATCTGCATGCATGCTACTATCTAGCTAATGTTCATACTTAGAGTAGCCCAAACTAGAAACTTCTAACCATATCCTGCAGTCTTCCCTCAGTGAGGATGCTAATTTGAACATCTTCTATAGCCTCCTGCATCCAGCAGGGACATCTGCAACTGGATCAGGTTGCTCAGAGCCCCAGACAACCTGACCAGGAATGGGTCCAGGGATGGGACATCTCCCACCTCTCTGGGCCAGGAAGGGTTCCAGGGATGGGACATCTCCCACCTCTCTGGGCAACTTGGGCCAGGGTGTCACTGCCCTTAGTGTAATTTTGGTTTT
This sequence comes from Galbula dea, assembly GCA_013399015.1. NCBI lineage: Eukaryota > Metazoa > Chordata > Aves > Piciformes > Galbulidae > Galbula > Galbula dea. Next base: position 235,880 of record VWZX01011353.1, read on the forward strand.
ATGGCCAAGGAATAAAATGTAAGACCTGTTATATTTCTGAAGTTATTTATTCACCTCTGGTTTTGACAGTGTGAAGTTGACCTGTTTGTGAAATTCAGCAACAGGTGAGCTGAGCAAATTTTAACTTGACATTAGTGAAGTAAAGTAAAAAAGGTCTGGAGGATACCCGCTGTGTTCCATAAGTGTCATAGCCAGGAGATGTGGCTTTTTAGTCTTAGCTCTGCTAGCTCTCACCACTGTGTGCAGAAAACTCAATTAGCTGCTGTTGTGGTTTAACCCCAGGTGGCACTTTGGCACCATGCAGCTGCTCACTCACTCCTCCTCCTCCCAGTGAGTTGAGGGAAAGCATGGAGGAAATGAAATGTAAAACTCAGGGCTTGAGATAAAGACAGTTTAATAGGACAGAAAAGGAAGGGAAAATAGTATTAAAATAATAGTATTAAATATATATAGTACAGTATTAATAGTATTAAAATAGTATTAAAATAACAAAATAGTATTAATAGTAATAATAAAATAGTATTAAAATAATAGAATATTGAAAACAAGTGATGCACAATGACTTAGTGTAAACACTGCTAAGACACCAGTGTGGAATCAACCTTATTCTTATCCTAAATCCACATCACAGCACTGTGCCAGTTACTAGGAAGAAAATTAACTTTATTCTAGCCAAAGCCAGGAAAGCTGATCTGTGTATAGCTTTCTCCACATATGCAACAAAAAAACTAAGTGGTGTTTCATGTGGTGCACTGGGCTTCAATTTAGATTGTAGCTGGATTAAATTAATAAAGTATTTATACTGCTCTCTAGGAGCCAGATTCTAGGAGTTTTAAAGACAAAATAATGATGATGCCAGGGCTCTAGCAACACTCCATTACAAAACACAGGGATCTAAGCACTTTGAATACATTGGTGTTTCCCTGAATTCAGTGTCCTGAAGGTTATGACCATCTCTGAGATGCATCACTGTAATAAAAATGATTCTTTGGTACACTGAAGAAGAAATGGCTATCAAGATGTAATTACTCTAAGTAACTAGAAACAAAACACTAGCTGTTCCCAGGAGCAAGGACTTGTCTATTTAATTGATTTAAACGTTTCACTTTGTAACCCTTACAATTGCTGTTCTGAAATATGATGAAACTAATGGATGAGCAGAAGAATTTATGCAGAAGCACATAGTGAAAATACCACAGGTAATGACAATTTAAGGAGGAAGAGAAGTTAGACTGAAGCCACTTCCAGATGAGAAAATGTTGTTATGGGAGATTTTATGTAGGTCATAACTTTTCCAGGTATTACAGGATTTCTCAACAGGTTTGGGCAGGTGTAAAGCATTCTCTGCATCACATGGGTGGCAACAGGCAGTAGGTTCTTTGTGGCTTCTTGTGAATAAATTTGTTTGGGAACCATTGTCCTCTTGAAGAGATCAGGAGCTAGGTGGAAAGAGTCTTCCCTCTTGACTTTGCTGCAGAGCCAGTGTTTTCTTAGTTCTCCCTTTGGCTGGTGTGCATGGACTATGAACCAGGAAACTAAAAAGCTGTCACTACCAGTTTGGTGCTGAGAATGGATTCCAGAGCTCCTGCCTCAGAATCTACCTGGGTACAGGTCCAAACACCCACCCACCATCCCCTATGCCCCACCCCTATCCCCTCCTTGTTAACAAAATCAGCTCTTTGTCCTGGTGGAGATACTTTGATCCCTTTGCAATATGTTTGTTTCCTAAGCAGTGTCAGCTCTAACAGAATTCAGTCCTCCTCTGTGATGGTTTGGATTAGAACAGAATTAATTCTGTTCAGNAGGGGAGAAATGTGTTTTGAGGACAATACTCATGTCTCATGGGTTGAAATGAAATGGGGAGTAATACTTAGAGACCTAATTCTCTTCATTAGGCAGAGCTCAGATTTACTCTCTGTATTTTAGCATTTTATCCTGGAACAGAGCACTTAAGACAAAACCATTGAAGCTAGAGATAAAGTTGCTAGATAAATGTGGGATATTTTATAGAGGGCATTTTTAATTTTCCTGCCTATGTGGGCAGTTAATATAGATATAAGGTATATTGTAGCTTGCTCTCATGCAAGAGGAACAGCTGGCTTTGCCTGATAAGGAGCACTCTAGCTTCACAATTTTGGGTGGCACAAGGGATGTGAATCCTTCTGTCTATGGCTTGATTTGTGAATGGTGCAGTGGTGGCTATAGTACTCTCCTGAGCAACTGGAGCAATAAAGTAGAAAAGATAGCTAGAATTAAGACTGTTCTCTTTGCTGGTCAGGCTATAAGCAAGATTGATTTATTTGGACAATCTGAGAGTGCTAGGCTCTGAGAAACAGAGCACTGGGATGAAGAGAGGCTGAGAGAACTGGGGTTGGTTAGTCTGGAGAAGTGGAGGCTCAGGAGAGAGCTTCTCACTCTCTACAACTACCTGAAGGGAGGTAGTAATAAGGTGAGGCTCAGCTGCTTCTCTCAGGTAATGAGTGATAGGACAAGAAGAAATGGCCTCAGGTTGTGTCAGGGAAGGTTCAGCTTGAATATGAGGAAGAATTTCTTCTCCAAGAGGGTTATCAGGCATTGGCCCATGCTGCCCAGGGAGGTGGTGAAGTCACCATCCCTGGAAGAGTTCAAAAACCCATGGGGATGTGGTGCTTGGGGTCATGGTTTAGTGGTGAGCATGGGAGAGTGAGTGGACAATGGGACTTGATGATCTCAGAAGTCTTTTCCAACCACAGTGATTCTGTGAAATACAGAGTTCCCTTTGCAGTCTTTATCTATAGCTGCATCTGGGGAATTCTTTGTTGAAGTGTAGGTCATTATCCTGCCTGGCCATTTGAGTGGTCAATGTGTCAGTTACAGGTCAAACATATTTACTCCAGGAAGTTAACTTACAATTCTCAACAGTGGTGTTGGAAATTGCACTTGCAGTCTTAAAGATCTGTGGTGTGGTCAAATTTCCCTGGAAATCCCAAAATAGTCTTCTCAAAACATTTGAGAACTTGGCTGCTCTGACTCTGAAACTGCCTGATTGTTGTCCTGCAGACTGTGACAGGCATTTATCTTGAGAAAGGGGGAAATGAATTCTATTTTATAAATGTGTTCACTGTTCCCTTATGCTTACTGTGGATGGTTTATTCTGGAACAGGATTAACCAAAGTTGTTAGAGAAACTACATAAAGATAAAGCAATCAAGATAAGAAACAGGCTTCTAGTCCTGAAAAGAGCTGTATTGTGCCATGAGGGTTGAGCATGTGTCAAGCATAACAAGGAGGGAAATAAAAGATGAAAGGGAGTGTTGAAGTTGTAAAGCTCCTTGGATTCTGGGGTAGGAGAGAAAGCACTGTGCTGAAGGACAAAGGTGATGTGTAATCATCCAGCAGGAAGACTCAGCCATTCAGAGCCTACTTGAGGCAGAGAAGCCTGCCCAGATCCTGTACTTGGTCATCAGCCTCCCAGTGGACAGTGGATGTTAACTGAACTGAGATACTACACCCTGGCCTCTCAAGGGCAGCTTTTGCAAGGCAGAATTGGAAATGTCTCATCTTGTTTGCTGTCTGTGCTCTCTGGACAGCTGGGGTGAAAAGAAACTCCTAGAAATGCTGGCTGGAAGAAACCTCTGGAGGTCATCTAGTCTCCAGTCTCTCTGTGGGACTCATGGCACTCCTGGATCTGGTCAGTCCTGTTTTTGTTCAGCCATGTCTTGGAAGCTTCCAAACTCAGGGATTCCACCACCTCTCTGGGTAGGTTGCTCTAGTGTTACACTACTCTCCTAGTGTCAACTTTGTGAAGAAACCAAATGTTCAGGCACTCCCCAAAAGAGATTATGGTGCAAGGCATGATAAGAGATTAAGATAAGTTCTGCAAAGCCTGTTTAATTAGCTTTTAAAGGGGTCATATTAGAGGTGGAGGGAGAAGAGAGGAAGAAATGAAGTAGGTAGCCTAGAAAGACTTGACTTTAAATAAATTTTTCTTACAGTGTTAAGGTAAAAGATAGCAATAGGAGGGGGGAAGACCTAGAGAGCATCACAAGGCAGGAAACATAAAGAATGTTCCATTTTCCCACCCATGTATCTATAGAAGCACACACAGTTGGAGTGCCCTGGTTTGTCCAATGGAGTTGAGATGAATTTTGTTTTCCAGACAGAGTCAGAATATCCAAGCAAAATTAGTTTCCAGAACATGGAAGCATTGGGGAAGTTTCTGAAAGGAAACTATCTGCAGCTTACAGTCTTTTAAAATGAATTTCTCTTTCTTGTGTATACTGAAAATGCCTCATGTACTAGAAAAGCAACCTGGGGGAATGTGTAAGCTGGAGACAAGATTTTTGACAAGGGGAAAATGAAGTGGGCTTTAGATGTGTAGGGAAGTTATTGAGGGTTGGTATTGTGCTTTGCTAAGGAAAAAGGAAGAATTTTGCCTTCAAGATAAGGGTAACTGAATCATCTTTTGCCTCTCTCTGTATTGAAGGAAAGTAGGAGAGAGGAAAATCCAATTGGTTTTTCTTAGCAGGGTGCCAGTAGTAAGAGGAAAGGAAATGATTTTAGCTCCTGAAGGGACTAGGAGGAAGTGAAACTTGAGTTCAATTTTGTTGGTTGAATTCAGTAAGAGAAACTGAATTGCTTTCTCAAAAGAGACTGGCTTTTAGGAATAAAAAGACCATGCAGTTTCTTCCTCCCTCTCCCAGTTTTTCTTCCTGGAGAAGTTTCTGTGAAGCTTGTCATCTAGAGTATTGCAAGATGCTAAAAGTGTATGCAAATCATAGGAAGAATGCATGGAAATGTGTTCTTTCACTCAAAGGATTAAAGATTTCTCTGCTTTATCCCTTATCTATCAGCCCAAGGCACTCTTCTAAACTATCAATGCCAGAAATATCTTGGATTTCAGACATCTTTGGGGATTCTCTGACTGCTGCTTCTGCTTTTATCTTGCTTCAGCCACAGAATTCCAGTCAGACATTTTGTGAATCTCTGGATTTTGTTCTGCTTCTTGCTGCACTTCTTCTGATTCTGATCTGAGGCTTAGTGTGACTTTGGGGTTGTCCTGTGCCTAAACAGGAGTGGAACTGGATAAACCTTGTGGGTCTCTTCCAACCCAGGATATTCTGTGATTCAGTGCCAACAGACTGATGGAGACCTGCCTTCTATTAGACTTCTCAACCAGTTCCCATTCTGGGGACTCCTGTAGACCTTATTTATTCATTTATTTAAACCCCTGAGGTGAAAGAGCAATCTGGAGAGTGCACACAAGAGCAGAAAGAGTGAGCAGGAGCTGCAGTGTGACTATAGGTGCTTCTCCTTCCCAAAGCCAGCAGCACTGAGCTTGTAGGAAGAGAAAGGGTCCCTGTGGGCTGGTGCTCACCTTGCCTCTTTCTTTGGTAGACTAATGCTACCAGCTGCATTAGAGCTGACTCCTGTAAAATGACTTCTCAAAGGCCTGCAGGAGTTAATCTCAGAGTGGATGATATGTTTTGAATCCCTGCATGCTTTCCAGGCTGGTAAGTGATCAGCATCTTCTGGCTTCTTTCTTTTGTGCATTTCCCAGTCTCCAACACCCCTAAGACTCCTGCCCTGGAGGAGGTGTTTACTTTTCCAGTTCCAAGTTGATTGCCAACAAATTGCTGTGTGATTAGGCAGCTCTTTCCTTCAGTAATTGTTTGCTCTTTGCAATGTGTTTTTTTGGCTCTTGTCTCCAGCATTTCTCCACAGCACTCACAATGTAGCTTCCTAAGGTAAGCTCTTGGGTTAGAAAGTGATGCATGCAGCTGGAACTCAGTCTGTTGTTGAACACAGAACAGTGTGGAGAAACACATATCCATGCTTATTTTCCTCATTTTAAAGCTGGAAAAAACTTCTGATCCTCCAGGAGGCTTCACCAGTGCTGTAGTCAGGGTTGCACAGATGTGGTTAAGGGTAAAGCTAAATCCAGTGCTGTTGGTCATTAGATGGAGGAACCTTCAAGTAGATGAGTGTGTCTTGGTAGCTGCTCTCTAGTTTGACTGTTGTCTTTCTAATGATGTGAAACCAGAGGTAGAAATTTTCTGGACTAGAGAACTTGCTTCCTCTTCAGTTCTGCATCTTGCAAACCCAGATTTCATCACAATTCTTAGATGCTGCAGAAAGAAATTGCTGTGGGAATGCAGTATGTGACTGGTATCTTAATGAGCTTCAAAGTAACTGCTTGCTGTTAAGATCTACAGTTGTGGATGGGGTGGTGGAACAGTTTCAAAAGATAGACAAATAGAATGAGTTTTACTCTTCCTTTTTATTTTTTTTTTACTTTTTCTTTTCCCTCCTCCTTGCCCTCTCTGAACAAAGTCTCTACTTGCTGGAAGCATCCCTGAAGGAAAAGGCTAACTCTGCCTTTCAGTGATGCTGGGATTTATCTTTAGCCTTCAGTACTAGGAAAATGATTGTTTATGAACTATGGCAAAGAAGGAGCTTTCTGCTTTTCTTTTTAATGGACTTCATTTCTTTCTTTTTCCATTTGCCTTCCCATCATGACAATGGAGAAATTAGAGGAAGGAAGAATGGTAGGGACACAGGGGGAAATGAAAGAAAGATGTGGTTTTTAGAAGCAGAGAAAAGGAAAACTCCAAGAAACCTGAAGGAATAGACATATAATAATGTATGTGCTGATTAATGTTTGATTTCTTAAACTGTCCAAGTTATTTTACAAATTCTAACTGTAGTTTGCTGTCAAGTGACAAAGGTGCACTCTCTAAAGAGCAAAAGAAGAAGAAGGGGATGAAAGAACAAAGGGAAATGTCAGCTTTCTGATAATCTAAGGTAACAGATACTAGCTCATCTTCTCACTATAGTTAGAAGACAGTTTAAACAACATCTTTCTAATCTTCTCCTGACTCCATGCCTCCTGCTTTCACCTTTCTGATACACTGGAAAGATTTCATTGAAGCCAGTGCTATTCTGGATGGTGATTCTGTGCTGTCCTTTCCTCCACAGAGGCTCTCTGAGCACAGAGACAAATGCCAAGGGTGTTGGCTTGCTCTTGGATTCCATCTGCCAGTGACTGGGACTGGGGAAGTCTTTTTTGAAGAGGTTTGTGAAGTATAATTGTTCTGAGCACAGGAAGACTAAGATTAAGACTAAAGGAATTTTCTGTCCTTGTGTGGCACAACTCTTCTCTAACAACCTGATCTAGCTACAGATGTCCCTGCTGACTGCAGGAGGGTTGGACTGGATGACCTTGAAAGGTCCCTTCCAACCCAAACCATGCAGTGAAGATGCACCTCTGTGTATTTTTATACTAAAACATTTGTTGCTGTTGCTAATATGGGAAATGTATTTTACTGTATAAAATCAATCTTTCCACTCTGTTATTTTACTATATAAAATCAATCTTTCCACTCTGTGTATTGACAAATTTCCATAGTAATTCTATCTTTGAGACACAACAAAATAAGATGGTGATGATAACACCAGATGATGTTTTCTCTCTGATTCTCCCCAGCATGGATGAATGCAGCTTTACAACTGGATTGCACCTTTTTACCAGAGTTACTTAAAATGAGATATGTCTGGAAACAAGTACTTAAAATGAGATATATCTAGAAACAAGTACACTGCTTCAGTCAGGCTATCTCAGTTGTTTTGGAGGCTGATCTTTTGGAATAGTGTATGTATGCTAACAAATATGAACAAAGTCTGACATCTTAACATCAATTGCAACATAACCTGAAGGAGGTATTTATCTGATCTGTGGTTTTCCAACTATTTTCAGGTCATTTAGGTGGAATGTGAAAGAACTACAAAAAGGAATAAAGTTAGAGAGAACTTTGGTTTCTGATTCACAAGAGCAAGGAATGATTTCTTTTTCCTGGTAGATGTTGATCTCCTTATTGATAGCATTAGCAGGAAGTGCTTGGAGTCTGTGTAGTGCTGCTGATTTTGGTCAGGAAATAAAGCCAGTGCATTTGGCTTCATGCCACATTGCCTTGTTTTCAGGATGATTTCTGCAGTCTGCATGGGAAATGGAACTCAGTTGTAATACTTGAATGCAAATAATGTGTTGGCCTTGGTGTGGTGTGGGGTTGAGAAGAGAAAAGAAGAAAGGAAACTGTTTTCCAGTAAAAGTGTTAGAGAAATGGTACCATTGCCAGTAAACAGATATTTGTGGCTGTTTCGAGGTGGGGCACAAATGTAAATGAACACTCTAAATGAGAGCTAAAATCTAATTAGACTGGAATACCTTGCAAAAGAAGCCAGGAGCTAACATTAATTCCCTGAGCCTCTCTTTTTTTTTGTTTTCTCTTGGCTTTGGATGATGAAGGTAATGAGGAGAAGAGAGCCTCAGCCTCAAGTAAATAGGATGTGAAAAAGTGGGAAGTATGTGAGGAAAATTGCCAAGATCTAACACTGTAGAACATGAGATTTTGTCATTTATTAGCCTTGTTCAGACTTCAGACACTCAGAGGAGCTAGCAGTGTGGGATAAGCACTGTCTAAGAGCAGATTGTCTCCCTTCTGAAAACTTCAGCCCTCTTAGAGCTCTGTTGGTATCACCAGCACCATGCCACCCATCACAGTCTGGGTCTGGCAAGAACAGAGACATGAGCCAACTGTTCAGCCACTGTTTTGTTCCAAGCTGGGACAGAACCTCTGGAAGATGACACTTTGCTTAGCCACTGAATAAATGCTTTCACCAACCCCCTAAACCCTTTGATTAGGGCTTGTTGAGTCTGGGAGTATTTTGTTTCTGTCAGAATCTGCCAAAAATGGCAGAGGTGACCTGGCTTGATCATCTGAAAGGTCTTTTCTAGCCAAAATCATTCTATCATTCTATGGCTGCTCCTTGCTGAAAAATCCTAGCTGTTTTCATCCATGCTCTTAAATTTTCTCCTAGCAGAAAGTGTTGGCTACCTCTCATGAACTATTGCATGCATACATGAGACTGGCTACTGAATACTGCAGTGTCTGGAGTGATGCTTCCTAACATGAGAGAGCAAGCAGTGTGGCAACCTGAGGGGAGGTGAAACCTCCCTGAAGAAAGGCACAGAAGGTGTGTTGAAGTCTCTGAGCTCTTCACTGCTTTGTTGCTCCCTGTGGTCCATACTGTGCTCTCTCTGGCATAGACATTAAATATGTGTTGGAAGAAGCACTGTTTGCTTTCCAGTTTAGAATCAGTTGCACAATGTCCAAACAAAACAGCTTTGAAACAAGAATTCATGATGTCTGGCATCCAGTGACCCTCAATGTTTCTCACCCCTTGCTTTGTGATAGGTTTTATCTGTTTATCTGTTTATCTATGGGGCTTTTCTGCAACATATGTTTGCTTTGGACAACACAGCTGAGATAAGGTAAGAGAGGGTGAAGTTCATCTTTTTGGGGTGATTTGGTGTCATCTTCAGCTCAAATTAGTAATTAGGTGTCTCCAAAATGTTATCTGAAATATGTGATGAGGCAGCTAGGACAGGAAGAGTGTGTACAAGCTATGAGCAGAAAATGTGAAGTGTCCTAATAGTTTTTACAAGTTCAAAGAGAAATTTAGGAAATTTTGTGAGGAAATGTCTTGTTGATGAAATGACATTAGCCAGTTGTGGTCTTTGTAGCCAAAAGGTTAAATGTCTTTTTTTGCTTGTGTTAAATACGGTAATTGAGAGCACAACACTTACTACATTGAAGTTTTGAGGGGTGGATTTTGACCTTTCTTTATGAGTTAGAACCTCATAATCATTTTGTTAGAGGAAGTTGTTACTTTCCAAATCAAGGCATAAGCAGCACCATGCAGGTAGGAAGGAGAATTCTTTTCTTTGGAAGTCAGTCATGCTTTAAATACATGCAAAGCTGACCTTGCCCCTACAGCCACCACTGCTTCAAGAACAAAGGAAGTAGAAGTGATAATGTTCACCCTCTCTGAAACACCTTCCAGCATGTGAAATCACAAACCCAGGTCCTGCTGCTAGGAGTTTTGGATGGGTTAAGTTGAACTGGCAGGGTTTACAGTAAAAAACAATATTTCCATGATGCTGGCTGGTCACTCATCATGAATAATGATGGAAGAATCTGGCTCATGATGTGGAAAACCATGGAGAAGAGCTAGAGCTAATTCTTGTATCTGAGTGAGGGTTTCTAAAAATGACCAACTCTATTTTCTTTCTGATTCCTAGGAAATATTTTGGGGGAAAAACAGAGTTGAGATCATGACCTCTGTTTAATGGAGCTACGTATCCTCTTCTTGTTTGACTCTGTTTTCCTGTGTTCATGGTGACTTAATAATTAAAGAGGGCATCAGAGAAATCATTCTACCATCTGGGGCTTGTTTACAATGGCATATTATTCCTCTTGACAACTTTCTTCTTTCAGGTTCAAGGAATAGTGACAGCTCCTGCTGCAGTTTGCATATATAACATATACAAAAGTTGCTCTTTCATGTAGTCCCTGTAACAAATGAGTTGTCAGAACTCTTCCACTTCTTCATGGAGTGATCCAAGAACTGCTCCAAAGGCTGATTTCATTTTGCCAAGTGACATGGTGAACTCTTCTAGTCATATGGCTTCTTGCAGAGGAATTTGTTTGAGTTCAACTTCAGCTGAAGCTAGAAACACAGAGAATGAAGGGTCCTGTTTCCAACACAGCACCAGTGCTAGAAGCTATGCTTCTTAATTCAAAATCAGTCAGAGCACTTCTATCCTTATGAACTATTTGCAGATAGTTCCCTTGAATTTCTGGCTCCATCCTGGGCTTAACTAGGGTTAAAAAACTTTTATCTCCTACAGAAAATTGGAGTCATTTGAATTGTCTTCTGCTGGTGGTCTTTAATTTTCCCTTTAACTTCTTCCAGGGATTTGGGTTTTTTGGAGCAAAAAAGACCCATTTTGCCTGTATGAGTATTACATACTGTTGTAAGAGCTGTAAGAATACAAGGAACTGGGTTTTTTTTTGCTTTCCTTTTCTGTTTTAATTCCCTGGAAATGCTCTGCCTTGCTCTGTGAAAGAATGTCAAGCAAAGGACCAGGATTCCTCTAGCTATTTTAGAGCAGAAATGGATTTTCCTGTAACATCAGAAAGTTATGGAGTGGATGAGGTTGGAAGGGATCTCTGTCTTCTGAAGGTTTTCACTAACACAACTCCTGAGACTAAAGCAAGGGTCATCTTTCTTGAATTAGGCTGAACCCTGTAAGGCTTTGTTCTCCTGGTAAAGGTATTGGCATGATTATATTTGTGTAAGATCCTAAAGGAAAGGGGCAGAGTTCATTTTTTCCCTTGATAACATCAATGAACAGGTGGATGGTTGTTACTTAGACAGTGGGCAGTATTACCTGTGTGAAAGAAACCCCAGATCTTTGATCCTCTGAGGATTTTACTGAGAGACCTGGTTTAGATATGCTGTTATAATTAACATTGTTCAATCTGACATGTTTCTGAAAGCTCTGAAATCTGCACTTAGAGCTTCTGAAGAAGAACCCTCCAATCTTGAACAGAAAAATACAGGTCTACCTAATGACCTGGATGTAGAGAGTAGGGAGAGTCTGAAACAAAAATGATGAGGAATGAATCCATGATGTCATGGTTACTAACCATACAATAATATATTATTATTATTATTTATAGTCCTATTTTCCACTCACAAAGATCACCTCTTTCAAACCATGAAGTGTTAATTTTGAAGCTTGCATTGAGGAGTGCATCAATATAGATCTCAATATCTTGCCACCCAACTTCTAATAATTTTACCATAAGCATCTGGCTGAGTGTTTATTCCATCAATCTTTCAGCCTCTTTCTCCTGTGCCAGAAGTCTGCACAGTTCCTGCCAAATTCTCTGCTTTCTTCCTGACAGTTTCTGATTTGCTTCTGCATTTTACACAAAGACCATGCAGTGCATTGATCATCCAAAATATAATTCATTAAGTGTAATATAACATTAAATTACACTTATAAGTAGACCTTTTCCTTTTCATTCTGAGAAGCTGTAAAAAGCCCTCTGGTTTTTATTTCTTTCTAAGCTGTCCAAGATCTTCCAGTAATTAGCTTCTAACAGCTCTGCTAAAGAATGCTGCCATTGAGCACTTAATGCCTTGAGTTCCCACAGTCAATCTGGAAGAGAAATATTGTGGACTTACATCATAATTAAGGTTGGAAGGGATCTCAAGTGGTCATTTAGTCAAATCCCTTACTCAAAACAGGGTCAATAGCAAAATTTGCCTCTAACTTTGATGTTAGATCAGGTTTTTGTCCAGTCAAGTTTTGAATATCGTAGAAAGGGTTAAGTTGGAAGAGATCTTTCAAGATCATCTAGTCCAACATTCCCTGCAGTCAGCAGGGACATTTTCAACTAGATCAGGTTGCTCAGAGCCCCAAACAACCTGACCTGGAATGGTTCCAGGGATGGGACATCTCCCACCTCTCTGAGCAATCTGGGCCAGGGGTCTCACCACCCTCAGCATAAAAAGCTTTTCCTTAGATCCAGTCTAAATCTGCCTCTGTAGATTTAAACCATCAGCCCTTGTCCTGTCACAATGGGCCCTGCTAGAAAGATTGTCCCTAATATCTTTAATGACAAAATATCTGTAATAACATGATGCCACTGTACCTCTGGCTGCTGGTTCCAGTGTTTGAACCCTCCCATTGTGAAGAACATGCTCTCCTTATGAGCAATTGGCATTTTTTTTGCTGCACTGTGTGCTTGTTTGCCCCTTAGCCTTTTGTGGAGCACCCCTGAGAAGGTCTGGTTCTATCTTCTCTCTTAAGGACTAGTTGACAATAGTAATTGGATCTTTTGTTAACCTTCTTAATCTTTAGGCTAAGGAAATCCAGCACACTGAGCTTTGTCATGAGTCATGTTCTTCAGTCCCCTCCTAATCATCTTAGGCCCTCATCATTTTGGGTTTCTCATGTGTAGTGACACTCCACTGGGACTCACTGTGGTTCTCCAATGTCATTTGTGTCATGGGAAGCCCAAGCTGGACACAGCTCTCCAGTAACCTCTAGTACTCACACAAGTACTGACTGGAGGATAACCATCCCTTCACTTGCTCTGCTGTAGCCACTCTCTTGTTGAGACTGGCCAGTATGTGGTAGAGCCTTTTTTGCCTCAAAGACATGGTGCTGCCTTACATTTTGCCTGTCATCTGATGGGCCCCAGCTTCTGCTCCCCAAATCTGCAGCTGTCCTCCAGCATGGACTATTGTGTGATGCCATTTCATTCCAGGTGCAAGGCTCTGCATTTATGTTTCTTGACTTCATGAAGTTTTCCCCAGCTCATTCTCCAGGCTGCTGAGCTCTGTCTGAGCAGGCAGCCCTAGGCTCTGGTGAGTTAACTACTTCCATCAGGGTGGTGTGATTCTTTTTGTCTGATGGTCATGGAGGTTAACCAAGTCACGATTCCCAAGAGGTAGGTTGGTTGCTATGCAGGCAGCAGTGCCCTTCTTCAATAGGAAAGTAACAATTACTTTGTTCTAATCTTGAAAATCTCAATTATGATTGATTTATATGATAATCTGACCACAGAGCATGCATAATAAAATAGGGTATTGGGAATTCACAGCTGCTCAGTCTAACACTTTTGAACTGCTCATCTAATGCCTGTAGAATACAGTTGTATCTTATGGACATAGTTTATGGTCTAAGTCCTGGGGAACTCTTCCTCCATGTCCCCCATCCCTCTCCAGTTTTAAATACCCTCCTGTTCAGTTTTTGCCAGCACATCCTACCTTTTCTGTGTGCTGTGTGGTGGTTACTACTCCTTTTCCTCTCCAGCTACCCTTTGGATCATGTTCTTGACTTCTGGCTTTTCTGAAAGCTTTGCTTCCTAAGCATTGACAATATTCCAGTGTATTTTGCTTTTCCCCCTGCCCTCTAATCAATCCTAAGAGCAGGAAAACAGTCTGGGACAGCTGATGGTGATTCTGATGGGAGCATTCTCTTCTGTGCCATGCTGAGAACATGACTCACTGTCTCTCTCTGCAGAGCCCACTGGGCTTCTCTCTATCTCCATGCCACTCCAGTGACAAGGAACTCCCTTAGCTGTTCTCCACTGAGCACCACTTGCTGTAGGCTTGAGCCATTTCAGCTTTACTAAGTGATGCTCTGTGTACTTGCTGTAAAACTTACAGACAAAGCCAAATTTCTTCCATTCAAAACAGGTTGTACTCCTAGTGAACAGGTGAACAGCTCAGGTAGATGTTTCAGGAGGAAGTAAGAGTGGAGTTGATGGATGTCTGGGCTAAAGAGAAGCAGGAGCAGTCTGCAGAATGCAGCCAGATGTATCCTCTGCAATAGAAGCAGGAACAAATGTTCCTTGTGGGATGCTAATTTCATAGGCTAGAGGATATTATTTTGCTGCTAGTTTCCTCCAGTGATGCTGAGGATCTGCTGTCAGTAAGCACATTGTAAGAGGTCTAAAGGGAATAAAGAAGCCAGATAAATCCTAGAAAGAAAGCAAGAAAACTGAGTTGAAAGGTCTTACTCTGACAACTGTTGCTCTTGTTGCTTGTCACCTTCTTGTCACTTATGTTGCTGCTGGCTTTACCCTGTAAACTGAACATCCTCTGCTGTGTGAGTCTGGCAAGAGCTGAAAAGAGCAAATGAAGGCAAGTTCATCAAAACTTGGAGGGTTTCCTAGTGAAAAGAAGTCCTCTCAGAAGTCTAGTCATGCAGATTCTAACTTAGCTTAGATGTTCCTGTGTAGGGAAGCTGATGGGTCCTTTCCCTGGGAGGCATTCCTGCTTTTTTACCTATAGACTATGGCAAGCACTGAAAGCCTGTTAGAAACTCCTCTTTCCAAAGGCATTCTGTATTCTCTTATTAGAAGGAAAGAAATTCAATGTGACAAGTCAGGATTTTCTGCTCTATAAGAGTCCAGATGAAGATGTTTTTATTACTTATTGAATATTGAAGCTATCAAATTCTTGGATCTGGAGGAAATCAGGAGAAATTGAGTTTAAGAAACATTTGAGGATAATTGAGAAGTGCATGATTTAGAGTAAACCACTTGTTTGTTTGCTTACCTTCCCAGGGGTACTGATTTCACTACAACAAGCAATTTCCACAGCACTTGATTGTCTGGTTTAGTGTTCCTGCAACTCTTGCAGGTTTGCTGAACCAAAAGGAAATAGCAGCATCTGCTGGCAAAAAAAACCCCACACCAAAAACCATCCTAAACCCACCCAAATCTCTGGGGAAATTGTTTTTATTCTGTTTATACCTGCATGTATAGGGAGTCTGAAACTGAAACAAACCCAAATGAAATGTGTCACCAGCTGTGGATTTTGGATCATCTCTTGGGTCACATCACCTACTTGTCTGAACCTGCTCTACAGTCTTCCAGATCTAAAGTAGGTTGTTCCAAAGCTTGGCCCATTCACTGGCCTTGCATCCTGGGCATTGTTCAGCATGAGAGGAAACCCCTGACTTTGTGAAACTCATGGAGATGGAGAGATGGTGAGGAAAGGAGTTGACTGTCCTGCCAGATGTGTTAAGCAGTTGCTCTCTTATGTACAGGCTAAAAGAAGCTTTTTAGGAGCATTCAGTATGCATGTTCACCTCTTTCCTTTTCTTCCCTCCCTCTGATCTCCTCAAATGAAAGTTATATATCTGTCTTCTTTGTATTTGTGTGATAAATTAGTTATCCCACTCAAGGTTCTGCAAGATGTAGGCATGAGCTTTACAAGGACAGCATCTGCCTCTGCCAGCAGTCTTCTAAGAAATTGGTTTTCATTTGACTGCATAAAGGCAAGTTTCACTGTGTTTGGTCCTTGAACAGGTATTTTTAGTTATTTAGAGGTCATCTTTCTTACATACACCTTGATAAATTGCTGTCAGGGAAGTGTTCTGGGTTGTTGGCTAAAGACTGCCAGTAATAAAGGAGAATATGTGCTGCATGTGGAATTCCAGTTCAGCTTATGGTAAGTCTTTTGTGAACTAAAACAACAACCAAGCAAAAATCACATGGGGCTGGGATCTGCAGTGTACATGAGGGTTTAATGAAAGATGAAAACAAACCCTTGCTGCTCCAACTGCACACTTGCCATCCTTTCTGTCTTCTAAACCAGCTTCTTCCTCTGAGACCAGGTGGCACTGGGAAACTGGTCAGGATTTGTTAGCTGGCAGTTATATCCCTGCTCTTCTTGCCACTGGATGGCAATGGTTGACCATAAATCTGAGCCATTTAGGAAGAAATAATCCAAATGAAAACTGATATGGTTTTTATTGGCAGGGGAGGTATGCATCTTCCTCTGGGTATGTGGCTTTCTGGAGTCTGAAGAGGAGGAAAATATTGTATTGTGTTTAAAGTGAACCAAATTTCTTTGCTCTGTTTACTATTGGTATTCCAGTACTGCTTAGAAACCTCTTGGGCTCTGAAATTCAATGTTAGATGCTGTAGAAAACATATGTAAATCAGTTCATGCCTACAAGAATTCAACATCCACTGTATCCAGGCCTTTTTAAGGAGGACTTTCTTTTAATAGTATGAATGTTAGACTCCAAATCTGGCCTCTTTTCTTTTGTTTTTGCACTAAAGTGTGTATTTTACAGCCCAGCTGTAAAAAAAGAAGCAAAAGTTTGTAAATGATGTCAGCCATGGTATAAGAATACCAGCAGGTTACTGGTAATTGTGAAGGTGACATTGGTGAGGTGTTTTCTTAGTGTTAGAATGAAAATTGAGAAGAAGCCCTTGAAATACTTCTGGCTGCTCTGTTCAGCTGCAAGCAGCTCGGTACATTGCACTTTGTAACCCAGGTAGTGATTCAGCCAACAATAGGAGTCAGAAGGAAGAGGTAAGTATTAGGGTAGCATGTAACTAACTGGCTGACTAGACTTACATGGTAATTCCTGGTGCCTTTACCAGTCCATTTTTCTAAAGAGAGGACCTCTTACCACTGCTCTAATCAAGCATCTACTAATTGAAACCAGGAACTAAATGTATTTGCAAAAATTAACTGGTACCTGACAGGTATCAGAGACTCACAGAATGGTTTGGGTGGGAAGGGACCTTAAGGAGCACCTAGTTCCAAACCCCTTGCCATGGGCAGGAACATCTTCCACCAGAGCAGGTTGCTCAAAGCCTCATCCAGCCTGGCCTTGGACACCTCCTGCCTTGGGAATTCACATGCTGGTTGTACACAAACAAGCTGTTGACCAGTCCTGGAAGTCAGAGTGTGTTGTGGGATGCACAGCAGAATGCAAATTGTGGAGTTGGGGTTGCTTAGCTTCCAGATAAGGCACCAAGAGCCTTGTTCTGCATTAAAATCATTATTAGCTAATTCATTTAAGGCTAATCTTGTCATTGTCAAGGTCAGAATTCCTTTCTCCCTTGAAGCAAACACTCAGAAGGGCAGAGGTTTTATGCTGCAGAGTAAAAGCATCAAAAGCTTTACTTTTTCAAGATTCCTTTCTCCTCTTTTAGCCATAAATAAACTCTAAATATAGAGTTACAAGCTTTGAGCTGTGGCAGAAGTGTGAGCAGGGAGAGGTGTTGTGATGGAGAGCTTGGAGATGAGGTTTATGGAGGCTCTTTTTGTTTACTTGTTGGGGAATTAGCTCCCTTTCTATTTCCTTTCCAGTTTTCTTGACTCCACACTGCAAAGAGGAAGCTACCAAGAGCTTGTGAGAGGGTGCTCAGAGATGATTGCAATTCCAAGGCACAGGAGAGAAGGCTGCTTCAGAAATTCTAATGAGAGTCTCACAAATGGAGATCAGAGCAATGTTGTTCCTTCTGGATTTGTTTTAATCTCTGTCTTATTGTGCCTGGCTGGCTGGAAGTGCTAGAGTATTTACAGACCATTGCTCTGGTGAGATGCTGCTTGCAGAGCTCTCAAGTGTCACTTTTAAGGTCAGGTTGCCTGCAGCCTCAGTCCCCTCCTCAGTGTAGAGCTATCAGACACCTTTTTTCCTTTTCCTTTCCTGTTTTTTCCTTTCCTTCTTGGCTGGGTATCTAAACTGTAAGTGCATTTTGGCTGCAGATGTGGGAAGGGTGAGGCAGGGGAAGCAAAGCACTGGCAAACATGTTGGCAGTGCTGGAAGAGATGGAGAAATGGAAGAGGCAGGATCAGAGAACTTCTTGTGACAGTGCAATATCTTTTTCTAAGTCCTTCTGCCCATCACCTTTTTGTTTGTCAGAGAGGTGGGGGGGCATCTGCTTTTCTGCTCTGAGCAATAGGGCAGGCTTCTGACCTGGGAAATACTGTTGGTGTGGGGAGGGAAGGTACCAGACTTCATAAGCAGCCTGAAGGGGAAGCTCTGAAGAGTTCACCAAGTGCACTGCTGGTTTTCTGCTGCAGAGCAATCTAACAATTGAAGGTCTACAAACTTAAGCAACTTTCTTAAGGTCATTTATCACTAAAGCCACTAAAACCAGGCAACTTTGCTATGGGTTCTGCCAAGCTTCCACTTTCTACACTCTCTAGTGTTGCAAAGACTTAGTGATAGAAGGTGAAGAAGTTGCAAAGACTTAGTGACAAGGGAAAAATTAATGTATTCCTCTTTTTTTTTCTCTGGTAAGGAAGAGAATTTACCTCTCCTGAACTCTGTTCCCAAAGAGAAAAGGAAAACCTGAAACTTTTTGTTGAGCAAAGGCTCAATTTGCTTAACTTCAGGTAAGACAAATAGAATGAAGAAATCCCTAAAGAGCTGAGGGAATCCTGTGCATAGCAATATTGAATTAGGAAATCTCTGTAGATGTCACTCCTTGCTATTCCTGTAGTATTTCTCTCACAGCTGCAGAGTGAGGGATTTACTAATGTTACAAATAATCTGCAACTAGTCATCTGGAAATGCCAAATGCAGTCTCAATGGCTGTACAGAGGGAGGATTCTGTGACACTTCTGTGTTTCTTTGACTAGCTTTTAGCTGCACTGCCACATGTTGCTCATCAGCTTTGGCTATATTTGCTATATAAAGTCTATATTTGCACCTGATCTTGACTAGTGGGGTCTCTACTGGGTGAACTTACCCTACTATGTGAATGTCCTCCCTGGAGATGGGAGAATTCATCTTGGGAAGAGCTAAATGAAGCAAATTCCCAAGAGCAACCAAGGCATTGTGTCTGATAATGAGCCTGACACCAAAAAGTACTGGCAGTGTAATTTGGCTATCAATCACTGTCATCTCTGAGCATGTGAAGCTCAGGGCAGCTGCAAGAACAGCTGTAACCCAGGTCTATTGTCCTTCTGACCACCCCATGTATTTCTGAAGCCTATTAATGGCATTTTCAGGGCTTGAAAACTGGATGGTAGTCATATAAAGCTGAACATTCTAAATGACACTGGCTCATTAAGCAGTGCTTTCTACAATAATATCTAATTTTTGAGCATTCACTTGGCACAAGAAAAGCCATTTGGAATGGCACAAGTGTTAGAGCTTTACAAATGCAAGCAGCATTTGTCCACTGAGCACAAAGAGAGAGGCAAGCACTCACCAGATGTATCTAATTGCTCCTTCTGCTCCCTCTACTCCATTTCTTCCCAATGCCTGAGGGAAGACTTTGCCTTGATGAGAGGAGAAGGCAAACAGAGGATTTCCTGAAGTAGAGATCAGGCCCTGAACAGACCCAAATGGACCAGTATATTCCATAGGAAAATAAGGAAAAGCAGACAGTTTTCCCTCTTCTTACCTGCTTCCATTAACAATAATATGATGAAGATCTCTTGTATATGTTGGTCTTGCACTCCTAGAAGTGCTGGATTTAGGAGCCACCTTCTTCCTGCTGGAATTTTTTCTGTTTACTCATTTATTGTTTTTAATTAGTTCTGTATCTTGTAGATTTTTGAAGTCTTCAGAAAAAGAGTTGGAATTCTTTACAGCATGTGGAAACCAGACTAGTGGCTATGATGCATATGGGATGTTTATGTAATAATAATTCCAAGCAAAAAAAGGTGTTGGAGGCTGTTGGAAAGGAAAGTTCACTGGGAAAAAGAATGAATTTCAGCTTCTGGATTGCTAACTGTTCCAACATAAGTTTCATAGTCTCAGGAGGCTTAGCCCTGGTTTGCCTCCTTGCTCTTGGTTGAGTGAATTGAAGATATCAAATGCATTTTATCATCTCTTCTTTCAGGTATAAGCAACTCCTAAAGCTTCTGTAGGATTTTTTTGTGCTGCATATCAGACATAAAACTTCATAGGCACTAATCATTTCCCCAAGTTTAGTCATTTGGATGCAGTATTTTGGCTGAAAAGGTACAGTGGTCTTGATGACTGTGTTTTGCTTGGCAGTTGTAGGAACATCAAGCCATGTGGAGCCCTGGTGAAAGCTAAGACAAACTCAAGACTTCACTGTTAAACAACCAATAAAATCCAACACAGCTTCTATAAACTGGAGGGAATCCTCTAACCAGTTCCACATCCTCAGAGACATGACAGCTGTGGTGGAGAACTAGATCTGAAAATATGACAAGAAGGTGCTCACTCTAATAGAGAGGTTGGGCTGAAAGCAAAACTCTGCTCATAGTTCCAAGCACTGAAAAAGTTCAGCAAGGAGGTGTTTGGAACAGAAGTAAAGAAGAAGAAAGTAGAGATGCTTTGGGAATTCCTGCCATGAACTTGTTGATATCTCCTGCCACATAATTGCCTTTGGTGGAGTCCTTCTGAAAAGTGAGCAGAGGTGAATGGTCTGGCTGATTTATAGGATTAAATTAGAGTGAGAGACTTATGGTTATTGAGTTCTTGCATCTCCTGACAGCCACTCCTCAACTACTCATATTCAGGTAAGCTCATCCCTGTTGTTTCACACCTCCCACTAACAAGATTGCTTCTGTTACCTAGTGTGTGTGTTGTGTTCTACAACTACATCAAAACAACAGCTGTCATGTGTCCTCTAAGGGGGATATTCCAAGGCAGCATAATGTGTGCAGCCTTCTGCAGTGAGTCTAGCCTTTGAAATAGGTAGAAAGGGGATTCAGCTAAGTACTGTTCTAAATGTAGTACCTCATGAGCAAGGGTATTCATGAGGCAATACATAATAGGTTATAAAGTGCTTTCAGGACTGGAAGAGTTAAAATGAGTCCCAGCAAATCTCCAAATTTGCAATAAACACACAAAAAGGGATTAATTCAAACATATGTATATATTTTTAATGTCTAGATATTTTAGGGCTTAGGTAATAGGGAACCATAAGTGTTACCAGACACCTGTAGAAGAGAGGAGAATGTATTTCCACCCAGGCTGTATGGGGAATTGTGCTGATGAGGCAATGTCTGGAATGTTTCTGTAGGGTTTGTTTTGTAAGTGAAAATGAAAATGCCTGGGCTGTAGAAGACCTGGTTTCTGCTTTTCTCTCTGTTGGAATGCTTGTCTCAGTTTTCCCAAATGGAATGGTGTTTGGCTGTCTTGTGGACTGCTTGAACATGGACACCTGAAGAATGTAAGAGGATTATAAGAATATTCCCACACACATATTACCTGTCACATATATTCCTTCTGCTACTAGGATTTTTGTATCTCCCTTCTTCCTCATCCCTAAATGCTTACATTCCTTCATTTATTGTTTTATTTTCCTTTCCAATGGGAAGTGTCACATTCCAGACAGTCTGCAGTGCACAGCAGCATGTAGTGTGGTGCTCTTCATTTCTGATATCATTATATGTTTTTGTAATTGTTTTCTTTCACATTTAAAAATGTGAATTTCCTTCACATTTAAAAGTGAACACTTTGAGAGGCACCTAAATGGATTCACTCTTTCTTTGTTTCTTTTTCCTCTGCAGTTTTGTGTTGTGGTCAAGCCACAGTCCAAATCTTGTTGAATAATCCAATGCAAGGTCTAATTTTACCCCTTCCAGTTAACTCTTCAGTCCCCAGGGCTGTAATTGTCATGTGTTGGTGCTGAGAAAACCTCTGTTCATTGAAAGCTTCTGCTTGGAGGCAGCTGGCTCTTCTTGGTGGTGCCAAGCAATAGGATGCAAGGTAATGGACACAAACTGGAACCCAGGAGGTTCCACCTGATCTGGAGGAGAAACTTGTTTGGTGTGAGGGTGTTGGAGCCCTGGCCCAGGCTGCCCAGAGAGGTTGTGGAGTCTCCTTCTGGGGAGAGATTCCAACCCCAGCTGGAGGTGATCCTGGGCAAGCTGCTGTGGGTGACCCTGCTTTAGCAGGCAGGTTGGACTGGATGATCCCCAGAGGTCCCTTCCAACCCCCACCATGCTGGATTCTGGGATCTCTAGGAGGTTAACTTGCTGGCTGCAGCACTTGAAAAATACCTTTGAGACTGTCTAGAGCCCTGACCCTGAAATGAATTGAGGTTCCTGAAAACAGGATGGCCAAGGACATCAGGTTTTTTTGGCTCAGTTGCAAGGAGCTGTTATTATGAACAGATGAAACATTCCTGTGGGCTTGTTCTGCATCACTTCTGCTCCTGAGTTTGTGTGGACAGCACAAAACTGTCTTTATGGGAGCAAAAGGATGATGCCAAATGCATGTTTTCTGTCCTTGAAAGTGACTGCTCCTACCCAAAGGTGTTGAACCATCCCCATACCTTGTCATGGGGTGTCCACAGTGTAACCTAGAAATGGTGTACACTCAGGTTGATTCTACCATCACTTCCAGCTGAATTTCACCCTGAGCTTGAGAAAAATAAAGATTAGAGACATTAATTCTACAGGTTAATGAAAAGTAATTATTGCTTTTTAATTAAGTGATCATAAGTAGAATCATAAATGCACCAAAGGTTCTCTTCTAGGTAAAGCATCTAAACCTCTAAAGCCACAAGTGCATGCTGAAAGGCACCCAACACACTGAAATTAATTTAATTGCATGAAATAATTTTCCTGTTAAATCCACTGCTACTGCTTAATTTTCAGATTTATTTCTTAGTGGCTTAGTTTGTCTTGATTAAAATATATCCTGATGAATGCTGAAATGAAAGGCTTTGGCTGCTTGAGAACTGACATGGCAAATAGTCTTTCAACTTCCAAAATTGCCTGGAGGAGATCTGCTCCTTCAAATTCTTATTTTTTATGGGTTTTTTTTTCCTCTTGTAGCTTGATTATAATATCCAAAGGTCCACTTCTTTCCTCATGCACATGCTCTCTCATTTTAAAAAAGAAATCAAAAAGAACAATTATTCATGAAGGTGCAAAAATAGAAGTATTTATTTCTTGTAAGACCATAAAAGATCTGTGCTCTGCTTCTACCCCTGAAGATTTCTGTGCCTCTGCCCCTGCCAAAACCTAGGCACCTTATTTTCCAGCCTCAGCTTTGCCTGTTGAAGCAGACAGGATTTCCTGGAGTGCATTAACTTGAAGCATCCATATAGAATACAAAAAACCCCAAACCTTCTGGGTTTCAACAGAAATTTACTCTGCCATGAAATGCTGCATAGCAAGGAATTGATGATGATGTCAAGGAGATAATATTAACACTCATTGACTTAAGACAATGGATAGACACTGGATCCAGATAAACATGAATTATATATCAGGTATGCACCTTGTTGACTTCAGTTTGGCCATAACTGGCTGGTGAACATAACCTGTGCTCCACTACAGGTCAGGCAGGTCCTAAACTCTCTCTGCCTTTCATAGAATAAAGGAAGAAATGATGTTTGGTTAACAGCTGATGTTTGGGAATGTTTCTCCTGGCAATCATGCTCTGTGTTGCAAACCACTCTGTTGAAATACCTGGCATCTCTGCTTGTTTTGAGAGTAGGGTTTGAATGTCACTTGCTTGATTGCTTTCTTTAAAGAGAGTCATTGATGCTGATTTTGCAGCAATATGGTTAAGATAAATTAGATTTACAGTATTTCCAATGATTGAACTTTACTAGATTAATAAAGCAGCAGGAAACTATATTCCAGGAACTGGCTTCTGACTGGTTTGCTTTAAAACTTAATGAACTGTTCCTCTTTCTGAAACTGCTCTGTTTTGCTTTAGACTGAAGCTGAATCAAAACTGGATTCCAACAGCACCTCCTGCTTCATCCTGATCTCTTTTCTGGGGGCATTAATCTTGGAAACATTTGGAGAAGGTTATTTTATACATATTCTTAGGGCCACAGAAATGATCTGAGGGCTGGAATCCTTCTGCTGGGAGGACAGGCTGAGAGAGTTGGGGTTGTTCTGCCTGGAGAAGAGAAGGCTCCAAGGAGACCTTGCTGCAGCCTTTCAGGACTTTAAGGGTCTGTGAGAAAGCTGGGGACAGACTTTTTAGCAGGGCCTGCTGTGACAGAACAAGGGCTGATGGTTTGAAACTAAAAGAGGAGAGATTTAGGCTAGAGATCAGGAAGATATTTTTTCTACTGAGGGTGGTGAGAGCCTGGCCCAGGTTGCCCAGAAAGGTGGGAGATGTCCCAGCCCTGGAACCAGGTCAAGTTGTCTGGGGCTTTGAGCAACCTGCTCTAGTTGCAGATGTCCCTGCTGCCTGCAGGGGAATTGGACTAGATGACCTTTGAAGGTGCCTTCAAACCCAAACTACTCCATGATTTTGGACAAAGGGACATAATTTTATTGACTTGGTAGAGCTCTGTCAGAACAAACTACCTGAGCAGCTGTACCTTTATATTTAGTCATGATAGTGATGTTCAGATCTCTTTGATCAGCAAGGCTCTTGCCTCTCTTAAGGGAACTTTGCTTCTCTCTGCTTTTGTTGCCACTTGCAGTGAAACCAGTAAAATTCCATTCACATGGGAGGAACACTTGGGCTGCAGGTGATGACTGGGCAGAGTGGTGTGGCTCATGAAGGCTTTGGACTTCACACAATGACACCATCCCTGCCAAGAGGAGTAGAGAGTTTATTTCTTTCCTTCACCTCATGCTGGATGGAGACTTTCCTGGATGTCTGCTGCCAGTACAGTCCTATTTGCAGGCCCACTTGGAAAGGGAGTGGATAACATCTTGGGGATTCTGCAACCCTTGATTAAAAACTCTGATGACTGACTGATAAGAGGAATGATGAGATGTTGCAGAAAGGTGGATTGGATGCTGCAAGGGTGCCTTTGTGTGATCATACACCTTCTGTGCAACCTAAATCCCATGTTGAATGAATTTGTGGGGTTTTGTGACACTTTGGTGTCAGTGTTACTGAACTAATGGTGTGGGGTCTGACTGTTCCAAGCTGTTGTTCCACACTGCTTGGCAGCAAAGCCTCTCTTAGGAGGCTGTTGCTTTGGTTGCTGTCCCTCTATGCCTTTCAGAGTGCTGTTGATCTAGCTGTTTATAGGGGATATGATTGCCATTAAAAAACAAATAGCTGAGTTATCTCACTTTTATTTTCTTCAAGGTCCATTAACTCACCTGGCTAATCATTTCCCCAAGGAAATGTAAATTTGAACTGCAGTTGCATCATTTCTTGGGGTCTCAGTCTTGGGGAGGTAAGCCTCTTGTCTTTCCTTACAGATACTTGAAGTTTTGCTACCTGCAGGAGGTATGAAAAAGAGGAAGAAAGAGGAATTTCTTACACCTACATCATTGTTATACATGATGTGATCTTGAGTCATGTTACCTCAGATGCCTCTTCTGCAAGTTAATACTGGTAAGTGAGGACAAACTCTGACTTTCTGTATTCAAGAACTGAAAGAATGCTTTAATGGCAAGTTTCAGCAGTTAAATTTAGCTGTGATTGGGTCACTTGAGCTGGTTTTGGAACTTGTCACTGATTTATTCCCAAAATTACCCCTTCTCAGTCGAGCTGAGAGATACCTCTGAGGTATTCTGTGAGGTGCAGAAGTACCTCTGAGGATTGGAAGCATGAATGGAGAGATGTGGAATATACTTTCCAAATGAATGGGTTTATTTAATAAAGTGGAAGAAAAAGACATCAGTCTGCAGTCCTATCTAGTGGGTGACATGCTGTGATGTTTGCTAGGGAGTGATACTGATGTCTAAGCATCATGGGCTTGCTCTTTTCCTGTGGGGCTGAATGCTTCACAGAGAGCAGCTGATGATCTCCACTTCATAATCAAGGCTATTGGTGAACAGTAATGGGCTGGAGAAGTTGCCTGCCACCTGGCTGGATAAGCATTGCTTTTACAGTCTGGAGGCTGCTAGAATCAGCAATTAACTCTTAATTAAGAAACATGACCTGTTTGGATTTTGTCTGCCTGCCTTGTTCCCAGAAAGATGCAGTTCCTGTAGGTGTGTACAGTCTGCTCCTTTGGGGTCTACTGATGGAATGGAACTGAGGCATGCAAACATAAAAAGAGGCAAAAGGGTGACTCTTAGTCCAATAACAGTTCTGAAGTGTGTTCCAAGTCCCTGCAGGACAGAGTGTAAGTATTTGGTGCCTGATTTGTCAGTAGTACTCGAAATTCACATCTAGTTTCTGTTTGCCCTGAAGTGGCTGCCAGCTAGTGTACAACAGCAGAACAAGAAGTCCTTGCTCCACCCAAAACAAGAGGTCTCAGGTCCCACTTGAAGACCTGCTGAAGCAACAGAGATTCCTAAAATGCTTGGCACCCAACAGTGTCTTGCCAATCTAATTTGGTACCCAGGATGCAGTCCTGTCTTGGAGTCCTTCCTTTGACCTTCTCTCCATTCTCCACCACCACTTCACTGTCAGTCACTACTGCTTCCAGCTGCAGATCCAAAATACCTCATAATAAGTGACAGCAGCAGCATCTGGGCTTGAACATCTTCCTCAAGGCACCTAGATTGTCTTCCACTGTCCTTGCAAGGGTCACTCCTCCCACAAACACCTTTGAACATTGAACAACTGAAGAAATGACTGGGGGAACTTTTCTCTCTGGTTTTCACTTTGCCTTTTTCATGTCTGAAGAATAAATTACTGCACAGCTTCCATCCATAAGACAAGAGCAGCTCTTGTGAATGCAGGTGTGAATCCAAATCCTGTATCTAAATGAGTGTCATACTTTCAGGGGTGTAGAACTACTTTTGATCTTCTGTGAGTCAAACATAGTAAAATCTCATATTCTCTCCAAAAATGGTGCTTTTGGGGAAGAGTTGCTGTAGATGAAAGGGGAAATATGACCCTGAAAATGACCAGGAAAAAGACTTTCAGGAAGGATTAGTCTTGCAACTAATTTTATCCTTCAGATACATTTTTCTTCATTTTCATCTCCAATTAATAGTTATGAATCAAGACAGAGTCCTCATTCTTGCATGCTATATTAAATCTTCCTCTGGGTAACATCATTTTTGCTTGCTGCTTTCTCTTTTTGTTCTGATGGAGATCTATGCTTCAGTTGCTTGGAAGAATTTTGCTATGCTGTGTGTGTTCATTTTACATGTTTAAGATTTGTAGAGTCTGAAACTTCCTTTGGGCAACACCTACTTGTTTCAGCTCTTCTGGGCAATGAATGTTGGATTCTGAAGTGAATCTGTCCTAGCTCCACAGTCTGGTGCAGGAGCCACTCTTGTATTCTTTGGTGGAGGATTATAATTGTCAGACAGCACCAAAATAAACATCATTCAGCATATCTATGCCAAATTGCTTGAATGTCTTGGGGTATCTTGAAGGAGGCCACAAAGTAAACAAGTAGCCTGTGGTTGAGCAGTCTCAAACCTCAAGTTATTCCTTCTCTGATAAGCATGGGCTTGCTCTTTTCCTTCTGCCCCTTCTGAAGTGCATTCTGCTGGTGTGTGATCCAGCACTGGCAGGATGCTACCCTTGGGGAAGCTAATGGGCTCTGTTTAGACACTAAGAAGTAATTAGCAAAGGTGTTTCCATAGAGGTAAGCATGGCACAAATGACTTCTTGAATGTTTAAAGACTAAAAGCTGGAGTGAGGGAGAAAAACAAGGAGAATGGTGCTTTTGGGGAAGAGTTGCTGCAGAGAAGAGTGAAATAGGAGGGAGAAAAACAAGAAGGAAATGACAAATATGTCAGTCTTGTTGCTTGGTGGAGCAACATCCATGGTGGTCTAGGGAAGGATGTTCCTCAGTGTTCCTGTCTTGCTGACTCTTAGGAGCTAGAGCTGTGTCAAACTTCATCCTCCCACTGGTACTCCCAGGAGGAGAGTTCCTGAAGATGGAGTTTCTAGGAGTTCATGTCAGATTTCAGAGTTCCTGGAAGACTGTATTTTTTCCTTGTGGCAAAGCTTTTGGGAATGACTCATCAGATCAAGGTATTTTTAGAATACATAAAAGCAGGTGCAGCTAGAGGCAAAGTCACATTTGCCTGTGCTTAGAGGTCTCCTATTACAAAATATGCTCTGGGGTTGTGCTCATTCACCCTCACCTTTAAAAGAGGAAAATCCCAGCCCCAACCCTTACTATCCTAAGTGCCATTTGCATGGTAGGGATTGTCATAATAAGTAATTAGCAGGAATAAATAATTCAGAGGGCTCAAGATCTTGGTAGGATCAGTTTGGCTTTAGTTCTGAGCCAGCAGCTCAGTGATGGATGGCTGAAGGAGCTGCTAGAAAGTCGTTGTCTGTTGTCGTTACCGTGACCCCCATCTCCTTGATGTTCCTTCAGCCTCTGACAGAAGGGTGAATTTGAAACACATCTCTGTTGGCCCTGCAGCTGTGTCCTGATTCAGGGCCTTTTTGGTACATTTTCTTGTTTGTGCAGCTCCTGAGTGTACAAAAGCCCAGCTGTGCAATCTGCCAGGTTCCATTAGGATGAGTTCTGCACGCAAGGAGAGAGCAGAGTGGGGGAAGTGATGGTAATAAATTGGGAAGGTGCAGGACAACGAGGGGAAATGTTCTGACTTGAACACTGCAACAGATATCCTGGGCTGTAGTGCAGAAAAAGGGAGAGAACTGATGGCTTTGGTGCTGCCTTAACTAGGAGAGGTGGTGGTTGTTGCTGTGGAATTGTTGAAGGGTGATTTTCTACTGGAGGGTTGATGGAAAGGTCTGTAGAAAAGGGTTGCAGCATTTTAGCTGGGGCTTAAATCAGCTTCTTTGGTGAATTATAGCATGAGCAAGTGGCCATCTTGATCTGGCTACTTTGAAAACCTGCAGGAGCAAGGAGGAGAGTCACCAGCACAGCAGGGAGCTGGTCAAAGCTGTTAGGATTCTAGGTAACTTCTTCAGTTGCTTGGCTCTTTCTTTCTGAGTGTGAAAAATCCATGGTGACAGAATATCCCAAGAAGAGTTAAATAGGATTGTCTGTCTTAAATGGCAAGTTCAGAAAACATAGTGGGGGCAACACTGAGGGTTCTGCTTGACAACCATTGATATGGACTTGTCTAGCTGTGTCCTGGACATTCTGTCCAGAAAGATGCTGTGAGAGGCAGACTTAAAAGCTTTGGTAAAATCCCCAGACCCCACATCCACTGCCTTCCCTTGGTCAGCTAGATGGGTGAGCTTGTCATTTAAGTGTAGGAAGAAGATGTTTTCCTTTGTATGAAGTTTCAAGTCTGATTTCTATTGTACTCTCTCATTTGGAGAGACACAATGCAAGTGTGCCAAAAGGCAAAACAGAAAGCTCAGAAACCAGTTCTTTTTTTTGGTACTTGATAGTACAGGCAGAAAATAACCCAAAATTAAGAGGTGTGCTGCAGACAACAAGGAGAACAAGACAGCTTATCAGTAGCTGTCAAGAGTACTGATAAGAGAGATGTTCCTGTCTTCAGCTGAATCCCTGATGAGGATGTGGCTGCCATTCCTCTTCAAGGGCAGGCAAGCAAGATGAGCAAGTCCTACTCTCTGATTATGACAGAGCAGAGACATGCTAGCATGGAAAACATCACTGATGGGAATCAGCAAAGTGAGGCAGAAAACCAGACTGTTGCTAAAAGAATAAAAGGCAATGCCTATAGGATCCAGCATTTGCAATAGAGAACCTGCAAAGCCTTTGGAATGGATCATGGTTTCCTCTGTTGCATCCAAATTCTTTGCTGACATTCTGTGATGTCTGTGTGGCCTCTCCTTTCTCATAACAAACACTGTAGTTCTGGGCAAGACAAAGGGATGAAAAGAGGAGTTTGCTGGACCTGCAGAGAGAGGCTGTTGTAAGGTTCTCTTTCCCCTCTTAAAAAGCAAGTAGTGGACAAACTGGTTTCCAAATTGTGGAACTTCTCTACATGAGGTAAGATTTTGGTTTTTCTCAAGAGGGTCAGTTAATGATAGTTTATGTATTAGGGATTTAGGCTGTGAACTGACTGTGAACTGATAATATTAGTTTTATCCATGTGCATGCTGCTGCATTATTCATTGCTAACCTACTTGCTTCTAAGGCTTGTTCATGTTAGATGTGTGTTAGGACTCAGATGAGCTGTATGGAACAGCAGCCTATGTATTCTGGGTTGTGGGCAAACAGTGTGACCACTGCTTATCTTCTCTTTAAACTGCTGGAGCTGTTTGAGAAGAACTCAAAAATCAATGTTGTCCTGTTCTCAAAGCCCAGCACCTCCCACTGCAAGGTTGAACCATTGCCCTGCTGTAGAAGAACAAGGCAGCTGGCAGAGAATGAGTCCCTCTGCCCTGCCCCCTTCCCACAGCAGAACAAGCCACAGCTTCAGTGGTTTTAAACATCTGAAGCACTCCTTTTGCTTGTCCTTTAGATAAATGGGAGATGGGTGGGGTTCCTTTCTCCTGGTATGAAATGTCCCAAGAGCTACAGGAGTGTAAAAAGCAGGAAATCCAACATGCAACCTGGAAATGATTGGAACCATCAATTATTTCAGCTATAAATTGAAATCAAGAGGCTGCAAGCTGCAGTTGGTTATTTTTAGATTGCTTGGATGGTTTGATGATTTAAAGTCCCATCACTGCTTCCAGTATTTATCACAGCAATCTATTTTAAATTTGATCAGAGACTGTACAATCCTCCAGAGTTTCTTCTTAGGTTATTTAGAAGTTGACTGGCCAAGTGAGAGGCTGCCCATGGTTTCCACCTTGCAGCAGCAGTGTGTGTGATGCCAGGGATGTGGAGGTGCTGGAGTGAGTCCAGAGAAGGGTCAGGAGAATGATCAGAGTGATCATATGAATAATATAGAAAAAATAGCTCAATACTTTCCAGCTCCAAGTGTTAATAGCATCCTGAGCTTCTTATTAAAATGATAATATTGTTTTGCTTATTGCTGTGTTTAAGCCATCAAGATGTATTTGGATTCTATTTTCAAGCTCACTCCACATCAGTGACCTGAAGCTAAACCTTGTTGAAAGTTAGTTTTGTTTTCCTTAGAGTCCTGTCTTCAGGAGGTTGACATTCTGAAAACCACCAGGTACCCTGTTATCCACTACTCAAAAATTGCCATTTTTGTCCTTAATATCTGCTGAAGCCTGTGTTCCAGCTGGGGAGAAGCTGCCCCAATTTTCCTTATTGTTTATTATGGCATCTAAATAGTTGACTTCAGCCACGTGCTTGGTTCCAGGCATCCTTGTTTAACTGCAAGACTCCTGCTGAGTCAAGTTCAGGAAACAGATATTTAAGAGAACATCTCTCAGATGAATTTATTGTTGGATTCTACACAGGCTGGAAAGCTAGGAAAAAATCCAAGAGCAGAAGAGATCACTTAAGTTCCATGCATAAACTTTGCAGTCAGGGATGGTAACGTCTGTGTAAGCAGCAGGACTTGTAAAGACACACAATGGAAACCCATCCTTTGGCTTAGGGTTAGGGTGGACCAAGGTTTTTGGCTTAGTTTTGAGTATAAAGTGAAAAAAAGAAATCAATTGTATAAATTGTACTGTGAATTCAGTGTAAATTGTTATGAGTGGGGAGCAGGTTGGTGGGAAGAGGACAGATTGTCAGGTGTTGATAGACATCTCTGAAGGATATGGAGGAGAAAGGTAGAGGTTTTGGTTTAGAAAGCCCAGATGTGGAGAATATTTTCTATTCCTGGTAGCTTATTGTGTTAAGGGAAATTCAGCAGCACCCTGGGATTGCTATAGCCTAGTGACTAGAACACCCCTCCTGGCTGGGTGCCTTCAGCAGAAGTTTCTTACAGTTTTATCAAGTGCTTTCCATGCTCAGAGGTCTGCAGTGAAGGATGAAATCTGGCCTTCTGTTTTCTTTTACACACCAAATAGGATGATGTTGAAAGGAGGAAGTTCTTTTCAGTTAAAGGGAGAAAAGACCAAGTTTAATGTGATATTTTGTTGTTTTTTTTTTTCAAATTGGAACATATAGATGTACAACATTTGATATGAAATATTTAAGCTTTTCCCATCTTGCTAAGAAATTTGGTTTGGATTTTATATCTCCAAGGTTTTGGGGTTTTACTATTTTATGAGGGAAACAAGCCCTGAAATTCTCTTGGAAGAAAAGAAAAACATCTCTGCACTCTGGCACTTAATATGTTCATAAATATAATTAAAGGATAAAATTATGGAATATGAGAAATAAATATTGCATGAGAAACAGGAAAAAAAAGTAGGCTTGATGCAGAAGGAAGTAAACAGTTTGTCTACCTTGTCCAAGCTTCCTTCTCAATAGAATTCTAATATCTGCCATGCAAATCTGATTGAGTCATGGCCTAATTATTTCACTCCAGATGCTGTTTCATTCTTTGAGGTCAGAATTTGTTAATTTAAGGAGATTATTCTTTCAATTACCATATGCACTCTCAGAGCTTATCAGGAGGGGAATGTGCTCTTTGCCCCTAAGTGGCATTAGAGCATCCTCAGTGCATGTTCAGGCTGGCAGAAAATGGCTATGGATTTGAGGGTTTTTTGGGTGTTTTTGTGTTTTCTGCCATATCAGATGATCTGTTTGCAGATCTCTGCCCCAATGGTGTTGACTCTGATGCTAAGGTCATGATTTGTGTGACATCAGTGTAGTGTTGCTAAGCAACAGTTAGCAACTTGCAGCCCACATTTGGTTCCTTTGGGTTTGTATTTCGTTATCTATCTTGACATGTTCATGTTCCAAACCTGGGAAGGCTGCTGAGTCCTCCTGCATGTTTCTCACACTGAGGGCAGTAGAAACTGTTGAACCCATTTGGCCCAGCCCTCTGGAAAGTGGTGGACTTGGGCAAAGCTTTCTGAGCTGGTCAGGCTGATATAGCAATATAGACTGGGGGCAAAAATAAACAGAGTAGTTAGGCATTGGCCCAGGCTGCCCAGGGCAGTGCTGGAGTCACCATCCCTGGAAGGGTTTCAGGAACATCTAGAGGTGACACCCTGGGACATGGTTTAGTAGCATGGGGGTGGTAGGTTGGACTTGATGATCTTAGAGGTGTTGTCCAACCTTAACAATTCTGTGATTACTAATTAACCTGCCCTCCTTGGATACATTAATTTCAAGTCCATGCAGTGGTGGTTGCCTGTCACTGCTAAACATGACAGGCACCAATTTCTTCTCAACAGATCTCCAATCTAATAAAGCAACAGCCTCCTATTGGCTCTGCAGGGGTGTGCTGTGACAAGATGCATCAGTGTTAGCAGACATCAGTCAGGCTCTTGGTTATGCCTCCACAATACCTCAGGATCAGCATCACTAACCAAATCTCATCTAGCTTCTTCAACATCTGGGGAAAAGAAATCTGTTCAGAGCACTAAAGCCTCAAAAGTAGGAGTACTTTACAAGGTAAAGCAATCCAGGAGACCACTAACTGTCAGAGGTCAGCTTGGCAGAAGCAGAACCTGAGAAATAATGTAGACAAATGGCAAAAGAGTTCAGTAGATAAATAGACTCTGGTCACTGAAAATCTGCAATTTAAGGGCAGGCTTAACTGTGCTGTTCCCTGACAGCAGCTCACATGTACTTCTACCTTACTAAGCTAAGAATTCACCAAAGATACAGGCAAACATCTGAATGCCTTTGGAAGTAGTTTGCTTCAGGAACATTTCCAATATTACAGGAAATAAATTTATTATATGTGCCAGGAGTTGTCAGAGTCTAAAGCTATCCAGCAAAAAAAAAAAGAGATGGAAATAGTGTGAGACATGTTTAGAATGATGTGGAAGTTGGAAGAGCATGTATAAGGAGTTGATTGAGAGAATCTATCCACTAAATAGCACTGAGAGAAGAAACACTCACTGAACTCATACAGCACACCTAGGACTGAAGAGCAGCAAGAGTGATGTGATGCAGAACACTTCAGCCCTTTAGGCTTCCTGCAGTAATCCCAAAAGAATTAACATCAATAAGATCATTTTTGCTCCCCCCCCAGCTTTTTATAAGCATGCTAGAGGAGAAACCTTTTTTAGTTGTTCCTGGGGTAATTCATGATCTCTTCTTGAAGATCTAGTGGAGATCAGTGAATAACCCTAATCCTCACTTAGTAGCTGCATCATATGTCCCTTACCTTCTCCTTTTAGTAGGAAAATAAGGGGTTTGTTTCATAAGAAGAGAGTTAATTGTTTTGCTGTTACCAGGTTCAGCAAGTGTTGGAGTTGTCTTCTTTATTGCAGCCTTAAGGAAGGCTTTAGGTGTGCAAAATGAGGATTTTTCTACACCTGTAAACAGAGCAAAAAGAGAACTGTGTATATAATATAGTGCCTCTCCCTAAAATCCTTGCTTTCCTTAAATCCTTA
Organism: Galbula dea; assembly: GCA_013399015.1. Classification (NCBI taxonomy): domain Eukaryota; kingdom Metazoa; phylum Chordata; class Aves; order Piciformes; family Galbulidae; genus Galbula; species Galbula dea. The sequence goes on from VWZX01011353.1 coordinate 270,146, forward strand.
AACCATCATGGATTAAAGAAGTTTTCTATATGGGCATTATGGGCTTTATACAGAAGGAGGTCACACATTAGCAGTCTGATTTTGAGTAGTTCCTATGAATAAACCAAACCAAATTGTTATTTAACTACTGGTGAGCTTTGCACTTTGGTTTTCCAGCCTCAAAGTAAATTTACTGACTGTGCATCACCTGAGAATGAGTTTGAGCTGCTAAAGACTTATTGCCTCATCTTCCAACTCTGGCAGCAGCTAATAATTCAGTCTCTGTAAATTAGTTATTTCACACTTTATTGATCTGTTATCTGTAAGTGAGCAGACAGTTAGTGATTTCCCAGAACTGATTTCCAGGCTATTTTCTGTCTTTTCCTTGTTTGCTGTGTCATTTCAATCCCTTGAAACTCTGGAATGAATATTCTAACCTGTGCCTACCTGTGAGAATACCTTCATTTGATGCAAGTGCCTCTTGGTATGCAGAGAGGGAGAGAGAGAGACTAATTAAAACATAATTAGGGAACTTTGTTAGACTACTGACACAGAAAAAACAATTTTTGTCTTATTGACTCTCCAGCTTACTAGGGATTTCAACCACTTAATTAGAACTTCTTTTCCCTGTGGTTCAACAGTGGTTTTCCTTCTGCTCTTCTCAGTGTTCTCTCAGCAAGAGCTGGTTACGTGGTGGGCAGGTAAGTAACCAGAGTAAACCTGCTCTGCCAAAAGCATAGTATAATCATTAAGGAAAGATGATTTTAATGAGACCATTAGTGTCTTCATTGTTCAGAGTAAATTTAGAGGAAGAACTATTATGATGCTGCAGTCACCTTCTGCAGTTCAGAAACCATTCACAGAATCATTCAGGTTGGAAGAGACCTCTAAGATCATCAAGTCCAACTGTCAACCTATCACCACCATGCCACTAAACCATGTCCCTAGGTACCACATCTGTTTTCCAAATCCTTCCAGGGATGGTGACTCCACCACTCTTATTCAGAACAAGTCTGGCCTTGGAGAGCAGAAGTCCATGTGGCATTAGAGGAGAACTGCTGTCTGACCTTCAGGTAGCAAAGGTCTTTGAGGCAGTGATCAGCGTGCATAGCACTGAGTAATCAAGGGGGACACACTAATGATTAGATCCTTTTACAGACATGGAATGGATCTAATTATTGAAGTGTCTCTCCTGAGAAGAAGATGATCTGGTCTTGCAACACTGGATCTATTACAGAACTGCTTCTTGAGCTCAAGGGTTCCCAGTTGAGAAATCCTGCTGGCTGCAAAGGGAGCTGTTGGGATCCTGTAAGGAGGTTGAAAATTCCCTTCTGTTAAATCCTTGCAAAGGCAATTGGGCAGAATGTCCTCTGGAGAACTAAGCTTTCTGGAGATTCCTGTTCAGAAAACTCCTCTGATGTTCTTTTTCTTTCAGCATGATTAAAATTGTCTTTTCAGGATCTGACTTGGGAGATGCTCCCCTTGAAGCCTTCTTAAAGTTTGCTGAATTGCCTGCAGGGAATTAACTATGCTCTGCATAACAGTAAGATGTTTCCTGCCCTCCCTTTTTGCTCCCATTTAACAGAGTAGAAAGGATGCTGCCTGACTTATGTGCTTCCACATAATCAATGGGGGCTGTTAAATCTTCATTCAGCAGATACTAGTGGGCTTGTTGGAGTGGACAATGAGTTGACTGATCTAGCATGCATCAACCCTGCCTGATGAGATAGGATCAGTGTGTGGAAGGATTGGATGTCCTCTTTGGGTACTGGTACTCCTGCCAGGCTGGACCTGTCCCACTAGCTTTGTGAAATAACATCTCCAAAGAATGAAGTCATGCCTAAACCAAGGGATAATGCTGTCTGGTACAACACTTCTGTGACTCCTGGGAGGTAGTGTTGATAGAAATTGACAGCCAGGCTGGATTTTATTCACTGGTTCACAGACAAATCTGCTGATAAGATCACTTGGTCTCTATTTGCTTTTTTGGAGAGGAACTGCCCAGTTAGCAGCATTCACTGTACCCTCTTTGGAAGTGGCTCAGCCTCCTGCACGCACATCAGTCACATGTAGCTCTAGGTGGTTTTTTCCTCTGTGGCAGGAGAACACAGCCTCTATTTGCAGAGAAGAATTGAAAACTTCCAGATGGCCCTGGAAGAACTAAACCATCCCTTAGAAGAGACAGGTTGGAATTGTATTTTAGAATGTGGAAATGGTCAGGGAATAGAATGCTAGGAGATGGAAAGGCTACTTTGAGGTGGAGGAAGTTTGGGGAAGTGATTTATGAAGACTAATGTTTGCATTAGCAGTTGGATGTTATAACTCAAGCAATCCATCAGATTTTACTTTGGTCCATTTATTTTGTACTTCTGTTGCCCAAGGCTTTGTTTCTCATTGCTATAAAAGGTCAACTCCTGGCACTGAGCTAAGCAAGAGCAGTAGAGAAGAGAGTTCAAAGCCAAGGTAACACACAAACCAGAAGAATCCAGATGAGGCTTGATATTTAAAATACATCTATTTTAAATAGAAATACATATAAAAATCAATACTTCTGAGGAAATCTGTCCTAGCCTTTAAAATCATCTCACTACAGCTTGCATCTGGCATGTCATTTTGGGGACATCAGTCAGTTTGGATGTTATGGATATGTTTCAGTGTCAGAGTTTGTCAGGTGTCAAGGACTTTGCTGAAAGCTGAGGAGCTGCAAGATTCCTCTGAGAGGCCTCACTTCAAAAACCATTCCTTGGTCATGAGCTGAGGACCACAGGGACTGGCAGCATGTACTCATGGGTCAGGCAGACTGAAGCCTTTGCAGATGAGCACTGCTTAAAACTCTGTGGTGGAGGCTGTGAAGAGCAGAGTTTGTGTTGGACAGGAAGATCACAGAGCAATTCTGGGTCCTGTGGTGAAGATGCTGATCAGGATTATTATTATTACCAGGGAAGACTGAGCCAGAATGGCAGAAAAGTCCAAGTCTTAATGGGAAACTGATGTAAGAGTGAGAAATGTGTTTTATTTCTCACTGGTACTGTGTTAGAGCAGTGTCTGGCAAACAACCCAGCTGTGGCTTGTAGTTTCTGGATGTGGCCAAACACAAGGGAAAATGCTTGTGGCACATTTGCTTGATGTGCAAGTGCTTTTCTGCCAAATTAAATCAGGGCTTTAATGGAGCAAATAGAGCTCATTTTCACCTGTTGGTGCAGCTGCCAGCCCACAAAATGTCTTTTAAAAATACAATAGGCAGTTGGTTTCCTTGTGGTTTTTTTTTTTTGTTCCCTTTCAGTGCCTGGGTAAGTGCTATTGCCAGAGGAGGACACAACAAAGAGGTCAGAAGAAATGAGGTGCTGTCAGGTCTTCCTTTCCTGAAGCTGCCACCCTGCTTCTTGCTGTTTGCTGAATTCCCACTCCCCCTTCCAGAGTCTCCCTTCAAAGTGGCACATGCCACTTTCTTTATGTCTAGTGGAGCTGGTGTGGAACTGCAGAACCCTTTTTCTTGCTGCCTTGAAGGATTCAAGCCAGGACAGATTAAGACACAAATAAAAAATAGCTGCCTCTAAATTTTTGTTTCCTAGAGAATGTCTATCCTTAGCACCCTGCTGCAGTTCCACAGAGCCACCAGAGCAGAAGAAACACTCCTTTGGAGGGGGGTTGCATTATCAACTCTATCTGCATTAACTTCTTGATGAACTTGGCAATGTATGGAACAGTTTTTGTTACCTATACTTTTACCAATAGAAATGGATAAGTAAATGGCAAACTAGCTCCTATCAGCATCTGAGTGTTCTATTTTGCTTTGGTGAGCTCCTGGTTTTCCAGTTGCTCTCTAAATATTAAAGACTTCACAACTTTTGGACTTATTATTTAATCCATTGTGTGTAAATTGTCTTTTCACAGCAGGATTTCATCAGAGAGAATCAAAGTGAGAAACTGAAACTGGTTAATCAATGAATGGAGATGAGCTGAGGGAAAAAAAAAACACTGTGGAGCTCACAAAAGAATATGGAAATCATTGAAAGAGGTATTTATGGAATCCTAGAACTGTCAGAGTTGGAAGGGACCTTAAAGATCATCTAGTTCCAAACCCCTGCCTGGCAGGGACACCTTCCACTAGATTAGGTTCATGATATTTGTTGACAAATTACATAATTTAATTAAAAATAAGAAGCTTACTGAATGTTTTATGTGCATGAAAGGGTTGAGTTGATTTTCTGTTCTCCAGATCTCTGGTTTGCATCTTGAGATTTACTTGGTCCTCACAATCAGTTATGTTTTATTAAACTTAATCTGAATAATAGTCCTAAAAACCTACTAATTTCAAGCATTTTTTAGTATTTCAAGATGCTCTTTGAAAAGCAACTTTCCAGCAAGTGAACAAGCCTAGTCCAGTGGCATTTTTCAATGATCACCTGAACCACTCATAGCAAAGGAGGAGATGGAAAGACCACAGAGTCCACAACTTTTAGGCTGGGACTTACTCATCTGAGCAATTATCAGATCAATATAACAAAGAAAATTGGGAACTATTCAGCAATGCTTTACATAAGCAGAGATTAGCAGCCCTAAGGAACAGTTTTGCCTGACCTTGATACATAGATGATCCAGACCTACTCTGGAAAGAGGAGATGTGCTGGAGTTGCAAATGTTTATTTACAGAAAAAATGATGATGGAAAGAAGAAAATCCTGTCAAAATAATCTCCTCTCTGACTGACTCCTGGTGGCTGGATGCTCCTCCTGTTGAGCTCAGACCTGTGAGTTTGGGTCCACCAGTCTGCCCCCACTCAGTACCTGGCAGAATGAAAGTTGGACTGGGAGTAAGCTGGCTGCAAATAGTAGGATATTAGTGCTGCTTAAGGCTTGAGCCTGTCCCCATATATACAGGTTGCAGTAATGGATTTTGACCTTTTCATGACACCCTTGAGAGAAAATGCAATCATGTATTAATGGCTGGCATCAAATAAAGTATCCTCAGTGAAGGAAAGGACAACCCTTGCCTACTATCTATTACACCACCATCACCCAGCCTTGACTGGGCTATGACACCTTCCACTGGAACAACAAAAGCTCTAATTTCAAGTCCTAACATAATAAAGCTTGGAGCTCGTGGTGATTGTTACCAGATTTTGTTCCAAAGTGTTGGTTTTTTTCCTTCCTCATTGTCTTTGTGCCTCAATCAGTAGTGTTTGTTGTTGACCAAGGGAGACCAGTACATGCTGAAAAGGGAAGATGTGGCTGAGCTCTGGGGGAGACAGGCAGTTGCAACTTCAGCCATGCTATAACCAAGCTGGGTGGGCACAGATGGAGGATGAAGGGCTGGAGGTCCCCAGGAGTTGCAGGGTCACTTGGGTCATAGAATGAGAAGTAAAAGGTGCTTAACACTGCAAGCCTCATTCAAAGGTGTTTAAACTGGAAAAAGGTCAGACAAGGAGCAGGGTGAGCTGCCTGCTGGGTGGGGTGAGGGGAGGTGCCTGATGGGTGCTGGGCTGGGTGAGTGACCTGGGCTGGGTGAGTGAGTGACCTGGGCTGGGTGAGTGACCTGGGCAGAGTGAGTCACCTGGGCTGGGTGAGTCATCTGGGCTGGGTGAGTCACCTGGGCAGGGTGAGTGATTGGGTGTGTCACTGCTGTCTGTGAGGTTAGTCTCCTGTAAATCTCTGGGCATGGTTGTAACTCAGCTGAGNGTCACCTGGGTTGGGTGAGTGACCTGGGCAGGGTGAGTGACCTGGGCTGGGTGAGTGAGTCACCTGGGCTGGGTGAGTCACCTGGGCAGGGTGAGTGACCTGGGCTGGGTGAGTGACCTGGGCTGGGGGAGTCACCTGGGCTGGGTGAGTGAGTCATCTGGACTGGGTGAGTCACCTGGGCAGAGTGAGTCACCTGGGCTGGGTGAGTGAGTCACCTGGGATGGGTGAGTGACCTGGGCTGGGTGAGTGAGTCACCTGGGCTAGGTGAGTGACCTGGGCTGGGTGAGTGAGTGACCTGGGCTGGGTGAGTGACCTGAGATGGGTGAGTCATCTGGGCTGGGTGAGTGAGTCACCTGGGTGTGTTGCCACAGGCTGTGAGGTCAGTCTCCTGTAAATCTCCAGGCATGGCTGTAACTCGCCTGAGGGCTGCTGTCAGAAAAACTGCAGGCACCCAGAGTGGGGCTCCACGCAAACATGTTGCTGTCCAGGTCGTTGGCTGCCGTGAGTGCCAGAGCCTGGCATTTGCAATGGAAGGCAGTGGAGATAACACCTGTGTCAGATGGGAACAGGTGAATGATCTGCTCAGTATGGTAGCTGAGCTGAAGGAAGAAGTCAGGAGGTTGTGGACTATAGAGGAGTGTGAAAGGGAGATAGAGTGGTGGGGCCAGGCTCTGCCATCCCTGAGAGAGGGGCTGCACGAGAAGGAGGGGATCCCACACCCTCCTGCCACCTGCAAAAGGATGACCCAGGTGATGAGGGGGAATGGAGTCAGGTCCCTCCCCGGAGAGGCAGGAGAGGCTCCTTTAAGTATGTGAAGGGTGTGTGTCGGGAGGATGGGGTCAGGCTCTTCTCAATAAAGCCTAGTGACAAGACAAGAGGCAATGGCTGTAAGCTGAAGCATAGGAGGATCTGTGTGAATACATGTAGAAATGTTTTCCCAGTTGAGGTGCCAGAGCACTGGCACAGACTGTCCAGAGAGGTTGTGGAGTCTCCTTCTCTGGAGATATTCAAAACCTGTCTGGCCATGCTTCTGTGTTACCTGGTCTAGGGAATCCTTCTGTGGCAGGGAGGTTGGACTAGATGATTTCTGAGGTCCCTTCCAGTTCCTAACATTCTGTGATTCTGTGAAAAGATGCTTAGCAGCCTCCCATCCTCCTTCATTTTCCTTGCACTGGAATGTGAGTACAAGGAAGGTAAAAAGGTGAGAGCTAAAAGAGAGCCTTAAAAACTGCAGGCCAGCATGTCAAATGTTGGTGAGCATTTTAGCTGCTAATTCTCTTGGCCAGCCTTCCAAGCCTTAATTATTCTTAGTGCATTTTCACCTTCCCTGTTAGGTCTGAGCATTCATCTGTTAGTAACATTTCCTGTGAGATTTTTTTTTGCTTCCTCTACATTCATGACTACCCTTAAGAAATTATATCTATTTTGTTTTTATCCACACACTCTCATTCACTCCCTGTTCCTCTGTAATGTATTAAATCCATTAATGGATGGAACAGTACAATAAGGATAAAAGTCTTGAAGGAACCTGAGGAGAACCCTCTCATACCCAAGAGGTATTGACAGTTGGGTCCAAGGACTCTTGGCTTCAAGCAAATATTGCAGGTTGTGAACACAATGGATGCTTTGATAAGCATGAAAGGGACTGTGCCATAGACTACAGCAAAAAGAAAGCAATTCATGTGCCTGCCTTCAATGTGCTTTGGTGTGGAACATGAGAGAAGATACCTTCTGAAACAGCTGTCTTGTGGTGGGGAGGATGGCAGCAGAGCTGCTTGCTTTCTTTTGCATCATTTGTTTCTGATATGGTTCTTGCAGAAGCTGTGCTCCTATAGGAAAGTCTCACAGAGGTCAGATGCTCTAGGAGTGGCTTACAGAAGGAGTTCACCAGTCAGCAGTTGTTTTGCCTTCTAAGTTCTTCCATGGTTAGTGAGTGGTCTGTGTGAGGAACAGGTCTCTCAAAGAATAGATAGAATATTTCAGAATGATTTACAGTTTTTGTTATGCTCTTATGGGGGGCAGTTTTAGTGATTTCAGTTTTTTGCTTCCCTCAAAATCTGCTTTTTGTATTTCCCAGTTCTCTCAACCTAAATCCATTAATCCTCTAATCACCTTCAGTGAGCTCTAAAGGTCTTGTTTCTCCACCCAGCTCTTATGATGTTTTTCAAAGGGCATTCTAACAAGAGTGCACAATGGATTGTGCTCCAGTTTTGAAAGACTGGCTGTGAGAACACCTTTTTTTCCTGCAAACATCAATTTGACCCAGCAGACTGTCAGAACTGAATGCCTATTTCTGTCCTCTTGGGGGAGATTTATGTTACTCTCTCACTGGAGGAGCAGGTGGAACAGAATAGTGTTGTACTGAAGAGCAATGACTCCTGTAGAGCTAAATGTTTCTCAGGGCCTGCAGGCTGAGACCACTGTTGAGAACTGAACCCAAAATATATTACTTTTCTATTACTGTGGGCAAAACAGCCTAAATCTTTTCCTGTTTCTGTTTTCCCCATTGTTCATGTGACAGAGAAAATCAAGTATCTGCTCTGATTCAGTGCCAGTTGTGCATTTTCTGCACAACATTAGCTCCTGTTACTTAGGGGATGTTTGAAAGTGTTATGAATCAATCCAAGGTTAGGTTTGCTCTGCTTTGATGTGATGATGCCACCATGTTACAAGGTATAAACCTGTCTTGTCACAGAGGAATGGCTATGAGTAGGCTGACTGAAATCTCTTGGAGCACAGCTCTTGTCAACTGTAAATCCATGGAAGATTTGTATGGCAGCTAGAGCAAGCAGAGTGGGATTAGACAGCTGCACTTGGGGCTTGGTTTTGAGGAACTTCAGACTGAGGAAGACTTTGTGAGGCAAAGTGAACCTGGGAGAGGTGAACTCTTAACACCTTGAGCCCACATAGACTGTAGGATCCCTACTCAGGTATGGAGACTGACAGGTCCATGCTGATTTCTTGCACTGTATAAAGGAGAAGGTATGTACTGATGATCACTGGAAAGCCATCCTGTGCCTTCATAATCTTTTTGGAGGTCTTTCCTTACTGGAGGGATGGAGAGATCTTACAGTTAGTTATAGGAAGAGACAAGAGGGGTGGAAAGTGCACTGTGGTCATGCTAGGCTGTAGGGCTCAATGTGGGACATGTCTTGAGTTCTGCATTAGTGATTGTGTCTAATCATTTAGAATCACACACATCCAGACTGTGAAACCACTGAGGTGTGGGTATCTCCACTGCCATTTCTGGGCTGTCCACTCTTCTACTCTTTCTTTAGAGAGTAATGTAGAGCCAAACAAAGTGTTGAACCTTCAGAAGATTTGAAACTCTTTTGGTTGAATTAGGAAATTACAGTTTGAATTAGATAAATTGGTCACTGGTTCTTTGTTTTAGAAGTCTACTCAGTTGGTTTCATTCTGAAACAACATCTGGGTCTTTGGAATCTTGTTTTTGGTTTGGCAGAAACTTGTTCCCAAGTCTGACTCTGTTTTAGAGAGAGTTTGGGTGTCAAATATGTATGATCTGTCAGAAATGGAGCTGTTGCAGCAGCAAAAGTCATCCTCTGTGCTGCACACTCTGTATTTAAACAGAGGAAGTAGGGAAGCAAAGGACTCCTTTTATTTTACTGCTGGTAAACTGAGGCTCAGAACCAAAGCCATGTTCCAATCTGTTTCCAAACTGGCATCAATTTGCCCCTGTTGGTCTATGAGATAAAAAACCAGTGTTTTACTGAGTGGATTAGTGCTGTCAGGTATGATCTAAGGTGCAATACTGCATTGCATTGTATGGTATGTTTAATGAGAGCTTGACATAGCTATGGTGCTTCATGGGAAATGCTAAGGGTTGGGAGTAAGCTGTAGAGCAAAGAAAGTGGGAAGCAGTATTGATAAAGGAAATCCTTGATAAAGATTGATTGATTTCCTTGATAAAGATTGATTGATTACCTTGATAACCTTGAGAAAGGAAAACAGAATGTGGCAGTTGATCTTCTAGAGCTGTGAGCTTTGGTCTAAACCAACATCACTCTGCATAGAAGGTTGTCAGCTGACATATCTTTGTCCAAATGTAGTCCTGGGAGGATCCTCTCCAGTTGGATTGCAGAGGAATAATGTAGCACTAACAGATGTGAGCTTCAGAGATGCTGAGTAACCTAAGTGAATTTTATTTTGATTATTTCTTTAAGATGTTCATGGTTTGTGTGGGTGGGGAATGAGGGGTGGGGGGGGGGAAAAAGGAGTTCAGGCAGCACTGAGACCTTGCATTAGAAATAAATTGCAGCCTGGAGGATTTCTGCTTTGTGGTCAAATTTTAAAGCCTTTGATAGGAAGTAAAGTCAAGAAAATGGATTTTACATTGCTGCAGAATACATCATATTCTGTGTCTCTAACCTGTCCTAGATTCCTGTAGCATGTGCAGGAATGAAACACTGGTAACAGCAACAGTCCTTTGGGAATCCTGCTCCTTGTCCAGAGGAAATCTCAATCCTTTTCAGCAGAGAGGAATATGCCTCAGGAACAGATCTCCTTTCTTCTGCCTTGTTCTGGAGAGTCATCCTGGGAGTATGCTCTGCTTAACAAAGGCTTGTGCTGCTGCTTGCTCCAGTAGGGGACGGTGAGATGAGATTTAATGGAGTGTGAAAGACAGTGAGCAGGGGAGAAAAGGGAGGGAGGAGAGGAAAAAGTTTATTCCCTCCTTGTCAGCATGATTCTGCCACTGCAGGAGCTTTTTTCCTCTTTTTTTTTGTCTTTTTTTTTTTTTCTTTCTTTTCCTTTTTTTCACTTCTCTTTTTTTCACTTCTCTTTTTTTCACTTCTCTTTTTTTCACTTCTCTTTTTTTCCTTCTTTCTTTCTCTTTTTTCCTGCTTTCTTTCTCTTTTTTCCTGCTTTCTTTCTCTTTTTTTCCTCCTTTCTTTCTCTTTTTT